>JAOYRR010000094.1:0-486655 GCA_038994665.1 Podotricha telesiphe
TTGGCAAAGATGTTGAATGATAACAAAAGTAAAAACATTTATTTATGTATGGAAACAATAACAAAAACAAAAAATAGCAATTGGCAGTTGCCAACTTTTGGCATTGTAGCAGGGTCCTTGGACAGTGAGAGGGACCTAAGAAAAGATTTTTCGAAATTCCTGTCGGATTACTGGATTTTGCTTTTTACATTCAACCTACGAAGTATATAACACCATAAAGTTTACGCAAATAAAGTTGTGGGCTACAATTTGTAATGTACATGCCGTCGGCCTGTACGAAGATTTAGCAATAAAGATAAATCTTATTTTTATATTTTAAAATCCAGCTATAGCAGCGAAATATCCAGCTATATCGCGATCTGGCTAATTCAATGATCGGCCAACGACGTATAAAAGGTATAACAAATATTTGGAATTTTAAAAGCAATTTTATTCCATTCAAGAATCTAAAGGCTTGGAAATACTCATACAATATTACTTATAAACCATACAAAATACAATAATATAATTTTTCGAAAATGTTTATTGTTTTATTTTATTTAGGCAAATTTGTTATTAATATCATTTTACTTTATTATTTATGTTTTTGATTAAGATGAGTATGTTATTTATAAATATAGTATTTTGTGCCAGGGAAGGCAAAGGGAATTTAAAAGTACTTGCAAAATTTTATTTATTATGACTATTTTAAAAAGGTTTAAGTTAGGTAAATAAAAACATTTTTTCACTACTACAGTTATTGTCTTCTTATCCGCAATATACATATTAAGATTTAACCAATGTGTAAAAGTATCCTTTTAATTATAATATTGTTTATACAATAAAATCAGTTAGGTGGTATAATGATGTATATAGGTATGTTTGAATAAATTATACATTTAAATTGAATAATTTAACACAATGCTTCTAATTTCAATTTTAAAGTTTTTAAAGTTTGTTTGTTATTTTAAAGATTGATGATTATGATTATTTTAAAGTAGTTAAAGACCGAAGAGCAGTTAAAACATTTAGTAATCGAAACAATTATATATTTTTAATGAAAATATTTTTTTTAGCATTTTTAAAGTGTTATTCTCACACTTAGGATATGAAATATATTTTTAAGAACGTATAAATTTGAAGGGGAGCGGAAATCCCGTGCCTCTTAAAAACCGCTCTGACGTCAAAGACATACGTTCTACATTCAGCTACATCGGAATCTTTATAAAGCTAATTACAACTTATTTTAAAACATAGTCTTCTTTCTTTCCTAATATCATTTAATTAAAATAATTTTATCAATTATAACCTGCTACTTCGTTTGCGTGGACCATTAAAAGCAAAATTCCAATTTTTCCGTTGACGTAGGAATTTCGATAAATCCTCTTTTATTGCTCCTCTACAATCACCCCAACGAACAAGCTAAATTTCAACTTTCTACGTCCAATAATAAGTTCTTTGATTTTCACGATTATTATACATTTTGAAATGAAACTATATTTAACCGGATTAATACAGTAGTACTACTGTAAAGTGTTCGAAACGTCGGGTTCAAAAATGTATTTTCGAATACCAATATTATACGCGATTAATCCGGTTAAAAATTGTTTCATTTCAAAATACGCCCAATAGTTTTGGCTATGCGTTGAAGGCCAGTCCCCAGTTAGTAACGAAAGAGACATATTAGATAGATTATTATCAATTAGACGAGAAACAAAACAAAAACACAAAAACAAAATCGAGTCAAACAAATAGTAGATATGAACATATGTATGTATTGGTACAACACAACTTGCAACATCTACCTTACTGTAAATATACACCTGAACCTGTAATAGAAAGTGAATAGTATATTATGACATTTCCATATACAGAGAAGAATTATAAGAAAAAGAAAGCTTTTATAGCTTTACGCGTAATTTAGAAACATAATGTGTTATAATAGACGTTATTGTGGTAAATTTATTATTTTATTATGATGAAGCCTAAAGGCTTGAGCCGTAATTAATTTATTCCGACCGAAAAACACATATTATTTTCTGAGTGAAACTTATTTAGGAAGGTTTACGAAATATTACTCAATACAAATTCTAACGTGATGTTTCTGTTATTTGATAAAATTTTAAAATTAGTAATAAGTAAATAAACAACTTAATATTCTAATTTCATTGTTAAATATTATGTAGAATTGTTTATTATCAATATGTATTATAAGTGTGATAATTAAGAATCAGATAAATACAATAAATCTAATAAATCCTTAATAATTTTATGGTTTGAGATTTATTTAAATAAACCGAAAGAAAGATTCATAAAAAACATCATAAAAAATAACTCGGCCATTGCACTAGGCCAAAATTATAACTAAATTTTTAAACATCTTCTTTACATAGAAATGTATGTGTTCATTTTATTTCAACAATAATAAAAATATATATGTACTTACGACTTTGTGCAACGCCCGCAGTAAGAGACATGTCGTGAGTTATAATCTGACCCCACTGCTGAGCGTTTAAATTCCACACGGGGTCAATTAGGTTCTTGTCGGGGAACAAATAGTTGCTAACTGTTCTAGCGTTCGGAAGCTCATTTCCAGAGACAGATCGAGCGAACTGACTTATGCCTAAAATTCGAAAAAACATTAAATGTTATATTGTTTTTGGAAAGTAAAAATAGCAAAACTAAAATCACTTATCAACATATTTTTATTGTTTTTCTTATAACATTTTCGTTTTTTTTTAAACCAGGTAATTACATAATTTATAATAACAAAATTCTACTTTGAGTTTATTAAAGCATTCTTTTATGTCTATATATTTATAATCATTCATATAAACCTTATGTAAGACAACTACACAATAAAAAATTGAACCGTTTAAAAAATGCATAATGGTACAAATACTGTAATCTCACTTAGTTTAGCCGTTTATATTTTTATTACCAACTAAACAATTTAGTTGCACGGTTAGTTTTTTAGGATATTAAAATAACGATATGAATGGTAATATTAATGTTTCTTCTGCTAGCCGAATATGGCCAAAGCGACCACTTTCAATAAGTTAGAGCCATCTGTTCGATAATATTATAATGGACCGGTGATATGAGATATACCATTTTACTTCGAGCAGTATATTTAATAGCGGATTTAATTTTTAAATAACATTGGTTTTGTAATTGTGATTAAGAAATGTCATTAAATATTTTCTGAGGATCTGACAATTGAAATTGTTTAAGTGGCCATGGGATTACATTCAATGAAAAATGTTTTATAAAGGATGACAAGGCATACTATATGCGTATGCATAAAATTAAACAAAAATACAATGCATATACAGTGAAACCTGGTTAATTAGAATCTGAAGGGACCAAGGATTTGTATCATTTAAAGAGGTTTTTATTTATCAAGTTTTCCAATTAGAGAGATTAGTTGTAGTGTAGTCACTATACCATTTACAGAGGCCCCCCTCAAAGAAGCCGATAACGTCAATAAAAATGCGTATTTTTAGTGTTTATGAATTAAGTATTTGTTATAAAAAATAATACAGTACAGTCAAGTTTCTAACTTAAAGTAATTTAACTTAAAGTATTGGTTGTATATGTTTGTATGTATATGATTCCTACCAGTTGAACATTTTGTATAATTTTATTCCTGTATGTAGGTCTAACCTAATGTAGTAATGACAAATAAAATATTTGCGAATTTTGCTACTGAGTACCAACTATAGAAGTGAACATCGAAAAATCTTACAAATCAAATCTCATCTAACTAGGTTCGAAAAATACCAACATAACAGTTAAAAAACATAAATAATTCTATGATAAAGTGCCGAGACCTCATTGGAATTCTCAATAATAGACGTTTCTTATTTATCCAGGTCCCATTTATCCAGGTTTCACTGTTAGCATATGTAAAGTACTTTACAAACATTATTTATCATAGAAATTATTTTTATAGGACAGGTTGTGAGAGTATACTCATAGATCACCCCGATAGCTTCACACCAAAATGGGGGGTATTTCCTTAAAGCAACAAAAGGTAGTGTGTAGTATGTAGTGTCGCATTTTGTGTAACCAAAAAACTAGGTAAAAGCAAATAAAATTTACATGAATCGTTATAAACATTCCACTAGTGAAATTCAAAGACTACGGCTGCATACCAAACGCGCTGTGACGGCATCATAAAGTAATTTATTATAATAATTTCTTGAATGCCTTTCAACTCTTATTATATTGGATGAATAATATCCTGGTTCCCTTAATGTCCGTATTAATTCACAAAATGATTTAGAACTTAACTTTTGAACTTCAAATACCAGAGAAATCGTTTTATTGGGTGAACAATATTCGAAAAGAAATCGAAAAGGTACATAAGCGAATTGTTCTTCTGGCATGTTATATAAATACCATATTTTTTAATGTAAACTATAGATTGGATTTTGGTAATATATTTGGTTTCAGAAATAAAGTAGCAGAGTGTTTGTCACAAAAATTTTCACTATGAATAAATTATAATATTTTA
The DNA here is from genome assembly GCA_038994665.1 of Podotricha telesiphe. NCBI lineage: Eukaryota > Metazoa > Arthropoda > Insecta > Lepidoptera > Nymphalidae > Podotricha > Podotricha telesiphe. Next base: position 4,499 of record JAOYRR010000094.1, read on the forward strand.
AATGGATTTACAATACTATAATTTATTCATAGTTTAATAACTTCACTTACCATCACCATACTTGTATGCGACTAGTCTGCCATAAGGAGTTTGTGGGATACCCCATGTTGGTCTAAGCAGATTGTTACACGAACCATCTATGGATCTATATTTAGACTTGACGCAAAACGCTGGCACAAGGCCACATGTTTGTGTAGCAGGATCTTGTCCAGATCCTGGAGGCGGTGGAGGGTTACTGAAACTAATGTTATTTAAGTTTAAAGTATGTAAATTATTACCTTACTAGTAACTAAGTAAGTTAATTTATAGATTACCGCATTACTTCGCAGCAGGTAACAATTTCTTTATTTAATTTTTTTTTTGGATGTAAATAATATATAAGTTAAATAATTTTATTGCAGACGTTTTGCATAAAATATATAAAGGCACATTAATTATAACTATAATATATATAATATGTTTGCTTTAACGTAGTTAAATTGTTTTATTAACGTATATTAATACACAATTCAAAACATATTTATATACAAAAAAAAAGATGAAAGGTCGTTGAACAAAATATTTACACTAAACCACTATCTAACCTCCTAGATAACGTTCTCATTATACTTACAACATGCCTACATTAATATATGTACATATAAATACATTAAATGTATGTATATTACTTAAATATTTTAAACTACTTACAAAGCATTGCTTTTTATCTCACAGATATAAAATATATATGTATATATCACAAACGGGATTCAAATCGACATCCAATTTGTTTTGTACTTACCTAAATGAGTCGATTTCATTAAAAAAATATATAGGACAGTAGAAAAATGATTTCCTTAAAAGATAACAAGATACCAACGTTTCTATAGTTGGGTACAAATTACGTGACATAATAAACCAATTTTGTCACATCGTTAATGCTGCTTTGAAAATTGTCGCTCACATAACAAAGTGAAAACGAAGTCAGTTGTGTCATAGAATGTAAAAATTATCAGAGCTAGCACATGTATTGTACTTCATTCTATTTTTATAAAGCCAATTGATAGAATATAAATTTAAAATTTTGGTAAAAATAACCTTGGATTGGGGTTTGCAGGGAGTTCTTCTATATCCATCGCCTTCGGGTAGCTGTTAACATAATTGGTGCAAAATTAGTTCCATGCAACATTTATCTACTATATTATACTCTAGTGATGTTATACAAAAGCACATACGTGATAGGTCTACAAGTTGTGGTACGAATGAAATTGTCATTTATTAATAAAGAAAAGCTAAAACCTAATTTGCGATTATTCCAATAAATAATTTAAATCACAAGTGTTATATATTTACTTTACATATTTTAAAGAGTGTTTTAAACATATATAACGTTTTTTTATAAATTGACAGTTTCATTCGTTTCTATTTAATTAGTAAATGCAATATTAGTTACATTTGTCTACTAAATAACTTATAACAAAAAGCATTAGCTGGCATGTATCTACAAAACAAATGTAATTAGAACTTTACAATGGAATGGTATAAGAATATATTATTTGGGTAGGGAATATAAGGTTCATAATTAGAATCCGAAATTGTAACACATAAACATAACAGTAAAAGCTATATTTATATTATTTTAATTTCTTCGCTTTGTCTTGTACCAAAGCTTTCAATATCGCCGCTCAACTCGCGATGTCTCAAAGTTGGACGGAAAGTGCAGAACGGAGTGTCTTGGCACTAGGTTCTCTCTGACTACTCTGCTTTTTTATTGCTATTTTTTGCCTGCTATTTTTTTTTTAATTTCTGTACGAGTACACATCTCACTGAAGGCAATGTTCGTGGATTTAAAGTTCACAGGTGACAGTTATATTAAGTTATCATTCTCTTCTCACTCTAGACGAAATGTGATATGCGGAGGTCTTGATAGATTTGTGAAAAGTAAAGAACGGGAAGCTAATTTACGACAATTTTTTTGCTTATGTACAATGACGAAGATATACTTAAAAAAGCAAATTATTACAGCATACAATATATCTAATTAAGTCATATTTATAATTAAGTTTTTTAAAATGTTAGTCACAAATTGATCATCGGCACCAACTTACCCAAGTCCATTGACAGGTAGCCTTTGAGCCTGATTGATACCTGCAGGGTAGTTAGAGGGCGTGATTTGTTGTAAAAATGCCTGGCCAGGAGACGTTCGTAAGGGTATGAACTGTCCTAACGCCATTCCACATATAGCCGCGAGCCAAAGTGTCAATTTAAACATGCTTATCTGAAACAAAATTGAAAACGTAATGAAACTGCAACTTAGCTATAAAATATATTAAAAAAATAAGTTACTAAAAATAGGTTCCAGCTTTTACAAGATGAATTTGAATATTGTTTTTTTAGCTTCACCCTTTTTCCGGCACAGACGGGTAGTTAGAGAAAATCTAGTGTCAAGACATTCTGTTCTCCATTATCCGTCCGAATTTGAGACATTGCATTGCATGCATTATTAACCAGCGGAACTTAACGCCTCGCTTTGTTTTACAAGAGCGAAGAAATGAAAATAAACGAGCAGGGATCGAACCCACAACCTATCGTGCATTTGCACATACGCACACACACACACACACACACACACACAGCACATATATATATATTTATAAATATATATAATATTTTGAATTTTATACTAAAGGTCCAGGTCAAGGCTAAATAAACCGTCATTTCGTAAGTAAAAATCGACATTAGTGCAGTTCATAAAGATGTTATTTAATTAAATTCCTTGTAATTATGAAGACGGTTCACATTTTGAAAATGAATATTTCCTTTTAAATATTACTCTTCACGTAAATAAACAAATTACTTTGAACAAATTATGGATATTACGTGACTTATAGAATTATCTTTTTGTTTGCTAAGCAGTAGCTCAATATATTATTTAGACAAAAATAAAGTTAGTCCATTTGAAATATTGAATATTTATGATTTTAATATTATGATTGACAAAATAGAAATGGACTTTGAGCTATAATAGAAATAGGAATTGCCGCTTCTATACGTTTTTGAATAAAGCGGAAGTAATCTTAGATTGAAAACATGATCCGGTGGAACAACACTAGTTGTTCCATACGAACTATCCTATTATAATAAAAAAATAATAATTTACAGCTACACGCTTTTTCCGCATCGCAGCAGGGTAGTCGGAAAGAACTCTAGTATCGAGACAATTGCTCTCCACTTTCCGCCCGAAATCAAAACATTGGCGCTAAGTGATGGAAATCAACACCGCACTTTACATTAAGTACTAGAGCGGAGAAAAAAAAATTGTTTGTTTACAAATTCCCCGAAGTGATAACTTTAGAAAATTTAATAATACAACTAATTAGAAATCAACAACCGACACACCTCAATCGGTCTTTGGTTTTTACATATAAGTACAAATTTAGTTTCTAAACACTGTTTTTGAATTGAACTAAAAAAAAAGAAATAAAAACTGTTTGTGAATTTAACTAAGTTGCTCTAAAGCAACTTAGTTAAATTCACGATCTTTCACATTTTGGGAATAGATAGTCGTTTCCTATTTTTTCGCTTATATTTCAACTTGAAAAGAGCAAATCAATTCATAAGATTATTTCTAAATGGACCTAAGTTATGACTTCACTTGACTTAATTTGTTTTTGAGTACTTTGCGATGAATACATATAGGAACGAAGTTGTATCTAATTTATTAGATAGCTGACTGAATTCATACTTCCACTCATTTAACAACATACGAGATTTCTAATATCCAAAATGGATTACTGAAACCCTTCCTATAAACTGAATTGCTATTTCTGAAACTTCTGTTGCTAAATGCTATTATATAAAGCTTTTGAAACGGAAATTAAGATCGTATAATTTAATGGAACGCATTACAGCCCTTTTCGTCCGTTCTGTTAGCATTTTTAAACAAAAATAATATTTTTCTAATTGGTGTGACCTAGAAATATATATTGAAGACCTACAAAAATACAGTTTGTATCAAATTATAACATTTATAATCCCTTTATAAAAAATTATATAGCCGTTATTGAGGTTGGGAAATGACTGATTGGCATGAAGTAGCTGAGAGCTCGATCATCACATCTAGTTAGATAAAGCGTTTCCATTTCGTCAACTCGTATTACATGTTCCTCAATGGGCAGAAAAGTAAGATTACAAAGTATAGTATACATGTAACTTCAACTACCACGAAAAGTGTGGTAGGTACCACAACTTGTGGTACAAGTATTGGAGAATCAGCCATTTTTATCTTTCACATTTTCTATAAAAAATATAACTGATCGCTGTCTCGTCATGGAAGGTATTTGAATAAAAAATATATTATTGAGGACGTTTATTGGTGTAATAAAACCCAAAACAATGAGTTTTAATTTTTTTTTCTGTTTTTCTGTGTTTGTGCATGCTTCTCAGAATCGACATAACCGATTTTAATACAGTCCATACATTCCCATCCCATACATTTAATTTTTATTTTATTTCAATCGGTTCATAAATGAATTGCTTAAACTATTTAAATTATAAATTTAAGCAAAGTTTGTGATTGAAGTGAGAATGCGGGCGGGTAAAAAATCTAAATAACGTCACGAGGAAGTCGTTAGTATTCAAATATGAAAGTTTAAAATTGTCAGTGTACTAGACTAATTTGCTACAGTTTAGCAACATTTTAGTGCACCATGAAAAATATTATTAAAAATGGGGTTTATCGCTTTTCCCTGCAAAGTCAAAGAGAACCAAAATCGAGACATTGGGTGTTGAGTGGTGGAGTTCAATACCAGGTCGCAGATATGAAAATAGCTGAAATATATCATTCCCCGAGTGGAGATCGAACCCACAACCGCATTTACAGACAGACGCTGTCCCACTGCACCAAAATGGCCTTATCATTGCTAAAAATGTTCCTTACAAATTTAAAATACACATCCGCCATTATTTTTAACATTGTTATACTAAATACAAGTGCAAAAATTTTTACGAGGACGTTACTCGCCTGCAGAGTATCGGTATTGAGAAGAGCTAAAGAAATATGAGCCATAAAAATTACGTACAGGAAATTGACTTGAGGCAAACCGGTAGTCATTCTAATGTATCATAAAGAGTATGGCTTTTGTAATCTATAAGAACACAGCCTTTGTTATCTAAATTTTTCATGTTATTTCATATATTCATATTCCTTTTATCCTAATGATTTACGAGTACTAAGCTTTTTATTACTTTACTATTGGGCTATAGTAGTTACTGGGTGGATGGATAAAACATATTTAAAGAAAAAGACATATTTATACGTTTTATAAATTTCTTTGAACGCAGGGGGATGTGAACCCGCGCCTCTTGAAACCCGTTCAAGCCCTCTGATCGCTAAGCCATGCGTTCTACATCCAGCTACGTTGAAATTATTATACGCTTATTACAACTTATATTTGTTGTTAGCATCTCTGTAGAGAATTTTTTACAAATTTCTGCTACCCAAAGATTATTCTACGACCAATCGTTTGGCAAGAGAGAATGCTATTTATTTAATATATATTTTTTTAATATTTTGTAAAGTGTTATTCGCACACTAAGGAAATTGAAAAATACATATTTAGAAAACGTATAAACATTTTGGAACGCAGCGGTTAAAAAATGTTTATAAAACTTTTATAATTTTTTATAAATATATATTTTTTTTATTTATTGATAATGCTTAGGTATCTTAAGACAATATTTCATTATGAGTATATTAGTATATTATTCTTAGTATATATCAGATAAAATATAAAAGTCAAAGTTGCTTTTAAAAGGTAGATATTTGAAATGTAAAATCGATAATAGCTTTTCAAGCTGTAAACGCTTTTGTTTCAACTCGATTTACTTTTACTGCTCATAAAAATATCACCTTAAAGTCACTTACTGTTACTATATATCATATATTACAATGGCTTGTGTTGTAAACTTTCTTTTATTTGTAAGATTAGGGCCTGGCGAGTGTATAAGCTGTCTATTAGTTGAAATGTAGTTTTGTAAGCTCCAAACAAGTGCAACTTTTACTGTGCAATGTATGCGCTATAGTAACTTGTCGAATAAAAATAAAGTTTTAGTAAAAATGCCATATTACATTTTTTAAATTGGTTTGAATAAATCACAAATAAGCTAGCTTTATGTTATTGACGTTAAAAGGTTGTTCTTTTTCTAAATATAATTAATAATACATATTTTATTATAAAAAAATACTAGCGACCCGGTCGCGGCTTCGCCCGTGCGAATTGTAGCTACGTATTCCCGGATAAAACGGAGAAATGGAAAAAAATGTCGTTTATCCTCAGGCCCTCAAGTATCTTGATATAAAATTTAATCACAATGAGTTCAGCGATTTGGACGTGATGACATCACAGACAGACAGAGCTACCTTCGTATATTAGTGTAGTATGGATACATTCATGATTTTGACATCATAAAATTATTTCTGACCACTGCAAACCTACAAGACGCATAAATCATAAGTTCCATATCTTACTCGTATAATATACAAATTACTTTTGCAGAAACGACCCAGCTTCCAAAAGTGTAGTATCATCTTTATTGTTATGTGAAGTCATCATTTTAAAATTATTCAATGGTTTAAAATCACAGATAAAATATGGAATTAACATTTTATACACCATTTTTATATAAAAATGAAAAGGGATGCGTATATTTAAAAAAAACTTCAGTGTAGGTATTTTTACTGTGTTCAAAAAGCTAAATTAAACTGTTACTAAATAAAAAAAAAACAATTTATGGCAAAAATTGCGGTTAGTATTGTATGTAAGTTCCTATTTGCTGTAAAATGTCGAAATATGAAACAAAATTAATATTAAAAAGTTACTTTAAAGTACTAATGAAATTCTAAAACTACGTAATTATAAGATTTATAACACCTGTCAATTCTCAAATATTCGTAATTACTGTTTGAAATTCAATTTTAATTGTGTTAAATCTTACAGCCAATACAGCTAACACTGCTTAATTTGATTCGTTTTGAAATAAGAATACTGAAATCCACTTAATTTACTCTACTAGCCCATAACTATAAGCAAGTTTGCTTTCTAATTAAAAGTAAATACATTATACATTAATATAATTGAAATATAGTTTTTAAGTAACTTTTAAAATTTATTATGTACTTAGAAAATAGTTATTAGGTTATAACTAACTATTAATTCGTAGTATCAAAACAAGATACCTATGTGCACATTATTTGCACGTTTTTTTTGTACATTGTCAGTAAATACTTTTTAAATTGAATAAGCTGTTAACTCTATTTTTTTTTCTTTTACACAATTTATATGTGTTCATAGGTATTTAAAAATTTAGTGTGGAAATAAATCAAAATATGCAAGATTTTGACTTAATATTAAGTTAAAATATGTTTTTTGAATGTACGTATTAATAAATTGTAAAATTAATAAATTTTTAGTGAACATAGAACTGAATAAGTTTGAAAATTGCAATAGAAGTCAACATTAAGTAAAAGACGGCTACGGACGAACAGAAGTTAGTACCAAGTTTGAGTAAATAAACATTTTCAAGAAGTTTTCAAAGATTTCCAATATCATTATAATAAAATATTGAAGTGTTCTGTAAACAACAATTCGTTTTGATAATTTTATTTCATATTTGTCATCATTTTTATTTACCAAAGGCGCAGTATATTGTTTGCAAAATCCATTTTAATATATCCTTTTTATTGATTAATTTACATTTATTTAAGCTTTTTTTGCAACTTCACTCATTTTCCTGCATAACAGGAGTCATAGATAACCTAGTGTCAAGACACTCCGTTCTCCACATTCCGCCTAAAATCGAGACATTGAGTGTTGAGTGGCGGAACTCAACGCCGTGCTTTGTTTAGATATTTGTCAGAGTGGAGAAATACAAATATTTATACTTTGTGTTTTCTATGAAATTTTCTTAGACAAAAGTCTTCAAAATGCCGCTATCGTGGTGATGAAGTTGGATTGTCTTCCATGCCATGACATGGCTTTGGTTTCATTTCCCAATAAAAAATAATTCCAAAAACGGTTAAACAAGGTGAATGTCTAATGCGTATCTTAACACAAGATTGCCTTTGCCTTTAAACAAAATACGTAAAAAAATACATAAAGAAAACAAACGGAAAAAGATTTAATTACATATATATTACCTTATAATTAATAAGGATAGCTTACTGAAAAGAACAAAAAAAGGCGTTGAGTAATAATAATTTCCCTACAAAATTTTAATTAAATCATATTCATTTTCATAGAGCTGTCGATGTGTAACAAAAATGTAACAATTAGATAGTGTTTTATGTAATAATGTTGGGTATAGATAGTCTGTTGAATAATTTGCTGTGCACTTAAAGTTTTAGACGAAGTTATATTAAATAAGGCGTAATTAATGTGCTTGTTGTAATTTTTGTTTTTTTAGTAAGAAAGAACCTAGTGTCAATACAATTAGTTCTCCACTTTTCGCCCGAACTCGAGGTATTGCGTAGTGGAACTCATTTAATGTAATCATTCCTCCGAGTGGGATCTGAACCCACAACCACACGCGCTTAAAGTCTGACACTGACGCACTGCGCCACGATGATCTCAATAATAATAATCCTAATTAAGATATTTAGTTGATTTATGATAATAGACATATTTTAAAATATATTTTAATCTTATTAAAAAAAAGTAAAATATATCAAATCAAATAGCTAAGATTTGGATACGTCTCATAAGGCGTGCCACATATGACTTTCCCTGTTTTTCCCAAGAAAGTAGTAAAAGAGAAGAAAAAAAGGCAACAAAAAATATAAAACCACGACGCATTTGACCAGGATGATAAAAATGTACGCAGTATGATATTTTACATTACGAAACTATGATAAATGACTATAGCACTTAGAACAATCGAATTTGGTTTTACATTTCATTAAAGTAATTATCCGTTCTTTTTCCTTTATATCGAGGTTAAGGTTAAGTGTGATTGTTGCAAATAATCAATTGTTGTTGAAAAAGCCTTATCGAGGTGCATTCTGTAGATCAGTTACTTAAGTATCTAACACTTAGTTGTACCGGACATTCGTCATGAAGTGTGATGAAATACTTATAGGTTTGGCGCGAAAATACACGCGAAAAATGGACTTTGTACAAAAATATATGTTAAAAATCTGGTAATATGTACAATATGTTTTATTAATATAATATGCTTTAATAAAAAGATATTGGCATCTTCTTTAATATAATATTCGTTTAATGGAATAGTTAGCTTTCCTTCAAATATTACAATAATTTTGTTATATAAAGTTAGTACAATTTTTCATTACATCGACTGCTATTTTTATATATACATAGGAATTTATATACTAGATATGTAGTGTACACATAAGTGCATATGCATTGAAATGTGGGCGTGAATAAAAATAGCTGTTTTATTTATTATAATAATTTTATGGTGATGCTGCTTTCGTGTAATTAGACAGGTTCAACTCTTAGACAGTAAATGTACCCATTATATTTTAGTAATTCCAAAACCCACTTCAAAAGGTGGGTATTATTTTATTGCTGTTTAGTCAAATAATAGTAGAAGTCATTGCTCTTTAAAACGATCAGTAACTTGTCTGTGAATTATTCAAGCTTTGAGGTCTTTAATCACAATTTAACATATAAAAATTATTAGTTATTATAATATAGTTCATTGTTCTGAATAATAGTTTTCATTTATTATTTAAAATTAAAATTAAAATATAATATTTAAAGTAAAATCAAAGATTGTTTACAGAAGAAGAGGTATTCTAGGAAAATAACATATTGAGACAGTACTTAAAGCCATGAGCGTTTTCAATAATATATAACAGCTGCGTGGAACGTTTAAACAATATCACTAGCATTAGGGACATATAAATAATTTTATCCTCTTATTAATATTAATATAAATAATTTAATTAAATTAATTAATATTTCTATCTCTTCTTTTTACATTTATTTTATTTTTACGGATAAAATGATATTTTTTGAATTTTGTTACATTTGAATACGTTGATAGTAAGTGTTTTGATTGAAATTGATGTAAATTTATATATATTTACAACAAAAGTGAAAAATTATAGAAAATTATAATATTATTTTCTCAAGCAGAGTCAGGATGGGTTCTAGTTAACTAATAAAATGTAAGTAAGTTGTTTTGTAATTAAACATGTTTGTGTCAACGATAGTGCACTAAGCAAGACGACACAAGGAGTGTTTTAACTCACGGCTTTGGGCTTAAGTGACTAATATAAGATAATTTGAGATTGTGTAAACATAAAACAAAAAAAAGGTAAATAGCAGTGTGACAATTCTATAATATTACAATACAATACAAATACACTTTATTGTAAACAAAATTACAAAATATATAAACACAGAAATAGTTAAAAAAAAAGTAAAACAAGGCGGCCTTATCGCTTAAAGCAACACTTCCAGGCAACTTTTGGATGTTGGATTTGCATAAGATGGTAGGCAGTGTATTCAATAGGATATATTACACTAGGTACATATGCAAAAAGTTAAATTAATAAATATACATTAACATGCATACATACATATACGAGTATATACTTAATTATATAGATATTTTATAATGTTAAAATAAAAGCTTAAAATTAAATATTTATGTTGAGTATTTTAAGTATTTTTTTTATAAATATATGTCACGTCTAATTGCAATTGGTTAACAATTCAGTTCCGGCCATATTTACGTATGTATGTAATATTAGGTGTGCATACCTTTTGCACATTAATTATAGTTACTCAATTCTTTCTAACGTCTATTAATTAAACGCCAGACTAATTTCGTTTTCGACTAATTACTTTGTGCGTTATGTAGGCAATAGAAGGTAAAAAACTACTTATAGCTATATCAAACATTCAATGTAAACTTATTTGGTATCAGCCATAGTCATTAGCAAATATTTTGTTTAATGTCGTAAAAGGTATGTTGGTTGTGTAATTGATACAGTTCAATTATAGTCGTATATTACGCTAATATAGAGGAAATTTCTGGCGATAATTCTAGTATTGCATACGCTACACATATAGAATCTCTATACATATATAGAATTTGAATTATTTCAGTAAAAACTTAGCTCTATATATAAACATGCAGCATACAAACATAAGTTAATAGTGCTTGATTAAAAACAAAATACTAATTACATGTGATTATGAAATTTGGCAGGTACGCTATGTAGAAGCATTACACGCTTGAACACTTGAAGACATTTCACAAAACATCGATATTAATATTTACGCTATTATACAAAAAAGAAGAAGACTCAGTATCAATTCTCCGCTTTCCGTCTCTATTTGAAGCTATTTATTGTGTTAATTAGCGGTACTCAAATCCACCTTTTGTCATATCAGAGAGATGAAATAAACCCAAAACAATCAAATCAAATGCTGTACCACTATAAATAGTCCACTTCCACTTTCACATAGTATAGTGTAACGAAATGACAAATTTATCAAATATATAATGACATGCTCTACGTTACGTAATTATTATGAAAAATATGTATTTCGACAGTGCTGGTTTTTATATGTACACGCTAATTAACTTTTTCGATGGTGAGTGCAATGTTTAAATTAATGTCATGGGACAAATTGAAGGCAATGGCTATTTGTACACATTCTATTAGATAAATATTCATTATATATATATATATATAATTATATATATATAAGAAGTATACTAAATGTAAAGAAAATACAAATATGTAGCAATACAAGTTTGTTTACTCTATAATATATAGATAGCGAAAAGCTTATTAACTCTTTATAAAATTCCTTATGGGCTTCACAACTGTATTAGATAAGCTTATCTCATTCATCATGGTCCATCAACAAGCATCCATCAACTTGTCCTAAATTATAAAGCTGCTGGCGACTCCATTCTTTAAATTATTATTTTTTAATTTAAATTCTTGAAAAATGGATTTTTCCCGTAACGCAATGTTGAGCCAGAACTGATAGACAAGTTCACCTTGTTTCAAATGAATCTCATTTTTTCTTATAAAATCATTTTTCTTTTTACATTAACAATTATTATTGTTATACGTTTATTATAGGAGTATCCTAACAAATAATATTTTCAAATAAGGTAATTCAAAAATGTATATTAGTAAATTCAAAACCAGAAGTGTATATCATAATTATAAGAAACATATACAAAATATAGTGTGACGAGAAAAATCATTGTTGCTTATGAAATTATCCCATCTTATTTTAAATCAAAAACAAAGCTCTTAATAGAATTTTTCTCATGCTTTACTCAATGCTATTTACATGGACAACGAGATACCTATCATTTTCCCAACACTGCTACTAGCTCTTTATTGCGTCACTTATTGAACGAGTACTCATTTACATTCACTTTCTATCTTACGATATTAAAATACATCAAAATTGAAGTTCGAAATAGACCTTATTTGCTTCAGTAGATATAGTCTAATTATTAATATATATATATATACATTCTCAACATTTAATTTCATAACTAAACATATATTAATGAAATTCATAACAATATTTCCAAATATTGGTACAATTTATTGTGTTTTTAAATATTCCAGATAAATGCAAAAATAAGCAAATTTTCAATTATTTAATAAAAAGTGTAAATAGAAGTAGTGTTATTAATGCTTTGTGCTAGAAAAAATTAAAACAGTGTTCTTTGTATAAGCGGATGTAATTTTTGAATTATTCATATAAATCATAATAAAAGTGTATAATGTATGCCTCATCATTACTCGGTTAATAGACAGTTTGCTCGACCGTAGGTTGATTGCGATTAGACTATTTTTTTTTTCTTAATTTTCACATTTAGATTGATTAAGTAACGTGCGTGAATATTTGTAAGACGTTTTTAAATTAACATTTAAAAAGATAAAAATATATGATAACAAACTGTATTGTAATAGCTTTTTACAGACTGGCACGTTGTTAGTATTTATAAACATAAAAGAAAAAATATCTCGATAGATCTATAAATATTTGCTCAAATTACTAAGAGTATGGGTTAGAGTTTTTTTTTATAGATTGCTAGCTAATTCGAGATAAAATAAATACTATAAAAAGTATTTTTTTCGATAAGATTAGATTTTCATCTGTTATACGCGATAGAATTAAATCATATTTACTAGAAGAGTTCAATAAATTTGATAAACACTTTTTATACGACCGTGTTGTTTCCTAGTAACTCAGGTTTATAGAAATAGAATAAAAGAAAAGGAAATGATTTGAGTCAAAGTAAAATAATATTTTTTTTAAATTATTAATGGCAAACAATATAATCAAACAATTTGGTCGTTATTTATGCTAATATTGATCAATATTAAAGCGGAAGTCACGGTGGTATTTTCCTCTTAAGACATTGTAACATTAATCTATGTTGGAAAAGAAACAAGGTTACGACCATGGGTTTAATATACCTGTCTTATGATCTCATGTTTTTTTTTAAATTCATAATTAAACAATAATATTATATTACTCTAACGGTATTTTCTTAATTTATATAGAAAATTTAATAAAATACCTTATTTATATTTTCGACTCTAGATTTTTAATAACTCAAAACCAAAATCCTTCTTTTGATGTGTAGTCCTATTATCTGATTACGTATAAGAGTGATATTAATAATAGCAATGCTTCTTGCTTTGTTATTTCAAATCATAGGATCAAAGGAAAGGGCATAAACGAAATACGAATTATTTTTAGTTGAAGCCATTTGTTATTGTGGCGCAGTGATTCGTTGTGGGTTCGATTACCTCTTGGGGCATGATTGTATTTAAATAATTTTCACTTCTTCACTTTGTTACCACAAAACGCGGCTTAGAGTTCGACCACTTAACTCGGTGAAAGATATGGAAAAAGTGTTAGCTAAATAAAAATAATAATATTTTTAGTTTTATTATAATAATTTCAGTAATATCTTTTTTATTCAGTCTGGGAATCAAAAGTGTCAGTCTGGGAATCTCGTGCCATATTTACCAATTTTTTATCTCGATAATTCGGAAAATTTCTAATTTGATTGCTTTCAATAGAATATCTTTATATTATGATTAAGTGTTTTTCTTTAACTGAATATAAGAGGGTTAAATCCAGAAATGAAAACTCAAAAGTTCTGGCGATTTTTTCATTTCGAGCATTTGGAAGAAATTTCCGAATTATACGTAATAATAATAATTTTTGTTTTTTTGAAAAAACCTATAATTATAATTGTTCGCTTAAGTTAATTCCTATGACTTAAGACAATATATTCGTGAGACACAAAGTTCACTATCGGTCTCTGCACCATAGTGCCCACGCCCTGCACCTTTGTTACCTCAACGTTAGATGAGATACTCATTCATTAGCGCATTGTAATTAATGACTATAGAAGTCTTATAAGAATCATATAGAAAAATAATATTTTTTCTTTGCAAAATATATATTTTTAGAGGCTATCGTGACGCAGAGGGAACATCCCTGACCTGACTGTAATCGAGATTAGTTGTGGGCTCGGTTCCTACTCTCGAGAATAATGATAAATAATAAATAATACTCTCGAAAATAAATATTTAAATTATTTCTAATTCTCCGCTCTGGTAAGAATAGCGCGTTAAAAATATTAATAAAAAAAAAAAAAGTAAAATATATATAGAAAAAGTCGATTCCCACCACTCAAAACGCTATGTCTCAAACTTGGGCGGAAAGCGGAGAACGGAGTGTCTCATCACTTGGTTCTCTCTGTCAACCCTGCTATGCGAGAAAAAGCGTAAAGCTATTATTATAATTGTAAATTATACATTAGAAACCAAAGACTTTTATGATTATAACATTGGCTAAATCAATAGTAAAAATCAGTCACTTTAGATTATAATCTTAGAACATATGCATAAAGAGATTTAATGACTTTAAAGAATTTAGTGTATCTCTAGTTATTTTGATTGCGCTTAATATTACAGTTTTAAGGTAATTTATCATGTCGCGACGATATAATAATATGCACCTCTATATCATTCTATGAAATTGTTATTAGGTGCAATACAATTACGCTACCAGCAAATTAGTTAGATTATGTACGGTATCGTGTATTTTTGTTCTTAATAAAATATTAGGATTATATTTCACGCAACATGGAAAAAGGAATTCAATTAAAAGCTTCAAATGACATTCCTAAATACAAAGTGTGTCACTAAGACAGTGGTCAATGAACTAGTTACTCAATGTTTAATGATAAACGAAAGTATGGTAGAATAGCAGAATATTACGCTTACATTTGTACAAAATTAGCTTTTTATAATATTTATGGTAATATAATTAGAGGCCATCTTGGCGCAGTTGAGAGTGGATGCGATTGGTTGTGGGTTCGATTCCAAAACGCGGCGTTGAGTTCCACTCAACACGCAATGTATCTATTTCGGGCAGAATGTGGGGAGCGAAGTGTCTTGACACAAGGTTCTCTCTGCTAGCCTGCTATGCGGGAAAAAGCGTGATACTGAATATGGTAATAAGATAACTGTTAATATATATATATATATATATCGATATTTGCTGTGCCAGTTCAATAAGTATTAAGAGGTCTAAAGGGCAAGCAAACGTTTTAGTTCAAAGGGAAAATAATATAATTTATATAACTGTGAAAGCTGCATATAACCAGTTTAACAATGAAAGTGCTATCTTTGATGTACGTACAAAAGTATGTTGTCTTGTATTGTATCGCTTTATTATGTAACGATTTCATTTTGGTAAATATTTTAAATATTTCTATATATATCTACTGTGGCGTATTGGAGCAGCGTCTAACTGTAAACGCGACAGTTACGGATTCGATCTCTACTCAGGGGTATATTTAAATTACTTGTATTTTTCTGCTATAGCAAGATAAAACGTTTCAAGATAAATTTCGCCATTTAGCATACATTATCCTGAATTTAGGCGTAAAGCAGAAAACAGAAAATCTTGAGGAGCTATAAAAACATAATTACAGCGAATTGTATAAATGCGATGCTTTAGGGTACGAATACCACTCGAAAGCATATTTATTCTTATAGTATAGATATTTCCCTAATCTAAATTAACATAACATTTGCAGTGTTAGGTTACGTCACGATCCACTAAGCTATTATAATAGGAGGAAAGTAGAGAGCAAAGTAAATATAGATATATATATAAATATCTCCTGCAATTAGCAAGACGTGAATATGAAGCTTAAGTATAATTTTATTCCACTTTATTAGTAAGTATCTTTACAATAATATAATAGAATTATAGCTTTACAGTCTATTCTATGGGAGCTTATATTTTCATAACACAACAATAGCATTCTAGGAAAGAACATGCAGATATATTATTTTTTTCAGGACGAAAGAAAGAGGCGCGGGTTCAACTCCCGTTGTGTTTAAATTTTTATACGTTTACTAAATATGTCTTTTTCTTAATATGTCTTTTTGAAAGAAAGAAATTCTTTCACCTTTTCAAACATTTTTAAAGATATTATTCTGAGAGAAAACCAGCCATTTCAGCACTTTACCTAGAAATAACATTGTTTTCAGTATAACAGCGTATGCTATGAGCCGTGTCAGCTTACTAAAGAAAAGTCTTAGCATTTTTTCTGGCTTTTAAACTTTTATTACGTAATGTGTAAATAGTTAGAGGGAAAAAAGGAACTTGATTCCCTTACAATTTTTTTATATTATGGTAAAACATTAAAATACTTGTATTGACATCTACGGACTAAGCTCCCAATAACAGAAGTCACGAATTCAATTTTTAATCAAAGTAGCAATTTTCGCGATAGATCACAGGGAATTGTATAAAGTGTATTGTCAACAGAATTCTATGATAGAAAGTCGTCTTGACAAGATTTATTTCGTACATATTTCGTTTTATAAATATGTACAAATGGAGTTTTTGTATTAAATAATCATATTTATAGATTACTAGCTGTGTCCGCGAGTTTGTCTGCGTGGAGATCTTACATCAGCTATTTGCCAGTGAAAGCCCCGTCAAAATCGATGTAGCCGTTCTAGAGATTAGCTGGAACAAACAGACTGACAGACACAAAAGTAGCAAAAAATAATATTCTGGTATATGTAGCATGTATACATATGCATTTATCATATATATTAATTTATAGCATCATATTAATTTATTGACTACAATGGTTCACTATTTTGGCTTCAATGGCTTGAACATAATATACTTACTTGATATTTTGGTCAATTCACACAATGTCTTTATAACTTGTAGCCTATATGTTATTCTGATGTATAAGCTATATTATTGTAAAGTTTCATTAAAATCCTTACAGTAGTTTTTACGTGAAAGAGTAACAAACATCTTGACAAGCTTTCACGTTTATAATATTAGTAGGATTTAGAGCGAAACTAAATTAAACAGTCATAACCTTCTGTGAAATTCAATTGACAATTTTCTTAGTCTGTAAGCATTTATGGTATGACTTTCAGTTTAAATAATGATATAATTTTTATTTTTATTCCCACTTCATTTCATTTTTCTTTAGATCGTGGTTAGTTAACTTTCGAGAATCATCTAAAGCCGCTATCCGTGGCCTCAAACTATGTTTCTACGAAATTACATAGGTTTTTACTATCAAAGAGCTTAGGTTGATAACAAGGTCGCCTGCTTAATTTTCTTTTTTGAAATGAATACTTATGGCCGCCATCATTTTCTATTTAAATATTAACTGAATTAATCTTCGTCACAATGGTGGTGCTCTCTTTATTGTAAATAAAACTTATGCATGGAAAATATTTTTTAATATCTACTATATATTTCGAAAAGTGATCAGGTCAGCTTTAGCTATTGATATAATTCAAAAAGGACCTCGTGCTCGTTTGTTGCCCCTGTTTTTATTTCATTATATTTTCCTTTGAATCTTCAAAGGTTTGCTTTATAAGCTCTTTGTCTATTATATATATATATGATACGTATTGTATGATATTTTTAAAATTTAATTTTAATCGAGAAACACATAATGACGACATAGTGTAATAAAAATATTTATCCAAAAATTTAGAACGCATCTTAATATTTTTTTATGATATATTTTAAATACAATAATTTTATGTAATTAGTATTTAAAAGTGTTTATTGTGAAGTGAATATAAATAAATGAAATTTATTCACATTTATTGTAACATATAATTATATTTTTTACGTAAATCGGTAGACTTGAATTCTGTTACAAAGAAGTCAAAGTTATAATATAATACTCTTATATGTAAATATAACATAAAAGTATTATATGAAAATATAATACTTTTTTTCTAATATTTGTTGTTGCTTTACATTTTACAAAGGCCTTTGTAAAATCCTCAGTGGTAATGACAGTGTAACAAAAATTCACAAAAAGTTTGGTTGACAATCCAAGCATAGGCTCTCAGACGATTGTTGAGATGACCTTTCTTTTATACTCCGATTAAACCTCGCTTGTTTTTATGAAATATTTATTTACTAATTCTACATTTTCTTTATTTTAGAAAAAGAACATAAGCATAAATTTATTACATTATTATTAAATATACATTTTACATATATTTTATTAAATTATGTAAAGATTTACCATAGACCTAATACAAATATAAATAAATATAGAGAATGATAATTAAATAAATTCTGCAAATCATCAATCTATCAAGTGTGTAGAAAAATTGTTTATGAAACCTATATTAATCTATACTGAATGATATATTCAGTAATGAGATTTTTAGAAGAAATAAATAGGATTTCTTTTTATGGACAAGATGTGTGGACAGCCAATGTTTTACATAATAATGTATTAGAAATAAAAACTATTTAGTATGACGTTTCTAAGGCAACCCGTATTCTACACGACAAGGAGTCTGCTACTAGTTTCTATTATTTCAGTATAATAAAAAAAAAATTGTTAGGACTGAATTGTATTTATTAAAAACTGTCATACATACATTTAGTATTTAGTTGCTGTCCTCACGTTCAAGATATTCCAGATTGACAAAGACATTTTTCTATTACTGTTTCAAAAAATATTATAAAATATATATTCAAGAAACAATTTAACCCTTTTTTCTTATTGACCTATTGAGTGTCTATGTCTAGACTCTTTCAGTCGCCATTGATATACAGTAAAACAGACAGGTATGTGTGTAAAGTTAGCCTCAATTTTTGGACAAAAATCTGGACAAACACAGGCTATTACTCGATCTATGCACTCTTTAAACTGAATAGAGTCCAGAATATTAGAAACAAAATTGAAACGTCGTGAATTGACTCAAAACTTGGTATAACACAGGCATTAGTAAAAGCGACCAAAGCGACAGATGCTCTAAAGTTAATCATTACATAATTAAAAGTACGATATCATTTTGAGTTTTGAAATTATAAAAATATATATTAACAGTATTTCTGCTTATTTACATTATATTTTATTTTGTAAGATTTCTTCACATAGATTGCTAAATTGCTTTTGATTTATTAAAAATTTATCAATGTCTTTTGCATTTTAATGACACATATCAATTAAGTTTTAGTACTGATCAATCAAATACTTGCATATATTATGTTCATTTAGTTTTTTTAGTCTTTCTTTCTAATATTGTAAAACAAGAGAAGACATAAATAACTTTTTGGATAACCATTATTCATTCTGTGTCGAGGTCACAAATTCCTTCACTTTTTAGGGAGTGGAACACAATTTTGGTTGTATTCAAGCAGGCTTAGCGACGTATATCCGCTGGAAAATCGAATGAGGCCGCCACCTCCGTCTTTTATATAAAATTATTTCCTTATTGTAACCCTTGTAATGCTGGCTGAACTATAATAATAATATTATATTATAACAGAATGTAGACTCTTAAATAAAAGCGAACGAAAGGAATATATGGTCAATACTGATTAGAAGGATATCTAATAGTCGATGCGTTTGTTAGGTTTGTCTGTTAATATTTTAAGGGGCAGCAGGAATCCTTATATAGAATATAAGATTTATATATATTTATTATTGTCCTAAAGATTAGAATATAATCTGTTGTCGTTTGAAATATTTAACATTACTAGTATTTAATTGGCGAGTAAAACATTCGTTGCCTTATACGAGTATGTGCCATTTTAATGCTAAATTGTAACATGTAACTATTTTTTTTGTATTTTGACGCATTCATATTACACATACTGGCATTTTATACTTTTTCCCCATATAAGGCTATATAAACTAATCGCATCAATTTCATAAAAAAAAAAAAGATAATCTATGAAAACAATAAATATTAAGGTATATTTATTTATTATATAAGAGAGTCTCACACTCTTAGTAAAGCAATATACAATTACTTTATGCAATATCGTGTGCGAAATAATATATCAACAATTTATTTATTAGAGCAATTTGCTGTTTCTTCCTTATCATAGCTTATATAAGATGGTTTAAACAAGTGATTAGCAACATATGGAACACGTGTCTTAGCAAGTCGGAAGTATATCATCATAATGATACGTTACGAATGACCTAAGGTACAAACTAGCCTAGGTTACATATCTAGGCTCTATAATTAAATGGTTGGGGAACTTTCTAGCTCTTAAGCAATCTTTTAGAAAACATCTGCAATATAAACTTACTATTACACTATATAAGATGATAATTTTTATAAGTGATCCTGTTAAATTAAAGTTAACTGTTTTTGTAAAAAGACAGTAATTTCATTGATTTAATTTTTAAATAGCTGTAATTTTAAGGCAAGTATTGATATATATATATCAATACTTGCTCTTCAATGATTATTTAATATATATATAAAATATATATATATATATATATATATATATATATATATATATATATATATATATATATATATAATAAAAGATAATTATAATGAACTTTTGCAGCAGTGGGTATATCATCGTTAAATTAGTTCAAGTATAACTTCAAGTGAGGAAGCCGTAAACGTCAATGTTTAGATATTGTCAAGGTCTGAATGCTTTAAACTGTGAATACAATAAAAAGAAGCTGCTATATAAATTTTGTTTGCCAATCGTATTTTGTAATAATAATTAAATTAGATAATACGAATGCAGTATTCACAAGAACGTGCCCTTCTATAAATTCCAATTATATAATTATATTTTTTGTGTTTAAGTATATTAAAAATAATTACGTAAGCAATTTAATTATTCATATGCATACACTTCAACTTTAAATATTTATATAACATTTCAATAGATAAAAATTACTGAAAAGAGAATAATTTTTAGGGTTTGTATTGCGGTAATACTTATTATAATTTGATTATATAAGATGTACATATGGTAATATATATTAAACTTCTTCTATATATCATTTGTTTAAATGTGCAATAATAGTTTAAAGTAAATGCAATAAGCGCATGATGCCAGTTGAGTTTATGTCACCTTTCCCATTCATTTTACGATACCAAGGTGCATACTAGTCAATTGTGCAACATTATAAAACTAAATTAATAATAAAAATTATATATACGTTCCCTTCTACTTACGTAAAAGGAAAAACTAAATAGTTTTCTTACTTTAATGAGTACATACATAAACGTGCCTAATGTTAATAGTTAAAATAAATTCAAACTCGTAGAGTCTAGACTGATATGTTCAATTAGTAACATAGGTGCACTTTTTTACAATGTATGTACATATTGTGATTACTGTTCATTTGAACACGTTTTTATTAGCTCCGCCTTTATCTATCAATCCTATGGATTTATAAAAATTAAGTTATGCCATTTTGGCTCATTTCTTGCCGTCCGATTTGCTTGAAAATTTGCAGACGTTCGGATGCGATGACAATATAATCTTCTAACATGAACCTGAACGTCCAGAATAAAATAAAATAAATGTAAGCATGTTCCTTTAAGATTCCTTTTTATTTAGTATATTTTTGATTGATTTGAAATTGCAAAATTATAAAAGCATTGGATATTCATAAATACACTGAGTAATCGGTATAAAATGATTTATGTAATAAAGTTGTGTAATATAGAAAAAATATAATAAAATGTATAAAATTCGAGTAAGTCTTAAAATAGAATAATTTATAAAATTTCGATATACTCAAGCTTATATGTAGATCAAGTTTAGTTGAACAAGCATAACTGGTTGTCATTTATAAATGTATACAAATACATAAAGCGCCATGAATGAAAGTTTATTTTATCGTAATAACAACTGGTTTGAAAGAAGTATTTTGCAGAATAGTATAGAATTTTTTTATTGAAGCTTATCGTCAAAACACTCCGTTCTTCACTTTCCGTATAAAGTGGCCAACTCAACGCCGCGCTTTGCCTATGGAACCAAAACGGTAAAATTAAATTATTTTTTATTCCCCTGAGTGGGAATCGAATCCACAACCAATCACGTCTCTCTGACTGTAAGTCAGAGGGGCAGTGCCCACTGCTATTATATGTTATTATCAAGACTTCTGTAATTAGAATAAAAGAGAGCAGTATTCATTGATTATTTCAAGATTGAGAAATCAGTAAAATATTATTTTCTCATTTGCTTCTTACCACGCGTCAGTTTTGATATAATTGCCACAGTGGTACCCTAGCCATGCGTGCTGACCATTAAATTACACAAACAACGAAAACAAGGACGTTTATTACTAAGATGACAGTAGAGCAAGGTCAGTTAAGAAAGTAAACTTGAATCTTATAGTCAAGATTACTTTTATTCTTAAAACGGAACATATTCATTATATATAATAAAAATTATATATAAAAAAATACTTAAAAATAACCTGAGTTTTGACTTTCACTGAATTTTTTAATTATATAATAATATTGTACTCATTAATGGTTAAAATCGTGGCTGAAAACAGTTATGCCTCTATAAGTGCAATAATTATATATTTATACATAGTAATAAAAAGTATAAAACAAGTGGCCGACGCAAAACTTACGCTCCAGTGTTCTTTGTAATAACAGACAACTTAAATAACTATTTATCTGATTTACGATCATTTCTCTAGAATAAGCGTCATTATATATTTTGTATATGGGATGTAATTAGCGTTTATAGTAAGTTATTTTATTTGAATATGAATGAATTAATGAATGAGGCCATAGTAGCACAGTTTGACAGCGTCTGGCCGTGTACGCGATGGTTGTGGGTTCGATTCCTACCCCAGGAATGACCGTATTTAAGTTATTTTGCTGACAAGACAAAGCGCGATGTTCTAAATTCCTCTATATAACATGTTTCTTATTTTAAATCATTTCAACGTAACTGCATTTATGTACACTCTTAAATGAATCAGTGTCATAAATCAAACAGTACAATATATATTATTTATTTGTCAAAAATAATTAATTTTACTTAAACAATATCAACTGTTTAAATTTTACAATTCCATTGGGAGTTTTGGTATAAAAATATCTTGTAAAATTGAATGTAGCTCAAAATTGCAGAAGCTATTTTAATCAGATAAGTTTAAAATTTATATATACAGATAACAATTATAACACTAATTGTAATCTTTTTTTAAATTATATAGTAATTTGTGTTTAATATGTATGCATTTATCGAAAAACATGTTGTAACGGTGTTTTTGATATTATAAAACAAAAGTTAATTATAAAGTTATATAAATTGTTCGTAAAATATTGATGAAAGACCAGTAAAGCGCGACTAAAAGAATACTAAAAGTCGTAGAATACAAATTGACGAAAATCATATTATTAAAATACTAGTAAACCATAAACATTTTTAGTTCAATTATATTGCAGTATCCAATATTATATTATTCAAAGAGTATTGCTGTCTAAACTACAATACATGTAGAAACTAATAAAAACCTAGGTATAGCTATTAAGAGACACAGTTAATTAGTTTTTGTCGCCTTTCAGTCAGTTAAAAATCCTTGGCCATTGTGGTTGTTTTCACAAAGCAATTGGTTTTTGTAATATGCAATAAGACATAATAACGGAAAGGTATAGCAATCTAAAAAACATAGATAATTAAGCTGCAGTGCAAATCTTTTATTATTATATTTTATAATAAGTAATGAGACTTAAACGTGATAACAATATGAGAAGCAAATAAAAAGTGTATTTTATAAAAAAATATTAATTATTTAATAATAAATATATTAATATTAAATTAGGTGTGGCTTCTTAAAATGTTATTTTGATTTAATTTTATTGAACCAGCTGGTTATTGTGGTATTGAATTTCACACGGAGAGAACATACAAAAGACGCGTACACATTACACATAATACAATAAAGATAGATAAGCCTACAATAAAGATAAGGTTTTAATTAGTTTTTCATTTAAATTCATTAAAAATTTTCTTTATATTGTAAATTCATTTAAATTGTAATTTCATTCTCTGAATTGTAATTTTATAATCGACTTATTTGTTTTTTAACGTGAGGAAATCCGTTATCGATACCAAGCCCGATTGGGGACTCGAAAGTGGTTATGTGGGACTCCGGACTGGCAGGGACCCACTAAAACCTCACGGTGCTCCACCTCGACCGCCACTAGCCGATCATAATATATTTTCTAATCTAACCTAACGTGACCTTTGGTCAATAACGCACCATTTGAGTTTAATACATTTTTGAATAATAAAAAAAAAATGCAATTCACTTTACTCTATGAGAATGAAAATAATCTTGATAGCACTCTTGAAGTATTTAGTTTTTATTTATTATTGAAGATACTTTTTTCATATTATGTATAATAATTTTATATAAAAAAAAATACGAAAGGATGAGTGTGTCAATAGATACATATTTTCATTAATTTAATGTACAAGGACTGATGTCACGTCAAAGGTAATTCACGCTCGTGTGAGCATGAAACTTACAGACTTTTCATGTTTCTAATAAATAAACCTTTACACGAATTGCTTTTTAAATGTTCATAGATATATATTGTATTTAAAACAAAGTATTAATTGTATATAGTAGCAAAAAATATTATGCTCATCATTTGTATTAAATATATATTAAAATTGGCTTAATTAATATTATTAATATTAGTAGAAATCTTGTTAGAAAATTTTGATAGAAGACCAACGAAGGTGTCAAAGGTCAGAAAACATAAATAACTTCTGTGAAGGAGAATAAAAGAAACATTTTATTTTCCCATACAAGCTGTGCGTACCTGCGAAAGAGGTTGCGTTCGCAAGTTAAGTATTAAGCAAGGAAAATAGCTTAGACTATGGAATATTAAAAAACCTAGCATAAGTAAAATTCTGCCGCACAATTTAACGATATATAATTCTGCATTTAATAGTTTGGTCATTTGATCTTTAGAATAATATTTAAATTAATGTTTATTATCTTTATATAGATTTTTTCAGAAAACGCTCCTAATATATGGCAACAAATTTGTTTTAAATCAATCTGCAACGATTAGAGAAATTACACAGGTTCCGGGATATTTGTTTGTTATTTTTTTTGTTATCCTAGGCATACGTTATTTTTAATTAGAAATGTAATGTCATGTAAGAGTTAATTTGAATGATTATATATAATTGAAATTTAAAATGCCTCGTTATACTTTTTACTCTCGAAATTAAATGTGACAACAGATTCTTTTACAAATGTGACATCCAGAAAAATATTTCTTAGTTAGTAGATTTCTAAATAGATTTAAAAAAAAAATCAAAATAACAAAACTTAATTTTTGTTCTACTTATAATTGACCAGAACATTAATTTCTGTTCAACGTTACATAAAGTGTATTGCGTGGAATATACACGTAAATTATTCAATTACTACGATACTGTTATGTCTGAAAGATGTTTTGAAAGTCTCAATAAAAAATTTAAGATAAAGATTAAGACTACACAATAAAAAAAGTTTTTATTCTTTTTGCTTCTGATGGTATCTATAAAATGGTATTACCAAATTCCATGTAGTGTGTAGAATATGTCTACTCTAAAAACATATGTTTTTCTAGAAAGAACATCAAAGCGGCAATAAAAACTAATATAGAAAGGTCTATATTAAGTTCAAGTGCAATAAATTATTCTAAAATTACGATTCTGTCAAATAAATTGCTCTCATGCATTTTAAATAGATTACTTAGTTACAATTACTGCTTCAAATTTGCAATTTTTGACTGAATCTTGAATTTAAAACGTTTGTATGGTTAAAACATGTAATAAGGTATAATATATCTATTTAAGTATTGCTGCAATAGGCAATAAAACTTGGAAGTATTACAGACAAGATGACTTTAGCTGAAGTTTAACTCGTCATAATTATGTCGTTGCGTATGAACTTTAATAAGATCGAGGTCTCAGAATAAAATTACATAATAATGTTATTAATGCCTTTTTTCGCATTAATGGAGATTTATTGTTTATGCTCTTGGAGGTTAGGTTTTTTTTGTTGATATATTATATAGATAGATAGTAGATGATATATTATAACAGTAATGTATATTGCATATACGTCTATATATGGTGAAAAGACAAAGCGCAGTGTTGAGTTCCGCCACTCCACAGAGTGTCTACTGTGCACTAGGTTATCTGTGCCTATCTTGCTATACGGGAAAAAGCGTGAAGCTGCCATTTACCGTTATATTCAAAGTACAACTAATAAAACAATTTAATATAAAATTCTAGATCTGCCAGCCACTTTATTATTGTGATTAACAATTATAAAGTGATGAATTATGCAAGAATCTATCTAAAATTATCTCACTAATAAACGTTGTTTTTTTATTAGAAGAATTTACAACTATTCCACTGTATATTACTGTTTCAGTGCAGTTTTGTATTTTTTTGGTGTACATAAAAAAACAGTGAAGCAGTTGTTGTGTACACTGAATATATTTACGAAAAATTATTATCTGTAAGATTTAGGGAGATGTATAAACAGTAATAGAACAATAATCGATGATTACTAAAATTTGTTTGTCTGTCTGTACGCGCACATCTTTGGAAATACTCGACGTATATGAATGAATGAAACTCTCTTTTATTATATAGCTAATAAACCTGTGCAGGACTTATGGTATAATAGATTTCGATAAATGGAACATCTAATGTAGAATCATAATAGACCAGATAAACCATTGTAAATTAAGAAATGACACCATAACAAACTTTTGTTTAGCGTGATGCACATTTTCATATACAAAAAAAAAAAAAAATTTGGAACGTCCTATGCAGAAACATATAAGTAATCAGAAAATATTGCGCAAATTTTTATCCAATGTACATTTTATATATATAAAATTATACATAACTAGCATACTATGAGCAATATAAGAAATATAATTGCACTCAAATAGTTACGTGCTACTTAGGCCTCCGTAGAAGTTGGCGTGGGAAAATTTCAATCAAGTTTTCTAATACTGCTGACAACGCTATCAGAATACTTCAACTTCATATTACAGGCATATATTTTTAATTGTGTTTTTGTTTTATTTTACGACAAGAAAATTACATATTAAAGTATACGAAACTTATAAGTGAATTTAATCTAAATTGTAACATGTGCTGATCAAAATGTATATTTATATATTTACGGTTTCTTCAGACTATTTGACATTTTTTAAGCTTTAAGCAATATATTTTTTTCTCCATCATAAATAAAACACTTCCACTCAGTACGATGAGTTTATGTATTTGTTGTTTCTCGTTTTCTTCTAATAACTCAAGTCTAGAAAGTTTTCTCGTCGATAAAGAATTTCGTCCTTTCCAGTTTCACGCTTTCTCCTGCATAGCAGTCAGAGACAATCTAGTGTCAAGACATTCCGTTCACCACTTTCCGCCCAAATTCGAAACATTGCGTTTTGGATGGCTGTCCTTAACGCCGCGCTTTGTCTTGATCACCAGAGATTATGATCATTACACCGAGTGGGAATCGAACTCATAACTAATCACGATGACAGTCCGCCATGATGGCCTTCGTCACTAGCTTTTGCAATAATTATATAATTTTATTGAAAAAAAGTGAATGACTCGTATGTATGTGGAGATAGAAAAAAAAGCTTGTTCCCTTAAAGCAGTTAGGAAACTGGAGATAATACTAGAGTCAAATTTCACTTCTAGGATTATTTAAGTCATATACTTCAGTGTTTCTTTGTTGTTGTTTTCTGTTTTTATTACCAAGTATTACCAAAAACTAAGTAGATAGATCAAAGACTCATTTAGTTATTTTCATATTTAAGTATAATGCATTGTTATTTAGAATTTATAATAAATGACCTGTATAATAAACATATGTTGAAATATTTTGACCTTATCGGAAGTAAATTAAATTATGATGTAATAGTTTTTTTTGATATATATAATCTTCTCTCTATATTTCGATATAAATCGTTCTCCTTCTTGTTTATTTGAATTCTTATTTTTATATATTACTAGCTGTGCCCGCGACTTTGTCCGCGTGGTATCTTACATCAGCTATTTGCCAGTGAAAGCCCCGTCAAAATGGATATAGCCTGACAGACACAAAATTAGCAAAAAATAATATTTTGCTATATGAAGCGTGTATACATATGCATTTAGCATATATATACCATAATATTAATTTATTGACTACAATGGTTCACTATTTTGGCTTTAATGGCTTGAACATAAGATACTTACTTGATATTTTAGATTTCAATTCACACAATATCTTTATAGCTTGTAGCCTATGTGTTATTCTGATGTATAAGCTATATTATTGTAAAGTTTCATTAAAACCCATACAGTAGTTTTTACGTGAAAGAGTAACAAACATCCTTAAACATCCTTAAACATCCAAACTTTCGCGTTTATAATATTAGTAGCAGTAGGATTTATTTAATTTAAAATGCTATATAGCACATTGTCAGGTCATTTTATATTAAAAAGAGTATGAGAGTAATTTAGTACGTTAACCTTTATTTTAATAATGCTGTGGGATTTTATGATCACATTCAATCGACCTCGACAGCAGTTCTTTTAATGGTTCATATGTAGTAGTTACCGTGTAAGTACCATAAGAAATAAATATAGTTTCATGGTCATGTTTTATCAATTGTCTACGAAAGTGAAATAATGTTGACCTCATTCTTAGTATATTGTCGAGATTAAATCATAAAAAACTTTGGATAAATTTATTATTTTATCATTAACGGAAGTCTTTATGACTCAAGGGTTCTTGAATCTGATCGCAATCTAATATCTATGTGGTAGGCAATCACTTTTTTTTAATGTTTTCTAAGCCACCTTATTAGTATGTTTGAATGGAATTTGACATCTAAATATTCTGAACCAGCTATTAAATAAATAAAAGATTTTTTTTACACGTTTCTTTTTTATAATCTTGTAAGATGTATCAGTTACAGTTAATCTAAGAAATGTCTATTATCGGTCAAACTTAAATAAAATTGATTTTAAATTGATTGATTGAACAGTTCAAGAGGCGCGGGTTCAAATCCCGCTGCGTTATAATTTTTATACTTTTTCTAAATATGTATAAAATTGATCATTTAATATGTACACATACATACGAGTATGTATGTACATTAAATATATGCAAAAAAGAATTAATAAACATTAGATAAGTTATTAGTAGACAAATAACTTAGAAAATAGAAGTTATTCTATTTTTAAGATAAATTGCACAGGAAGTAAAGACACTTGAAGGATAATAAATATACAAAATCTTTCACAATCGACCGTTATCGTACAATATCAGGCGTAACCGTGTCGAGGAAAAAACGTGCGACAACAGAAAATAATGAACCATTGTGGCCAATAATAATGTAAACCTGACTGTATTAAACATTCAATAACTGTAATAATTGCATGAGATAGTTTAATATACTACATTATAACTACAAATAAAGATTTTGATATTCTGTCAAATTAACAAAAATATTATCTATGACCATATGAACATTGACATTATATATATGGAAACCCATAATGATGTGCGTGCATATGTCGTTTTTACTTGTCAGCTTTACGCTTTCCCGGCATAGAAGGGTAGCCAGAGACAACCTATTGTTAAGACAATCGGTTCTTCCACCAGAGCTGAAAATAATTTAAATATACCTCTAGTGGGTATAGAACTCACAACCATCGTGTATATAGTTGGACGCTGTCACACGCCACGATGGCCTCTACTTTTCCCATTGCTAAGATAATCACGACATGTTCGAAATATAAATTATTCCTATCCAGTCTGAATGAAAGTTAATTTTGGCTATGATACAAAAGACATTCAGCGAAAAGAATGTAGGAAAATGATTTAAGTACATTTTGTGTCAAGTGTCAATATTTGTACGGTTTACAGGAAGCCTGTGATCGAGTCCCGTTATTTTTAAATTTTTATACGTTTACTAAAAAATATTCATATATTAAGCTCAAAAATCTGTTTTTAGGTTCAATAAAAATATTTAGAGTTAATTTAAATAGTTACATAGTTGTAAATTTAGTGGTTCACACATGTGTACATCGTAGTATATTTTGGCTCGTAAAGAATCTAATTTTATAATAATTTTATCATTTAAATTTTTACAAATGCATGCGAAATTCATATTGAATTCGGTTTCGGAAAATTCATATTGAATTTCGGTTAACCATTAAATATTCACCTATTGTAACTTATTAATGAAAATGGAATAGTCAAAATATAATGTCCATTCATTTATATGTACTTACAGCCACAAAGCGAAAGTAAACTACGACAAACGCAATAAAAGGGAACATACCAATGTACGGTATTATAATGTCTCAGTTAAAATAATACAGTACATTTATTAAGAAGTAAATAAATTGTAGACACGTCACTGCAATATAAATATTTTAACAGAAAAATTATTATTAACTAATTTTATTTAATTTTAAAATAATTTCTTCTGTTACCAACTACAACAACGTTGTTACAACTTATTTTTTTTGTCAGAGATTCTGTCTGTACAGAGATTTTTCTTAATTTCTGCAACACAAAGATTATTTGTAAGAAACAATCGTCTGGCAAAAGATAATAATATTTATAAAATATTTTTAAAGTGTTATTCAGACTTAAAAATAAATAAAATATTTTTAGAAAACGTGTAAAAAATTTAACGTAGCGGTGTTCAAAATTTAAATTGTTATAAATGTTTTAATATAATTTATTTAATAGCCATGATAAAAATACATTGTCATATTTTATTATTTATTAATTAATTTTAACTTTGCATAAATGTATTGTAATTAATCTAATAAAATTTTAAATTGGATATTTATTTAAGTAGGTTTCACCGTGATAGAGGTGTTATGCATATTAGATGTATATTAGGTAATTTATTTTATTCATCTTTTACCGCTCATTTATATAAAATATAATTTTATGAGTATATTTTACATTCAGAATATAGTGTTGTCTTAATGTATCCCTGAAAATTAGGGAACATATTGTGGAGCAAAATTTGATTTACATTACAATTTAAAATAAAAAATATAATATTTTTTTATAAATATTATTATGAACGAAATAATATTCTTCTTACCTTTATTTTCGATGCTCCTATGAACACAAAACACAGCGCACAGAAATTAATATTGAAATTAGCGGAACAACGCTGACTGCGGCGCTGTTTCTTGCGCCCGCGCACCTTGTACGAACTAAGGTGCGCAAAGAGAGGTCGAACAATTATATACCCTACAAACGGGGATAAACTATCTGTTTTAAGTAGTAAATGGATTAATTTACTTTATAAAAAACATATAATAAAAGAATAAAAATATTCAGTTCGAGTTATATATTATATAATATAATTTGTGCTGAGAAGAGATATACTTCTTACTAACATTTTCTTTTTTTGTTGACTGTACATACATAACGTCGTTAAGTTCTAACACTGCGGATCTCAAACCCAATTTTGCAAGAGAGAAAAATTGTCTCATTAAATTATTTCTAATTCGACAACTATTACTTCGTTTAAAATATTCATAATATTTTAAATGAAAATATATTTTGTACGTATTTTTCTTGAGCGACGCGTTGTTGCCATGATTTTAATAAAAATGGTAGGGACTTACGTGGAGAAATAAAAATATTTAAAAAAAATATTTGATTGACAAATATCATAGTTTCGCAATCTAAAAAATTGACAAAAAATCTTTAATCAAAGTAACATTGATCCACGTGAGGCCGTCGTGGCGCAGTGTGACAGCTTAGACTATATACGCGATGGTTGTGGGGTCGATTCCCACTCAGGGTACTCAGGCGATTATATTAAAATTATTTCTATATCTCCGCTTTAGTGACACGACAAAGTGCAGCGTTGAGTTCCGCCACTTAACACGCAATATCTCTATTATAATATTAGGACTGAAAGTGGAGTACGTAAGTTCTCTGTGCTCATCCTGCTATGCGGGAAAAAGCGTGAAGCTGAAGAATTGCTCTGTTTTGAAGTTTAGATGTGTAACAAGACATTATTTACTGAGGTAATTCGCAATCATCATTAAAAACATTAATTAAACTACCCAGTATCGAATTATTTAGCGTTGTAAACAATTCCAAAAATTAATATTAACAATAAAAAAATCAAAACATTTTTAATCAGGTTTTCTCTTTTATTGTTGGTCTCATTGTTGTTGGTCCCTTTGCTGAAATAAAATTTCCAAGTAATATTGTAACAAAGAAACGCCTAAGGAAGTTTAATTTTTCTAAGTTGAAACATCAGGAATTCCATATGGAAGTATCTATTATAAACTATTTCACCTCCTAACAATTTCTATAAATGAAACAGTAATATTCAATTTATTTATTTATTTCATATTTCTTACTTGAAACATGATGACTTCCATGTAAACCTTGCTATCTCTATTTGGCCTCCTTAAGGGTAGAATTTCCACAAACGTTGTAGCAGTTATTTCCTAACATTAAATCATTAACCTAGTAATAAAAAAAATATTATTTATGATTTTATAATAAAAATTTACTTACCCACTCCCAGCGACGACGTCATTGTGGCGCAGTAGGGAATGGTCTGAAATTGTTATGCTCTTGAGTTTGATTCTCACTCGGGAATAAGATAATTTAAGTAAATGTTATCCTTTTTTTCCTTTAACTAGTCTTGGCCACCTGCAGGCCTCTGATTGACATCAATTTGAAGGAGTACATTATTGACTTGATTTATAAACCCTAAGAGACCAGCTTCTATTGATAATTAATTGGACCGAGTTTAGATAAAAAATAATAAATGTAGTAGATATTATTAAATTTTTCACTTCTGTAAAGGATTTGCATCCTGAAACGAAAAGCCCGATTTTGATTTATACGAGGAGTTTAATAAATGTTTTAAAAATCGTGCTAGGAATAAATTTGCATGGATGGATGGCCTAATGTCAGTATAAAATGGGACTTTCATAAATCTGATAGATTAGATAGTCACCTATAAACTCATGTGCAACAATGAAACTATATCGAAATTGTATTTTTTATTCCTTTATAATATAATTCCTTGTTTGGTACGCTGTGTTTATAAGTGAGGATATAAATAGCGGTATTTATTATATACAAGGGATAATATAATAAACTTATATAAAACAATTACGAAGTTGACAGATGAACCCAAGAGCCAGAAAGTAGTGATAACATAGTAGATGTATTATGAGGGCACGGCATTTCGGAAACCGCTCGGTCGTATAAATGCCACAAATTCAATATTTTGTAATAGCTAATAAAATAACTTCTTCAAAGTAATACTTTTATATCTATGCTATATTAAACAGAAAAAAAATTGTCGGTATTCAATGGAATATATTTAAGAAAAAACAATTTAGGAGGGATAAAACAATTGTAATAGAATATGAATCTATCATTTGTAATTTTTTTGTCTGTATGTTTATCTGTTTGTCAGTTTGTTGTTTGCAGTTAGTAATAGACCGGTTAAACTATAAAAAAGCAAAGACCGCCTGTAAATATTGAGCGCGGTGCGTTTTTTCCGGTGACTATTAAAGATCTGGATAATCTGATAACGAACCTTGATAGAGCAGCTTGACTATAAGAAATAAGTAGATAAATGCTGCATTAGTAAAAGTTGTTAAATATGATGGGCAGATTTAGTTGACAAATAAAAGTTATTGAACATTGAGACAGCTTCTGACAATAAACGTGATGTTTATGGTTTCAATTCGGAGTCGACGGAATTATAATTTTTTTTTCTAAGACAGAGACAAAGTGGGCCTTTATTTGAGGTTCTTATGCACCCGGAGCAAGGAGTTTCATTAGGTCCTCTTTGTTTGGGTAGAGAAAAATGTATTAAGCTAAAAATAAAACAAAATTACATACAAATACGAAAAAAAAGTACATAAATTTTATTTACACAGCTATATTAATTTTTTTACATGCTTTTATTACATAGAAGTATTATAATTCTACGCTAGTACTACGCTAATAGGTTTCATTAATTTTTCATTCGTTGATTGATATTTCTAAAAACAGTATAAAATTTGAATATAGTAAGAACTTTTATACCTTTTTTAGATTATTTCTCTTATCAAAACTTGAATAACACTTTTAATATTAATACATTTATTTTAGCACTATTACGTTGAAAAATGTTCCGCAGAAGTAGCAATTTAAAAACTTTACGCTGTGTTTATTGTCAAACAATCTACGCACTATTTCATGAAGAAAGTTTAATTGTGTTTAATTCAAAGCTCGTATATTATGCGTTTAACTTTAGCCGCATAAGCTAAGATTAAAGTCTGACTTGTATAGAAAAATGTACTAGGTAATTTTTACGAACTTTTACTGAGCATTATACCTATTTAAATATATTTTCATTTACTAATGTCAACGCTTAGATAATGTTACAAATGTATGAGTATGTAAGTACAAAAAATGATTTTTTTTAAATTAAAAGCAATTAAATCAAAAAATTATATAAATATCAACAACACAAGTTGGTTTGCTACAAATAGATTTTTAAACCTAAACTTAATTTTTACGTTAAATCTACTTCGTTTTTCTATTATTTGTATATTTTTCATTTATATACAATATTGCTGACTTTTTCATTTTAATCGTTAATATCGCATGAAGTAACATACTGATATTTTTAGTAGCAAATCTGTCACTAAAGTAAAGGAAATTTAAAAAGAATAATATAATAATTTAGTAATGCAACTACAACAATTTTCTGTAGAATTTTCCGACTGTCAGTCATAAATCCAAAATGGGATTTTTGTTGTATTTGTTGATTGCCTTCTTGCATTATTCATTATCATGGTTCATTACACTTTATCGCTATCGCTAATGTACATTTTACATCAATAAATTCATGTTATACAGGAATTATATATGTACAATTTATTAGACTGTTTAATAAAATTGTAGTTTTAAACGATTGAAGGTTTCTTTTTTATTTATGCTTTTTTTACTTGCTCCTGTACTTACTCGACACTAGCTTCTCTCTGGCTTCTTCTGGCTGTTATGCGGGAAGAAGCTAAAGCTGAAATAAGCGTTACTCACACATTTATATTTAATATATTGAATGTACAGTATACAATTTGAATGTTTTGTGACAGAATAACCATTTAACAATATAACCATATTTATTTATTTTTTCTTTTTGGTAAGACAAAACGAGGCGTTATTCGGCTGGCTTCGAGGCTCTTGAATGTCGTGGAAGTCCTTTAACCCATGATAATGCGCACGTGAGCAAAAATACTTCCGCTATTTTAGAAGATGTTTGTTTAAGGAGACGTTATGATATTAATTTATATATCATTGAATAAAGTTCATAATAATAAAACTCAAAGCTATAAAAATAAGTTATTAATCCCTTCTTGATATCTAGAGGTATATTTCTGTCAGTTGGCACAATTAATACCATGTGATTAATTTATTTTATTGATAAACCAAAGTGTACGCTTTTTTAAAAAGTTCAAATAGAACTTCAATAAAAGGAATCATATGTCTCCTAAAATATAACGTTTAAAAAAATACTTTAATTAATTACAATTTACGAATTCAAATATCTATATCAGGTACAGATAATAAACATTTTATTACAAACTAAGATTTTCTAACCCGGTTTGGTACAAATTTATTATTGTGTAGTTTTACTAACCGTGATCCGTGATGAATCCGTGATTGTTGTCAGCATCCCATTGCCTAAATACGACGTAATTGACTGTCAAGAGTTTACTTAGTTGACTCCTGATGGTAATATAACTATATCTATAGCTAATCATAAGTTATTAGTGCTTAGTTCTTGGACAGCACAAAAATGATATTTTGAGTTCGGGAAATATTATTGTTACTAATATATAAATATTTTGAATAGCCACCTTGAACTTTATTTACAAACAATTCATTGTAATTCGCTTCAGTTTTTTTCGGAATCTAACTATCTCATTAGTCTACTTTAGCCAAGTACGAATTAAAGAAACACTTTTATTCATCATTCATCTTATTATATAGTGTATATAAAGTGTAAAGAAACGAAATATATTTAACGATTAATCTTATTACTATTCAAATACTCCCTATATGTGCAAACGTTGATTGATCGTTTTGTGATTTGTGTCAGAAGAATGGACACCTCCATTCTTCTAAAAGTTGACAAGGATATAATTCCAAAATTTACAACAAGAAATGTTTATTTCTCATGTGTCAATTACACTATGCATTGTCCGGACATATCAAAAATTCTATATACTTTATGGAGCTAAAGCTTTTATATATATAAATATTTTTTTATAAAATATAGCAATTATCTTATCTATATAATATTTTTTTTTCATTACTAAATTTTATCGGAAATCAATGCCACCGCTTTGTCTTAAGTACCAAAGTGGAGAATTGAAACTATTTTACATAAAACCGTCCCCCGAGTAGGAATCGAACCAATAACGTTGCGTCTGTGTCTTCATTTAATAAATTAGCTGTCATCGCACTGAAAATTTGAACAAGTGTGATTGAATAGATTTTCAATTTACAATACAACCATTATTAGGTGACTATATTTTACACTCGTAATCTAAGCTAACATCATAATAATTTATCTATATATGTAGAGAATATTTATTCTATTACATTTTATTGTTTTAACAGTATTTAATTAATACCTGCTGATTAAAGTTATCACTTTATACTGACCACAAAGAGATATGTATATCTTAAAGCTAGCGACCTGTTCGCTGCTTTGTCCGGGAGAACTGTAGCTGTTCCATATTTTCGGCGGTTTTTTCGTTAAATAATGAAATTTCTGGAAAAACTAAAAAATCAACCAAATAATCATCAAGTATGTCAATCTAAAATTTCGATTTTCGATTTCGATGACGTCACAGACAGACACGGACAGAGTTGAAAAAGACATATTTAGAAAACGTATAAACGTATCAAGAGGCGCGGGTTCAAAATTTTTATACGTTTTCTAAATATGTCTTTTTCAATTTCCTTAGTGTGGGAATAACACTTTAATAAAAAAATGTTAACGGACAGAGTTGCTTTCGGATTGGTATGATTCACAATCGCAAAGAATCTACTGCATAAATGTACTGAAGTCCTCTGCAACCTTGTGTGTGTAATTTCTTGTCTCACATACCAAAAAAGTAACTTACATCATATAACATAAATTATAATAACAGGGCGCCATTGAGGCACAGTTGAGACCTGTCCGACTGACATGCTATGATTGTTGGTTAAATCATACTCGGGGTAATATTTATTATGTTTAAACTATACAAAAATTGAGGCTATCGTGCCTCTGTGGGACAATGTGTGGGGGAATGATCATTATTTTATTATTTCCATCCGTCCACCCTGCTGAACAAGACAAAGCGCGTTGTGGTCCGCTACTCAACACACAATGTCTCGCAATGTCTTG
Organism: Podotricha telesiphe; assembly: GCA_038994665.1. NCBI lineage: Eukaryota > Metazoa > Arthropoda > Insecta > Lepidoptera > Nymphalidae > Podotricha > Podotricha telesiphe. The sequence goes on from JAOYRR010000094.1 coordinate 42,321, forward strand.
ATATCTTTATCGGACCTCCTTGCTTTAAACTCTCGTAGGGTTTAAAGCGTGAAGCTGAAGAAAAAAATCTTTGTTTTGTTCAGACTCAAGTTTCACTACTTTTCTGAAATCCTGCTACTTTTCTGAAGTAGTCAAAAACTCGAAAATTAGGAATATTATTACACTAGGTTGGCATTTCGCTATGCTACTCTGCTAAATGCAAGAGACGAGAAAATCTAAAAATAATCTAACACACTGGGCAACAATTGCATCAGTTACCTTAGATAAAGTAGTTCTTTAGTATTTAGAGTAAAAGGACGTCATTAAAATGTTGGCACATAAACACGCTATCTCTACATCAACGTTCCGTTACAATATTACGTTCCAGTTGTGACAGCTGATAAGTTAAATAGTAAACAAAAATTGTGTTACAATGAAGTAAATATCTAATTAGATAAAAAAAAATCTTTAAATTCTTATTGAATATGCCATATTGAGTATGATTTTCAGCTTCATACTTTTACTCGAATAACATGGCGGTTCCAAGACATTTCGCCCTTGACTTTTTGCCAAAATTCGATACATTACATGTTGAGTAGCGAAAATCAATACAACGAAAATAATTTAAATTGCCTCCGCGTAAGGATCGAACCCACGACCATTGCGTTTTCAGTCAGACGCAGGTCCACTCCGCCACGATGACCTCTACGATGGAAAAGATATGTAACCTACACTTATATGTTAGTATATATATTTTTAAAGCAAATGTATCACGTATTTGTTGTTTCCATATTTGCTTCTAAGTAGAAGCAAATATAGCAAATATGCCAAAGTTAGCAAAATGTTAAAAAAATAGTTTTTGAATATATTTTTATGACAACAGCCTATTATATTGATTAACCTCAAGTAAAATAAGTATTTATTTGATTACCTTTACTATAAAATTAATTAGTTACAAACGCGAATAATGAATGTCACTGTTGTATTTATTATGAATTAAAATTTCAATTTTAATAAATGCTGGCAAATTTAATAAATGTTTAAATAATAAACTGTCATTAATTATATATTACTGAACATAGCATGTGAAATTAATTTTTCGTTCATTTTCATGCTATATTATTTTTTTAAACACCTTGAATAGTTTCTAACATTTTTTAAAGTGTTATTCAGCACACTTAGGAAATTGTTTAGGTTGTCTCTTTTCGTCAAAACTAATCACGTAAAGTTTGTATTGTTCAGGTTTCACTCAACTTAACTGTAAAAGTGTTGATTGTGGGTTCGATTTCCACTCGGAGGAATAATTAAATTTTAAATATTTTTATTATTTCCGCTCTGGTACTTCAAAACGCGGTGTTGAGTTCCGACACTTACCGACAACCTAGGTAGTTTGATATAATAATTGTATCAACTGACAGACTTAAAAATAGTTTCATTTCAAACTGTGTAAAAATCACGAAAATCAAAAAAACTTATTAAACAATGTCTCGTTTACGAGCGGAAAATGGAGAACGGAGTGTCTTGACGCTAGATTATCTCTGACTACACTGCTATGCGGGTCAATAAGCGTTAAGCTAAAAAAAAAGCGGTAATTCGGAGGTGTCACTTCTATGACTAGCGGCAAATGTTAATTAGGTTATGTTAGAGAGTGTTCGGACTTTTACCATTAAAGTTGGTAAATCCACCATTAAAATTAGTTTTATAAAAGTTGGTAAATCAAAGATTTACTTGGAAAGTCTTAAGATTTAGTTAGTAAGATGTACATAAAAGGTATCACAGTCTATGCCACAAATAAGTGATTTATTTTAACCTTAATGTGTATAAAATCGGTAATATCCGTGCTATAAAGATTTCAAATATTTTTGTCGGTTTTGTCCGTTGTATTAATATAAGTCATATAATAAGAAAGTTTAAGAGATTCCGAAAGTTTCATCCCATTGGAAATAAACAAGTACCTACATTTATTGATACACGTGACTTTAATAAAAGTAGTGGAGCGCAATACTCGTAGTCAGCTTATGAAAAATTATGGGGTCAAGCCAACGCATGTATGAAGAAGTCTTTTTAAATAAATTGTTATAGTCTCTTACTAACCCATTTAAAAAATAATATCTGTACGTTGATAGCACCTTTCTTAAATTATATTTGTTGCAAAGAGTTATACATTACTGTAATACCAGTATTTACTTCCATTTAGCCTTTACTGAATGCTTGTTTTAAGTGAATGACCACGTAAGGCTAATAAATTAAAATGTTTTTTTTACCAAATATAGAACTTTCGAATTTATTATAGTAGTTAAACGGACAGACTTAAGTTTTTTTTATTTTTTTATAAAAATAAAGATTCTTTACAAATTGAAATCGCTAATAAAACTAGCAATTTCATAATAATTTTACGCATTTATTATTTACTATCTATGTTATATATTTTTCAAGTTGTATTTGTTATTGGTTTAAAATTTATTCAGGTTTCAAATTTTATTAAATGTATTTTTTTCGTTTAAGGAATATAAAATACATATTATTAAACATTAATTTTTTTTTAGTGGACGTAAGCTACCGGTGCTAGCGTGGGCTAAAAAAAATATAATATAATTTATCAAGAACACTCAAGTTTCCATAACATTAGCACCTACGCAGTTTAGATATGCCTATACGTTTAAAAGTGTGGTAAGTAAATTTGTTCATTAAATATTTTAAAAATACTGAGGTCAGTAAGATATTGAAAAATCTTTGATAACCTAAGAGTCAATTAATAATCCGAATTTCTTGCCTATATCGATGATATTCGAATATACATTTTGAAAAACCCGTTTCGAAGACTACAGTAAATCGTGGTCATTAATATATTTCATTTGATATATTTAAATTTTAAAAATGCATACACACTTCACCCACTTTAATCCACTTATTTTTTTATATTCAATATAAATCCAATTTTTACGCAAACGTGAAATAAAATCATTATTTAATATATATAAACTAATAAAGCGATCCAAACCGTAGGCATCAGCTAGAGTATATATTAAGATATGAGAAAATTCTAAAATAGGAACGCAGCTCATCTTCCCTGTTATTAAATATCAGTGACAAAGAAACGTGAGAAGAAGTTGTTGCCGAGATAACATAAATATGTATATTTTAACAATCTATATGCACGTTCCTATAGAGCTGTCGTTCCTGAGATTTTGCAGTACCAATGTTGAAAACACTGAAATGATCGTTTTTATTTAATATAAATGAAAAAAAAAGCGCAATAACTGAACTTTACAAATAGTTTAATAGATGATTTTAGTTTCATTACATACATAGACATATTAAATAAACCAATAGCAATTATTTTCGATTAATTATGTAATATTTGTTTATCTACATCTTTAGACATACCTCTCTCTCATCATCACCAATTATAATATGCTATTGTACCAGAGGTATTCAATTATTAGACGACTATATCAATATCAGTTTCTCTGTAAGAAATCGATCTGACAATTTTGACAGACAGTTTTGTGTTTAGTAAATAGTCTTTGAATCTTGATATATGTATAAACCTATATTTAATATTTCAATAAATTGATTAATAATTGAAAATTGTTTGACTATTTCAGAAGGCAGGACGGAACAGCACGTGAGCATGGTGAGGTACTTTCTCACTCTGGAGCCTCAAAAATAACGGCCCATGTTATCCATTGGATATGGACATGGGCCCTTATCCCACCATATAGCAGATTTTTATGTATATTTTGAACTACATTTTTCAGTCTCACGATTTTGCACGACAGCATAGCAGCGGTAATCAAAAAGAACCTAGTGTCGAGACACTCCGTTCTCCACTTGAAATCGAGACATTGCGCGTAAGTGGCCGACCTTTAATTAATATTAATAGTTATTTTAATTAATATAAAAAAATAAAGCATACCTTTTCTTATTGTTGCAATAAAACTTATAAATTATATTAAAAATATTCCTTGCCGTTAATAAAATTTATATCTGGTAGACTACAAACAGGCGGTTCCATCCAGTATCCGTATTTGAACGGTCTTTACTGCCTTACTTATCATATTTAAGCTTCTTCTTCATGAAAAAATATTGGAGGATATTTAACATTAATCTTTTTGTACCATAATACGTTTAAATCTAAAGTATTTATTAAAGTGAACATCATTGTTATTTGTCTTTCTATTTAAGCGAGTCGTTTGTTTCTAAACATTTTATCAGAAAACTCATGGCAAAGTTTGCTTTTGATAAATTTTGCTGATTTTCCATATCGTCATAAAGTTATCTTCCTGGTAAAATACACTTCTTTTTTTAACCTAAGCTGTACCAGCCCAATTGGGGGGGACTACTCGGGCCAGGTTATCAGATTCTCCACTGACCCTCTCACCCATTAGGGTGGACAGGCGGCTGTCTTTAAAACAAATATAAAATTTATTTATAACTTCTGCTTGAGAAATATTTTATTATGGATGACAAATATAATATATGTATGAAAAAACATTGAGTTCCTGTTACTTAAGAAGGAATTATATGAGAGCTATATACGGTAATATTATATAGATACATCTTTAAGAATTATTTAGCACGTTGAATGATCAAAATAAATAACACTAATAATGTAGGGTTTTTAAAACAGCGTTTAATATTTTGCAACTACGAATCCAAATTGTCGAAACAATATGTATAACTTTATATCTACTATACTGCGTCTGTGACCTTCAGTATCTTTCAGCTAAAACAAACAATTCAGTCATTTCTATTTAATCTTTTTTGTAATAACCATATGATTTATCAACAATATAACAAAGAAATACATTTGTAAGGACAGACCTGAGAGGACACAAATGAAATATAGAGGTAGTTCAGAGTATTTTCGATATCATTTACAAAACTTCGACCATAACGTTGTCGGACTCGATAGCAACGTAGAAAATTAAGTACTAAAGTTAGATGTAACAGGTAGCCTAATTTAGGTAGAATTTTATTACTGCCAAGGAACAAGCCACGGTTATATTGGGACCAGTAAAAACAACTCACGTAATGGTAAGGTCAACCCAAAATTCAGCAAATTAAAGTAGAAAACCTTTGATTTTGACATAACATGATTTGAAGTCAGAAATAGTTCATGTTTTTAGGAGCAGTAATCTGGTTATTATACTCGTATACCTAATATCGGTGCCTTTAGCATTGTAAAAATATTTAACTAGAAATTGAACATTTCTAATAGCGATATTATAATTAATAAACTTTATAATTAATAAATAATTAATTACAATACCCTGCCACAATAGATTTTACACATATTTTTGTAAAAACTAAAAAAAATATAATCTAAAGATGTCACATACACGTGTCTTTTTCGTTTATCATATTCATTTTATGAAATGTAAATTCTCAAAAATAAAATAGCACCAAGAAGACTGCCTTGCAATATGTAAATATAAAGTGTAGGTGTCGTGGTCTTATTGTAAAATTTACGATTTCATGAAATTATCGACAATATCATGAAATGCTCAATTGTCGGTTGGTGTTTGACCAGACCATTGATAACCTATCGTTTAACGGTAAAATCAATTAACCGAGGGGCTCCTTCATAATGTCCATCTTTCACCAAATCGTAAAATAATTACTTTAACTACTGAGCGCTTCTTCTTCGCTTCTAAGAACGCTTCTTAGCATATCAGCTGTTAGTAACGAAGTCAAAACTTTAGTTTTAATAAAAAAAAACTATACTAAAAAAGGAAGTTATGTAAAAAGTGGGTTTGTATCTGAAGGTTTTCTTTTTATTTAAAAATTATGTAAGAACCTAACCTACATATACCTTGAAAAATTTGTATTTTTAACGTTAGCCTAAAATATTTATGTCTCTGATAATTTACGCATACTTTGTTCTTAAGACGTTTTTTATATAATATTTATAAGAAAAAAATAACTGCCAAGGGTCAAAGACTGCTAACATCATTTCTATTAAGATAAGACGGATTTGTACTCAACAATATTTTAATCTCAAAGACCTTTGAAAACGATAGTGACGGGCCACGTAAAATATGAGTGTTGACAAAACAAAATATTTATAATGGTTCAGATTTTGTTTACTTTATTTTTGTATTAACGTCCTTTGATATAAATCTTAGGGGATAAAAATATTTGATTTTAAGAATATTACAGGTCATTTATCTTATTTGTTTGTAAAAGACATATTTAGAAAACGTATAGAAACTTTTTATACGTTTTCTAAATATGTCTTTTACCTAAGGGTGCGAATAACACTTTAAAAAAAATGTTAAAAAAATATTTATTTGTTTGTGTTGAGTTTTAAATACAATTGTTAAACTAAGAGCCCTAAGGTAGCGACCTTAGCAACGTCTACGTCATTTTGTACAAGTGTGTATGCTTAATTTATTTTATTAATGTAATGTATTTCTAATGCCTTGTTATGAAATATACTATCTTCTTGCACACCTTCTCTTTATAAATTCCGTAAAGTATTCCGAATTTCATGCTCCTGCGCAAAAAGGGATCTAGATTTTCCTTGACATATGTGATAATTATTCCTTCCATGCAATCAAGTGAGTAAAATTTTTAAAAATACAAATGTATTTTTTGTACTTTTAAAAGCCTCACGTTTATTATTTATTTTAAAGAACGGAGGGAAAAAGTACCGCACATAAACATTGTAAAAGGACGAACGAATACGTGCTCACCGTAAAGGACACCAAATTAAAAAAAAAGCATTTTTAGAACAATGATTATCAATATAACATCAGTAGTTTTGTATTCACCACAGACTTTTCAATATAATTTATCAGTTTATTGCTTTAAAGTGCGTAGAGTGTTGACACAAATGCTCAATATTCATTACCATATGTAAAGGCTTTTGTTTTCTAACATAAAGAATACATTGTTAAGCATTATATTAGCAGGTACAAAGCTATAGTAAGTACTATAAAATAAATTATGGACAAATTGACTGGTCTCTACAAAATAACATCTAAGAGGTTCAACAAACTTCTGTACATATGAATTGTTTACTATTTCAAACATACAACTGAATGAAAAAGCTGCAATAATAAATATATCTTTCAATACTAAACCTATGCATTTATCTTATCTATGTTATTTATATATATACCGACCGATTCGGCAATTTTTGATTTCAAAATATTTGTGAAAGTCCTAAGAGGTTTAATAGGTCAAAAACAGAAAGAAATTGCACGGAAAAAAAATTTCCCTTTACAAACCTTTCGTACCTGTCAAACAGGGTGCGTCCAGAAGTGAAATATTAGTTTCAGTTCACTTTATTTAGATGTTAATTTGGACTTTTCGATTGTTTTCGTAGCACCTGACGGCTAGTCCGAATATAATTGGATGCCATGCCTTTTGGACTAGTTGACGCACCATCGGTATTCCAGCGTACCATGAAGAAAATTATACAAAAAATCTTCTGTTCGTTCCCATGTCCTTGTTTAAATGGATGATATTTTAATCCCAGCTAGTTCTTTTATAGTTTGTAGTGGTATGACATTAAAACTAAGAAACGTAACTATTTCTTTGATATAACTCACTACCTATTAGTTAGTTCTTCTGTTGTACGACCTGGTACTATTAAAACCGAAACAGTATTTACGACGTAAAGAGATTTTAAGGACTTGCTAGTTGCTTTTGACGTTTTGTTAAAAACTTTGCTTGGATATCTCGCCCACTCACGACTGTACTAAAGAAAGATATTCATTGGAAATGGTGTAAAGAAGAGATATCTGTTGAAACATTAAAAGGTGTCCCTTTACGGGTTGGCCAATTTTTATGATTTACGATCCAAGCGCGGAGACTCAACTTCACAACGACGCAAGAAAGATTGGAATAACTGGAATACTTATACCAAAAAAGACGAGCATACTAAAAATAGATGATTATTATGACGAGTAAAAGCTGGATTCTTTCGAGAAACTCACTGTTGTCGCTTCATTAGCGAAATTTATAGTATACTATTAGGTATCAAATTTAAAATAGTCACAGATTAACTTTAACTTTAATAAGTTTACTTTGCAGCGCATTATACCGTGCAAAATACACTTGTTAAACGTGATTTAATCTCTAGAATTGCTCGTTGTTAGATACAATTTCTAGAGTTCGACTGTGAAGTTGAAAATAGAGCTGGCGAACGGATCGCGCACGTGGATGCCCCGAGAAGCCCCATGGATACTACAACGAATGCCGGCCATGTAATTGATGCTCTCAATGTTAATACAAAGGACTGGCTTGTTTCTGTACAAGCCTATGATGAGATCAAAGCTTTAGGTTAAAACTTTTAATAATTACTGTTTGAAAAATAGTATTGTAGCAATTGACAAAAAGTTGATAGTGAAAGTTCTTCTAGTAATTGAGTTCATGAATTTAATTAATGAAAATTTAAGTTATGTAAACAATGAACTAAAGAATTTCAATAAAAATAATGAATGAATAATCGTTATTTTATAACGTAATAATTTATATTTTAAGATGGTATATTTCGGAATAATGATATTTCTGAAGCATTTATAATTAATGTTACGTTTATAATAAGAATTAATGTTAATGGAAAAAGTGTGTTAAGGAAATACGTTTTATATGTACAATATTAATTGTTATTGAAATGTGTTAGACTTAAGAGTAAACGTCAATATTTTTTTTATGAGATACTCGTAAAGTTAACTGGTAGCCGAGTTGTTACCGACTTTTAATTTCAAGACCAGAAATATGATGTATTTTTATTAAATTCAATGCAAATATTAAATTCAATTCAATGCAAATATTAGTTGCAATTGTAAATTATTGGTAGAATTTGGTACTTCAATTGATTTTCGTTTATTATTTTAATTTAATACGGATTGTGTTTTGATAAGAGACAATATAGTAGAAACGTAGGTAAAATATGTCATCCGGAAAGTAGACGTTGTACAGTAAATTGAAGAATGAAATTAATAGAAAAAATATTAATATTCCGGAGGAAATTAGTGAGTTACACTGTGTACCTGTACTAGGCTGTACAAGACGATGACTTTATTTACCCCAGAACTAAAGACAATCATCGAAAATTTCGAGAAACTATTATAGAGGTTTCAAACGACTTAAACTGTGTTATAGAGGTTTCAAACGAATTAAACTTAAATATTCTTGTATTAGAAATACTACTATGTGAGTAAAAAACTAAAATTAATCTCCTTCGCATTTTAAACTCAACATAATCTCCTTTTTCAAATTTAAATTAAATTAATAAAAAATTGCATAATCAATTTCTTAGCCAAAAAGCAAAGTGAATTGCTTATATATACTTGCAATCTTCGTTTACGCACAGAACTGCAAATAGATGAATTTCATTTACTGTTATGTAAATTCAATAGCGCCATCTATTTTCTTACATTTGTTACTACTTAAGTAATAGTAAGTTTACTGTAGTATATATGTTATAATAGATGACGCTATACATATAATTTCATAAAGAAGGTAAAAATGGTGTTCATTTAAAAATATTTGTCAATGTAGTCAGTCACAAAAGAAGATAATGAAACAGCTATTTGTTATTTCTTATAATATATTAAAATAATGATTATTGCATCAAGAATTAAATACATCAATGTCTTATGTAAAGTTTTATACAGAGTTTTCATAAGATTTTAAATTTGGCTATTAGTATAGTTTCTTTACTTATAGCACATGCATGTTTAAAATACATACATACAATACATTTACATAAGTTTTTACAAGCACTTCGTCCACTCTGCGCATGTGGGAGAGTCGGTGGTTTCTCCTATTACTGAGTGAGAGATAGACTTGGCACTCAGGAGACTGAACTCGGCAAGAAGACGGCTCCAGGACCAGAGGTATAGTCCTGGAATACTTAGGCGTGAATCTTCGGGAGCTATTTGACCAGTGCCTTTCAGCTGGACAGTTCCGGAAGATTTGGAACGAAGGCCGATTGTGTCTACTGTACAAGGAGGGTCGTCCTGTAGACTCTCCTTCTGCATATAGGCATATATAGATAGTACTACTGAACGAGAAGGGCAAGCTCTTTGAGATAATCGTCGCCGCCCGACTTAATAAGCATCTAGAGGTAGGTCCCGGGTCTTTCAGAGGCTCACTTTGGGTATAGGGCTGGTCGGTCAACCATCGACGGCTTGAACGCTCTAAAGACTCGGTCGTTGACTGCGAAGGCAGAGAAAGGTGTTCTTCTCGCCGTCGACTACCTCCAGAAAAGAGTAGTCCTATGGATTGGACGGGATGGTCGGATCGGTCGTCGAAATGTCGGCTGCGGGGTTCCACAGGGATCGATATTGGAATATATATAATAGGATATAGGAACTGGTTTGCGATGGTCTCCTGCGAGTCAGTTGTCGCATTGAAGGGGGCCGCCCCGCCCCGCCGCCGAAGGCCAGGCCCTACCCTAGAGGAGCTACTGCAGGAGGTTCATGGTGATCCTCCTGCATGTCATCGAGGCTGCGGGTGTTCTGGAAGAAACCCGGAGCACCCTAGAGGCGACGGTTGCCCACAATAGGTGGGCCGTCCACCGAGGAGTTGTAGTAGTATGCACGACCGTTCCTGCAACGTCTTGCCGGGGTGGAGAGGGTTTAGCCCTGGGTTTTAGTGGATAGTATCAGGTATACTTGCCGGTGAGTACGACAGGACCGTCCGTTCCCGCACGGGTCTGTACACGGCCGGTCTGCACAAAGGCATTTCCCAGCCTCACAAAAAAAGCACTTTCGTCAATTAACATAAAATGTTCAAAAGGTATTTGAAGTATGTATGAAAACAAAATGTATTTTCATAATTTTTCTACATTTTCACATTTTCCTTTCCATAATTATATGAAATAAACATATTACTCTTTTCAATGTTTTTTAGGATCTGAGAAATGATTTTTATTATTATGCATATAGTACCATCAAAGAAGTAATGAGACAATTTATACATATATATGATTATGCAGAGAGCCTAGTGTGAAGACACTCCGCTGTCCACTTTCCGCCAAAACCCCAGACATTGCGTGTTAAGAGGCGAAACTCAACGTCGCGCTTTGTTTTGTTATGAGCGCGGAGAAATGCAAATAAATTAAATTATGATCATTCCCCGAGTAGGAATCGAACCCACAACCATAGCATATACGATAACCGTTAGACGATGTCACACTGCGGTACGTATATAGAGATGACTATAAAAATAGAACGGATACAAAATAAATACTCAATTTTAAATCTTTATTTAGAATAAAAGTACAAATCAAATTGAACATCTTGAAGTTGCATTATATAACTAATATAAAAAATAATAACTAAACAGATGAAAGAAATATATTATAGTACGCTATTGCTTACCTAATGTTATTAGAAAAGGTCCAACTGCATTTAAAGAACTTATATCTATGATTATATATTAATCATTAATAGCTTAGTACAGATGGTAAAGGGACCTAGTTTATAATACGTTCTGAAGGAGAATATTACTATTATGGATATTATGTTAAAGTTTATAAGAAATGCTTTGACGTGATTAATATAAAGCATTTTCAATTATATTCTTATAACAGTTACCTTTTAGTCAAAACTCATCTTATTTCACGTGGACTAGAAAATATTACAATTTTAAACTGAAAAAAAAAATAGTTCAGGAAATAGGATGGTTGATTATTTATTTTGTTAAGTTATTCTTTTTTTTTAAGTTACATTTAATAATTGAAAGATATCCACTAACACCATTCGAAGCTTACAGTTACAAATAAGCAAATAAATAAAATGTTCTTATTCAGATATCAAATACAAAGAATTTTGAGATCTAAAAGAAACACTTTTCCAAATATTGGAATAAAACTAAGTTTCAGTAAGCGTAAATATCTTAGCATCTTAAATAATATAACTAAACAAACTTAATTAAACCCAATCACAGACGAGGCATTTTTGTATTTAAAAACATATTTATTGTACTTGCCATTAGTAAGTAATTTTGTAAATCTCATACATTTTGTGTGTATGTGTCGTCTTAATATAAATTACAATATAATAATAACAGATGTTTTATCCATACCAAGCGTGAATAGGTAGATAAGTCAAATTACATATACAATTAATGTATATGTAATTTGACTTATATGTAATTTGACTCATAGGTCGGAAAAAGTAGTTAATCAAAAAAATTTAAACAAATAAAACAATTTCACACAAAAAAAAAGTGTTTAGATAACACAAAAAAATTCTCTGTCTCTGTTCTAAAATTTACGATTAACGAAAATTTACGATTTATTAACTTATTCACGCCTGGGGTTTATTAAACACCAAATATATATTATTGCATAGAATATAAATATCATTTAAAGCGTAAGACCTATTTATCTCGACTACAGTAGATTTGTTATTACAAAATGCGAAGGATATTTACGTAAGTAATGTGAGATTGTTTTTTTTATAATTAATTATTCCACCATAAATTCGGCTTTTCATTGACTTTTCTATCAATAATGTAGAATTGGATACAATTTCAATATCGTTCAGAAGTGTTTCGAGAGACGACCGTAAATATATTTTAGAATTATAAATGGCGAATTACTTATACGTTAAATATTCTAGACAATCACTGAGTTTAAGATTTGTTCTGAAAAACAAAAAAATACAACAAACTTTTGTAACCAATAGGCTTCAATAATTGTATAAAATAGATGACAATGCATTAAACAATATATCGAGAAAAAAATAAATAAATATATACATCGATCGTCTCTCAATCTAAAAGTGAGCTATTAGATAACTACAGTACATATAATGTATGTATTAATAAATGATTTTACTTGGCGGTGCCGCTGTGTTGGTGCTCATAGCCTGCTCTAGAGTGTCTAAACGACGGTAGGCGTGCCCTCGGCTGTTTCGACGTTTCCCCGGCTGTCTTCCTTCTACGATTAGTCCTAGAATCTGCAAAAGAAGAGATCGTCTTTAACATTCCATGGATTTGAAGCAAGAGTTTGAACCGAGTGAAGTCACACATTCCGAGCTCCTCTCTCTACCTAACAAAATTGGAAAACATCCTTACTAATGCCACCACTGAAATACGCGCCAGAAATAAATTTATGGTTGTTCCAGACAAGCTTACTATAGACTATAGACGTGTTTATATATATATATATATATATATATATATATATTATATCTTATTATTTATGATTGTTACACAGTACATTACAGAACAATAGAGGAATTTTTATTGCAGCTTCACTCTATTTTTCCCACATAGCAGAGTGACTGCAAGTGTTTGTTTCTTATATTATAGATCTTACAAGCTCATAAATATAAGAACTGAACGTTTGAATAGTGGCTGATAGATTGTTATGAAAAAGATTTGTTCATCAAATGTTAAAAAAAAAACGAAATATAATTTTATATTTTATAATTGGTCATAAAGTGGAAAATTCTTTAGGTATATAAATTATAACGAGGTTTGCTTTTTAAAAAGTAATCACTTTGCTTTATATATATATATATATATAATTTTTAAATAAATAATTTCGGTTGAAGTAAAAAAAATGTATATTTTCATTACTTCAAATAATAATAATAAGGTATTTAAGCACAATGCCCAATATATTCATGGTCAAACATAATATCTAATAATAGCTACATTAAGACCAACAAGCGATAGAATATTACAAATTTATTTTGTTGTTTGATTAAATTTTAAGGCCGTAACAAAGTTAACGACCGTAAGAAATCCTTAGATTATATATTACAAATTACGACAAATCAATACAATATAAGTTCATATAATTTCATATATTTTTCTGTAAAAGAATAATGAATCATTCAAGTTAGATTTACATAGTAATAATGCTCATTAAACTCTTCCGATTATGTTTTAATTATTTATATTATAAAGAGGAAAAGTACACACTTTTCCTCTTTATAATACTCCTCTCTATTCCTCTCTTTTGTACGTTTGTAATGAGTAAACTCAAGAAGTACCGGACCAATTTAATTAAATTGATGAACTGGACGTTTGAATTTAAATACTAATCAAAAATACAAATCCCACTAATAATATTATAAATGTGAAATTGTAAGGATTGGATCGATGGATGTTAGTTACTCTTTCACGTAAATACTACTGAACCGTTTAAACTATGTGAGAAAAAGTGTGAAGCTTCCTTCATTCAAGTATAAATATAACCAGCTACTTCAAATGAAATCGTTATTTTAAGTAATCATCTTCAATAAATTGAATAATATGCATACTGCTGTCTGTCTATCTGTGTAATTCCGAAACTTAGTACACCGTTAACTAACCTAACGTAACCGTTAGTGACCGTTTAAGCCGTATAAGATAGATAGAGGATAGTTTAAAGCCTGAGGAAGGTACATCCTTTCCTCAGCCTATTTTGTATCAACACAACACGCAGCCGAAACCGCGAGCAGAAGCTAGTTATAAATATGAAAAAAAAACGACCTCATACATAGATAGTACCGATTCGAGACTATTTTACAACAAATTTGTGTAAACAATAAAACAATATTAACTCGCTTGCAATTATTTTCTAGGCCATCGTAGCGCACTGTGTCAGCGTCTGACTGTTATCGTGATTGGTTCCGTTCGATTCCCACTCGGAGACGAAAATATGAATATATTCAAATTAATTAAATTTTTCCGCTCTAGTACCAATGACAAAGCGCGTCATTGAGTCATTTTGTATGATGGCAGTGACAATCATTACCGTCATTCAACACACAATTTAGTTATTTCGAATGGAAAGTGGAGAACGGAGCGTCTTGCTAGGTTCTCTCTCACTAGCGTACTATGCGAGGAAAAGCATGAAGCTTTAGAAAAAAAAAATCTCGTTATCCGGGTCATCTTGGCAAGGACATATTACGGTCCATGTTATAAAAATATTATTTTGAAGAAATGAGTTAAATTAGCGCTGTAACATTTACCCCCCATTGACAAATACTCGCGGCGTGTCGGTACGCAAGGCTCTCTCTAATCATATAAAGCGCTTCTATCATATGGGGTAATTATGGTATATTCACACAATACGAATTTATTTGAAAAGTTATGTTCAAAGTGTAGATTTTATATATGTGTACAGTTTTTAGATAACATTAATTTAAAAATCGATGGCAAACTCACCACTTTGCTAAACTTGTTTTTGTTGTGATATACAATGTAAAGAATGATGACAATCACGACGGCAGTCAGGAACAGCGGGAAGAAGTGGTCGTCGTCGTCATTTAGTGAATCTTGCATCGAATTCGGAAATATCTCGGCGACTGAAAAAAAGTAACATTTAAATATTAACAAATAAAAGAAAATACATTACATATTTGGATAAAAAATATTATTGTTTTGGTTAAATATAACAGAAGTTATAGTTATATTTTAAGAATAATTACCAATTAGGTATAAGCCATAAAATTATATCCTTCAAATTTATTCCACACATAATCGTAACCGAATATATATAAATATACTTTTTTATTGTTAATTGTGTACATTATGAACTTGTTCTAACTACATATAAAACATAAAAAAAAATTGTTAATTGTGTACATTATGAACTTGTTCTAACTACATATAAAACATAAATATATTATAAATAAGCATATTTCGAAAACGCAGCGGGATTCGAACTCGCGCCTCTTGGACTTCCAAGAGGACGGCTTCCAAGAGGTGCGGGTTCGAATCCCGCTGCGTTAAATTTTTTTACACGTTTCTCCCTAACTACCCTGCTATACGTGGAAAAAGTACTTTTATTTATTTCTAATATCAACCATGTGTAATCCAAATCTTGTACCGATTATGTTAACATAGTTTCAAGGCTACACTTGATTAAATATAGCGACAAATTATGTTTATTTGTAAAGATAAAATCGGTAAGTTTCTTGTTATAACTCTTTATAGAAATAATCGTATATAATATAAAATGCTGATATATTAAAGTCCGTATAAAATAATTAAAATACTCGTATATTATAAGAAAGTAAACGTAAATATTGATTGCACACTTAAATACATATTTTGACACATGATATGTAATTTTTTTTTTTAAACTGCACTCATCTGAACTGAACTAATTAACCTTTAGCTGAGATTTAAATTAATACACATGTACATACTTCTTTATCATTATAATGCATACGCGAAGGAGACTTTCCGACTGCCTTTGACTCCTAGTATTTATGCGTTAATACTAAACGCATACATACAAGAACAAGAGGCCTGCCAGTATTAGGCACAAACCTAGAGTACTCAAGGACACACCAGTACATAGGACATACATGTACTTTACTTTTATTTATTTTAAATAAACTTTTGCGCCTATCAAGCTTTCATGACAAAACCGCTTTTAGTATTTTATAAAATCAATACAAATTGAGAGTAATCTGTGATTTCTTGAGTTACATCATTCAAATACACACATTTACTGAAGCATATTTCACTGCGCCAGCGTTGGGCATTATGATTATTGGAGGTGTAGAAAATAATTTCGCTACATCGGTGAAAATACGGACGTAAGCAGTGTTCCTTTTTTGTCACTATTTATATTATCATAATTTTGTAAATTTATTGCATTGAAGAAAAAATAAGAAATAGAAGACCAGCCGAGTTTCTTGCGCCGGTTCTTCTCAGGTATGAGGCCTTAACTTTAGTGAGCCGGTGGTTAAATTGTTTGACGTTCAAAACATGAAGCATGTAACTTCTTACTTTGAATAAAAATATTTGATTTGGACTTTGACTTTTGACTTTTCTCTGCCTAGGTACTCTGAATGATGAACTAAATGTATATACGTCGATATAAACTACGATTACTTTTCTGTCTTTACTCGTAATAAACTCGTCAAATTGATTCGTTGAGTCATAATATGTTATCGTCATACTTAACACGTGTATATCTCTTTACGATTAAACTTCATACAACACCGACAATTACTTATATTTAGTTTTAATATAGTATGATAAGATTAATTTTCAAACTCAATTTCTTTAACTTTTTGCGAAAAGGTTTGATCAAATTGGTCTTTGATCAAGGTACCTTACCGTACCTATTTCTTATAGTTATCATTATCAAAATGTCATTAGACGTTAAAGGCATATTTTTGAAGTGACTGTAGAATATTACAGTTCAATAATTAAATAATTAATTTCTAACATACAGTTCTTATTCTTATATGCTTACTTTAATAACCAATTAAAGTATTTTATGGAAAATCCTTATAGGTCCTACTAGTGCTCTACATCAGAATTTACACAGTTACACCTCCGTCTGCATAACAATCTTTGAAACATGTTATATATATCTAAAACACATTATTTATTTCAAGTACAAAAAGTTACATTTAAGTAAAATTAAAATGTTTGATTATTATAAGTACCATTTTGAATTTTTTCTTGTGTAGCTCGCAAGGCAGATGTGCCTTAGAGACGGATAATACTGTGGGACTTAACAGTGAATCTGATGCTACCCATATGTACCAGACATAACCTTAATTTATAAATATTAAAATAAGAATTTTCCGAATAATTTGGCAGAAACCTGAGCTGATTCAACAATACTGAAGAACAAGACATATTTAGAAAACATATAAAAGTTTGAACGCAGCGGGATTGGAACCCGCGCCCCTTGAAAACCGTTCAAGCGCTCTGACCGCTAAGCCATGCGTTCTACATCCAGCTACGTTGAAATTCTTATACGTTTATTACAACTTATATTTGTTGTTAGCATCTCTGTAGAAAGATTTTTACAAATTTCTTCAATATTTTCTAAATATGTCTTTTTCAATTTCCTTAGTGTGGGAATAACACTTTAAAAAATGTTAACAAAATAAATACTGAAGAACAGTCCATTTAAAATCGTTAACTAATTAACTAAACAAAAAAGAAACTGGAAGCCTAGTGATTAATCAATAAATGTCAAAAAAAGCACATACTGATCAGCCACCACCATTGTTATTAAACACAAACACTCTCAAAAAAAAAATATTGCAAATACTTATATAAACAAAACAAACTATATATAAATTTAAAAAAGTACATGCAGCTAAAGCCAGCGAATTTAATAGTAAAATAAAAATATATCGTATCCAAAGGATAATCATTATCCTAGAAAAGTTACATCACTATACTGGAAGAGCATTGTTCATAATAATTAACAAAATGAAAGCCTGCAATATGAAAAAAATAAACCTATAAAGTATATATAAAGTATGAAAAAATAAATTAAATCATGTATAATTAAGCTTTTAACAATATTTATCACAAAGCTAGAAAATTAATATTTGCATCTATACAACAAACTAAAGATGAAAAATATTATTTTTATACTCAACAGATTAAAATTTCAAATACCTATTTGCGGACCACTATAAATTTTGAATGTTGTGTCATTTTCAATTTCAATTCTACTTTTTTTTCGCTTTTCATCATTCCCAGTCTCTGGTTCCGCTTTGTTATCATTATTTTGGCCAAAGTTAGACAAATCATTATTATCTGAAATGATTATGTTGAAATTACTTTTATAAAAATTTAATCAAGGAAATTAAGCATAATAATGATAACTTAATTATAATTAAATAATAAGGCTATTATATACAAATGTTAATTAAATATATATAATAAAGTTAGAATTTATATAACAAGACAAAATATATGTTAATTATAACCACTAACAATTCATACCTGCCAAACAAAAAAATTCAAATACAGTATGAAAATGAGTTAATTACAATACAAGTGTTTAGTTTTAAATAATATTTTATTCCTCTAATCCAAAAGCATGAAAAATCAGATATTGAATAGAATATATATCACATATACTTACTGCCTGCATTCTTAGCATCCATTTCTGGCTTAGACATTGGTTTAGGTATACTACTATCTTGGTCATATTGATGATCTGAAATAAAATGTTTAATAAATAATACAAAAATAAACAAGTTATAACATAATATACCTTTTTCTTAATAGGCATCATATTGCTATTGTAATGAGATAGAAATTGTACTACTTGATCAGATAATCATAAAATATAATTCATATATATGTGATACTTTGAATATTTTTATAAACTTTGGAACATAATTTTATTTTTAATAGTTATTATTTATTTATTATATTATATAATCTTATGCACAATGGTGAATAACAAAACATAATGATAGTTAAAATGTAATGTTCTAATATGGCAAAAACATATTTAAATCAAATATGTATAAATTAAAAATTTAAATATTTTAACCTGTAAAATTAGGTTCAACTGGCTGAAACACCTAAAATGTAAATAATTTTAGTTAACTTTGCTAAGCTAACTTGGAAAGCTAAAAATATTATTGGTAATAAAAAATTACATACCATCTTCTTCATCATCTTCTTGATCATCTTCAATCCCATCATCCTTAGGATTATCAATTACACTATCCTTATTTTGAAGGTCTTTGATCCTTTTATTATCTTTCTCCTCTGATGCTACTACTGGCTTTTCAATTTCAATTTTAACTGCTGTTGGCACAATTGGAGCAGCAGATTGTTCAATTTTAGCAGGACTTTCCAATTCTGCTTTTTGTCCAGCATTGGTTGAACTATGACTATTGACAGTTGTAGCATCAGCATTTATTATATTTGGTTTAGTGCTCTCTATTTTAAAAGGCTTTTCTTCCAACTGTTTAGCTTCAGTTTCATTCCTAGTTGGTGTGCTACTATCAATTTTATTCAGAGATGGTAAAATAACAGCAGTACCTTCATTATTTTGATTTACTGGTGCCTTAACTGTTTTAGAGCCGGTATCAGTTTCAATACTCATTTGTGGAAGTGGTGCTGTAGCATTTTTAATTGCTTCAGATCCCCACTTGTAATATTTACAAAAGAAATTGACGTCTACACTTAGGAGATCTTCTTTATTGGCACATATTTTTACACATAAAACTTCAGTTTGAAATACTTTTTCAAGATTTAATTCAGGGTATTCATGCAGATATTTGGGTCTCCATGATCCAGCTTTCTCACATAAGCTTTGGACATCTTGTGTTTCTTTCATTTTAGATGTATAATCACTTTGTATATCATACTTGGATTTATCGAATGTTTCACAAAGTTGCTTATTAATGTCAAAGAACATCAAGCATTTTGGTCCCAAGTATATATCTAATAGAGATGTTGAATTGCAACGTTCAATTTGGCTTTTAATAAGATTGGAAATTACTGCATTTTCACAATTTTGTGCAAGAGCTTGCAATTTATTACCTATAGGAACATGACCCACCTCTGCTATAGGTAATCCGAAGCTAAGATAATACGTATTAAATAATACTAACGTTAAAATGTAAGGGAACATAGTTAAAATATTCGTAAAGTTTACTCCACTGTATAGCTGTATCGTATATTACTCAAGTATAACGGTAGTTGCACTAGAACATTTGACTAATATCGCATTATTGACAAAATGTTTTTTTTCTAGGACATGCCCAATTTTTGTTTAGATATTGACAGGCACATATACAGATTCCGTAAAGTAGTTTTGTAAAACAGATAACATATAGCGTGCTGTCAAACATCATTTCTTGGAGTATACGTATAAATTGATTAAAAAAGGAAATCAGAAATAATGAAAAGCATTAAAACGAGTCATATTTAAATAAATATATAATAAGCATTTAAAATGCCATTTAAAAATATGCCATTTTTTTTTTAATTCGAAGTGAACCATAGACATCAAACATCGAAAACTTTCTATCGACTTAATTTATCGATATTTTTGTTTTTGTTTTAGCTCAATTAACGTTGTTATTTCACAAATAATACAATACTTACCTGAGATCATATTTGCGCACTGGAACAGCGTATGACTGTAGTCGCGATTGGTTCTGGGTTCGATTCCCATACGGTGGAAAGATCATAATTTTATAAATTTAATTATTATCTACCTATGCAACTGTGTAGTGAGTTTGTAGAAAAATATCCTCATACACAGCTTCCACTACGTCATCTGGGTGTGCTGCGGTCGGAGCTTACACCTGTACACCATTCAACAAACAATCGGCTTCCCAGTAGTATAGTAAGTTACCGGAATAGAAAATTATCGTATCCATCGAGGGGACTTTGGACTTTAGATACCCTTCGGACTTTAGATAACCTTATAACATCCCAGTGTAACCTATGAATAGCTTCTTCTAACTCTAATAACTTCACATCAATGCTCAGTGTGCGCGTGTATAAGTTACCAGATCCAGTCATTTGTGGTAGTAGGATCGTACCCAGGGACCATCAGCACCCCGTGCCCCACTGTTGCCATTGCCCCCACCGTAACCAGGAAAACCTGGGCTTCCAGGCACTGGGAACCGTTTTGGCGAGTGTCTATAGTTACAGCTGGCAAGCAAGGTTGGCGATCGCAGTAAGCAAATAAAGGTTCGGGACGAGTTGGTAGTGCTATTCAAATCCTGCATCGACTCAGCAGTTGGCTTCGATTTAAGGAATATCCTTAATATATTGAATTAAATTACTATGCTTAAATTCAATAGAATAATAATTAATGGCCTTTAGGAAGAAGCAAAATAAGTATTTTTAACAAAAGTACATATTTATTGGTTGCAGGTAGATAAAACTATAGGAATGAAATATCATAAATTTAAATACTATAATATTGAATTATTGTTTGCGTATAAGAGGATTTCAAAAGCAAAATTTTATCTTTTAAGCAAAAAAAAAAAACATAAGCTAAAACATAATACATGACGCTCTTCTGACGATGAAACAAACTATACAATTTAATTTCCCACAAATAACCACATACTTCTTCAAGTGTTAAGTTATTCGCTTGTATTCTTTAGCAAAGCATAAAACGTGTATGAATTTTTGACAATCTGTAAAAAAATATATAAATATTTAAAATAATATAACATTAAAATTATATATAAAAGTCAAAAATATTGTCACACTCAAACATTAGAAAAAATTTAAACCAGTCGGTTGCAGGCATGTAAAGAATGACTTTCATGTCATATATTTGGCAATATAATTATATTTACCAAATGGTTATTTTGTTACATTAAATATGTCAGATAATTTGCACAATCCTTTTATTAGACATACATACAAAAACTTGTCAAAATTACACAAAGTTCTGGGCATTGAAACTTTTGCTATAAATATTATATTAGGAACTGCTATTTACCGTACCGTATCTGAAAGTGACTAGCATCATTTAAACTAATGGTACCTAGGAATTTAAAAACCATCTTTAAGAAAACTTGCTAAGCTATGTGTTTTACATTCGATTATTTCGAAATTCTTATACACTTATTGCAACTTATTTTTATTGTTAGCATCTCTGCAGAGAGATTTTCACGCTGTGTTCAAATTTTTATAAGTTTTCTATAAAATGTTCTCCAATTCCTAAGCGTCTGAAATAATACTTTAAAAATGATAAAATAATGGTACCTATGTATTTGGATAGTACCAACTAAACGTTTAATACACTATATATATATATATACTAACGTGTAATATTAAATATACATACGTATCAACTCATAATAACTTCCAATATTAGCTTAAATGCTAAGCTTAAAAATGTTCTTACCGACATAAACGTGTTGTTAGATAACGGGATCATGTGACCTGCCAATGGCTGTATTGGTCTTTTTACTCGTTCCATAAATAAAATTATATGACGTCGCATCCTTAAATTTATCTCTAGCCAATTCATAGAATAAGCCGAGTCTGTAAGATTCTCACTCTGAAAATTTTAAATTAATTAATAACTAGGTATATTGAGCTCGGTTATCTGGTTGTCAATAGTTTTATATAATTAGCAAACAAGTACTTACTTCTATCGTTACTTCATTGCCATAGTAACAGTACATAAATATCTGGATCAACATACAAGAAATGTATAACATCATAGAAATGAATTGAACCGAGGCCGGATTCATCTTTAAAATATATATAATCTATATTGTGAAAGTAATAATAGATAGACAAAAGTATTAATTAATATGCTACCTATAAGATAATGTAGAGTATGGAGATGATTCAGATCTCAATTTTAACTGTTGAATCATCTTTTGTCGCCACTTTCGTTATAAATAACTATAGATTTAAAGGTTTGTTTTAATATAGTGATTTTTTACCATCATATCAACATTCGATTTTTTCATAAAATACCTCTTAAATTTTAATTAAGACGATATCGTTTTTATGCATTAACAGAAATATAATAATTAATGTTTCCAAAGTTACCTAACATTTATACCGATTTTAATATTCTGAATTTTGTATACAAGATTCTAGATTAAAAATATTATGCTCCAGAATTGTCGTAAATAAAAAATACACTTAGCGACTAATATCTAAATTGAAATACTCATTATTAAAGATATAACGAAATAAATTACTTACGCTTCAAACATAACGAAAAAGAGGCAGATTACATATTTGCTTCTTTAGCTATTTGAGTTCTCAGCCTCGATAGATGAAACTTTGAATATTGGCTTAGAGACTATGAAAATATAAAAGCATTCATCAAATGCATACTTACGTCGACCATTCTATACACCGACGTACATATAATCCACCCGCTTATTAAAAACTGATAGGCAATCGCAGCGCTAAATATATCTTCAACTGTTTGTACGCAACTACAATTAAGTATCAATTGGAATAAATATTTTAATTACATTTATAAAATCTAAGTATTTCTACAACGCAACAACAAGCAACAAGGTATGGACAGAACGCTTCTTATTTACCGATATTACGACTTATGCGTAAATATGACAATTACTGGTCACCTATGCTAAATATTTTTAGACATATTTATGACACTATACTCGTACACTGATAACATTATATGACTATATTTTTTAACGCGCTTTGCCTGTATCAATCTATCAATGTAAGATTCACGATTTAATTGCAAATTTTCTTTCGTGTCCGAATCCGATGTCAAACAATGTTAAGATTTTCAAGGACGACTAGGGTAGCGTGAAAATTATTAAAAAGTGATCCCTTGAGTTTATTTCTTAAACCAATTTGTAATTATTAGTTAATAGACAATTATAAAATTGAATTGATTACGCAATTTTCTTCATTTTGATGATAGAGAAAATCTAATTATATCACTCTGTTCTCCTTCTATACAGAAAAGCTTAAAAGTATATAGTAGATAGAAGCTTGGTCATTTGACTTAAAATTAAGATAGTTCTAACACACACACTTCCACATCCAATGTGGATAGTTCTTATTCAGTTTTAAAATGCCCACTCTTATTAATTTTCATAATTATATTTGACTTTATTCATACTAATCATTAATATTATAAATGCTGATGTAACTCTGTATGTCTGTCTGTCTGTGACGTCGTCACGGCCAAGCCGCTGAACCGATTGTGATGAAACTTCATATAGATATACTAGAGGGTCTTGGATTTTTGGGCGATTCTTATCTCCCACTTTAAAAAATATTACAGGAATTTCATTGTTTTACGAAAAGGCCGCCGAAGATACGAAATAGCTACACTAGTTACAAATAATTACGACGTTCAGACTACGGCCATACTTTGTTTAATTTATTTTTTCCTTTATTTTACACAACTTTTATTATTCTTCGTAAACAAATTGTGAAATAACGTTTCATAGTAAAATAATGTATTTTTCAGTTGGATAATTATATTGGAATTATAATTTATAGCATCGTTGGTCGGTTCGGTCAACAAGCGACGATTAATTGTGGTGTATCATTCACCACAAAGAGTACCATATAGAATTTACATTACTTTTGCACATGCAGGTTTTATATTAAACTAACTGAATATGGAATATAATAATAATAATAAAACCTACATATTTTTATATCGAATAATAGCTATGTTATGAGTTGTAACACATCAAAGCACAATAAAAAAGAAGAAAAGCAAGAATTACAGTCACATTTCATTTCATTCATTTTCTGAGTATACTCAGCAAAGAGAAAACGTACTAAAAATTAAAATAGTAAAATAATATAAATTTACGTACAAGATTTTGTAAGAGAAAATTTTATCATATATACTTTAGGCTACTTATTTATAACTTAATTCAGAACCATTTTATTCGGACTTACTATACTATCTGTACGTGATGCTGTAATATCTTTCTAAAACGTCTGCTTATTATATCAGTGCAAGACTCCCCAGTTATTACATGTTCTTGTCGGCTTCTTTTAGTTAAATTTAAAAGATCGTTTCTGTAATAGAATATAATATATTTTCATTATATTCGTGAAATATGTTTTTTTTCAGAGACCCGTGGCGCAATGGGACAGCTTCTGATTGTAGACGCGATTGGCTGTGGGTTCCATTCCCACTCAGTGGAATGATTTTATTTAAAATATTTCAATTTCTCCGCTCTGGTACATAAGATAAGGCGCGGCGTTGAGCTTCACCATTCTAACACACGCAATGTCTCGAATCAGGTGGAAAGTGGAGAATGGAGTGTCTTGACACAAGCTTATCTCTGACTTCACTGCTATGCGTGATTTTTTCTTTTTTTTACATTATATTCACGCTTTTTTTCACATTGCAGGGTAGTCAGATAGAATCTTGTATCAAGACACTCCGTGACGGAAATGAAAGCCGCGCTTTCTCTTGTTGACCAGAACGGACAAATGAAAATAATTAAATTTTGATAATTTCACCGAGTGGGAATCGAACCTTGAAGTGATTAAGACCACAGTAACAGTTTAACGTAACTACTATTGTTATTACATAAGCATCAAATAAAACAAAAAGCTATCACTTCGTTTTTGGTTTGGTACTTTTAGCTCACAATGATGAAGGGTTCAAATATCATATAAAACAATGTTTTAATTATAAATGTTTTCACTATTGTTTGATGGGTATATGTGCGACTTTCACGCTGCACTTGCGCTGACTGGACACAAACTACTACGTCTACGGGGAATGCAGCTGATTCCTTATTGATTGGTGGCTTGTATCCCACACAAGACACAAAAGGACACAAACTATGTTTGCGCAGCGCCTTTAAATTCTGCTAATCAATAATCCAAAGCATTATTTGAATTTTTCCAAACTCAACCAAGAAAAGCCTATACTATACAAAAAAGGTGCTTAAGATTAAATATTATAGAATTAAATATGTGATAGATTTGTATATGATATAATCATAGTACTATTATCTTACCTTAGTATACTCAATTGAGTTTTACATTGTCCAAAGAGAAAGGAAACCAGAACATCTATAGTAGTATTACAAATGGCAAGCCATGATGTTGTGAACCAAACGTATATTAGTATGAAATAAAAACTGTAAATGTTATTAGTAACTTAAATTAACATAATTCATAGGAAAATTTTGATTAATATTGTAAAGATATAAGAATGTAAAATAATTCAATTAAATGTACCTAAAGGCAATGCAAAGAAATATCTAATGCTATTCATGTCAATTGGATCTATCTATATAATTTCATTGGTTAACGACTCTTTAATGGAAAACGTTACCTGTGGATAAAGCCACTACCTAACAGCTATAATAGTATTTTTTTTTGTATCTCCATTTTAAAAATAGCCATTAATTATTTAAATCTTAAATAATTTAGAATTTTTTTTTTATATATATATATTTTTTATATATATAATATCTTAGGATATTTGTAATAAAATATTTCCTCAGAGGGTTGGGTTCCACAACCTAGCATGAAAGAATATATATAAACTAAGTAGAAATAAGATAACATAATAACTATTACTAGGCTTTTTTGACGCAATCGTGGTGTCTGACTGTAATCGCGTTTGGTTGGGTTCGAATCCCACTCAATGTAATAATCATAATTTAATTATTTTCATTTCTCTGCTCTGGTAAACATGATAAAGCGCGGAATTCCGCGAACAACTGAACACGCAAAGTCATGAATTCAGGTGGAAAGTGGTAAACGAAGTGTCTTGGCACTAGGTTCTGTCTACTAACTAGCTATGCGTTAAAAGTCGTGAAGTATGGAATAGTTATAAATCACTTTACATTTGTGAACATTCCGTGTGTTAAAAAAAAATACTATGATTATAAGTAGTATTTGATATTTACATAGGATCTACGTTGACATCGAAAGGCAACCAAATTGCAAATTCTACAGATTTTCCTTGTAAATGCAATACAAATGGTAACAAGGTCCACAGAAAACAAGTCAACAAGGCCAAACAATTGTCTATATTTAGCAGAAGAGTGCTGACATGAGCTGCTTGAAGCAAATACGTCTTATGATCGGCCTCTCCTTGATTGAAAAGTGGACCTACAATCATAATATTAAATTTATTACATATTTTAGTTTTATATTGCATCTTAAAATATAAATATTCCAGAAATTTTCTTTTTAGCCAACTTATGAAAATTCTAAATGTTATACAGCTAAAGAAGAAGTCGCAGTCAATATAAAGTGAAGATATAATATAAAACAAATAGGTGAGGTTACACCTAACCTTAATTGTTTTGGAATACGTGATTTTATAGCGTATTTTTATAGAATAATAAATAAATTAGAATAATAAATTTAAACATATTATTTAACTTCATTTAATTTTAAATATATATCAACATTGGACATTAGAACTTGCCAACTGTACTGGCTTTCAAAATTGGGAAAGATACTGCACATTGAACTTTAATAATAAGTAGGCATTTTCTAAAAAAATATAAGCCTACCTCTCATTATATCTAAAAGCTCTTCAATCTTGTTAGCTTTTATCCATATTACTAGTTGTTTGTAAATTGAATCAGTATGAGTCAAAAATAAGAAAAGCGTCCCCATAACCTTATCCATATCGTAGCGAACCTTAAATAAATAAAAAAAACATCACATGCGCAGTATCTGTTTACGTTTATTATTTTTTCTGCAATATAACTATATAATATAGAAAATCTTTGATTGTATTTTAATAATTATAAGTTCGAATCCCATTTAAGATAACAATACAAATAATTATCTTAATTAAAAAGAAACACACTTTACAGTACTATCTCGTTATCCTGGTCGTCTCGGTAACAAAATGAGTTTTCATCGAAATTGTCATTGGACTCGCACAAATTTTTAAGCAAATTGGACGGGGAAAAGTGTGTCAAAATATTTTTTTTAAATTTGCTTACATTGATAGATGGACATGCTATATAAAAAAAATATTTAAAATGCTTTCCCGATCTAGTTAGACAAAGTATGGATTTAAGTCAATATACTATAACCCTCAATATTTTATAAGAATCAGTTTTATTTTATTGGTTTATTTTTTTTAATTAAAATTTTTCAACCATGTATCATTTAAAATAGAAAAAAATAAATAAATCTTTTTTTTTGTACAAACAAGATGTGAGCAACATTTTTATTTACATGTAGAGTTAGCCTGTAAGTGAGACATACTATGTAACAATGAATGTGTAAATATATTCTACATAAATGTATTCTTAATATATTGGCTTCCTAAATAAATAAATAAATAAACCCTAAAATAGGCGGAATGTAAAGAACGGTTTTGTTGTCAAATTCTCGCAATCTCGTACAAAGGTACGTTAAAGACAGTGATAACTCGTTCTACATATCCTTTGACATGGTTAAGAACTAGAGGCAAACAACTTATAGCAAAGAATTCAGAAAGAACTAAGCATTTTTTTGAGGCGCCGCTTTGGGCGTCATCCTGAACAGATTATTAATGATTTCGTGAGCACACTAATTATTCATGTTATATAAATTAAAAAAAAAAACATAATTTTTGTCTTTGTCTTCACAATTACGTGAGTGTGGTGTGGGAATAAAAAAAATTGTTCGTATGTAATTTGTCTGTTTGTAAATTATTCTCCAGTGTAAACTACACGATGAAACTATTTAACTTTATGTAAATTTATAATTTAAATATCCGTAATTTCTTTATTTAAGAACTGATCGAAATGAAATATACAATAAATCTTGAGCTACGTTTACCAAAATACAATAATTGAAATTACATTTAAATCGGTTAAGCTGTTTCTGAGATTAGCCGGCACAAACGCACAGACAAACAGAAAAGAAAATTAAAAATCATTGTTTTGTATATATAAATGCCCCTAATAATATTTTGCGATCGAAGCGATCAGTTACATTTTTATTATGTGTATAGATAACTATAAAAAAGACATATTTAGAAAACGTATAAAGACATATTTAGAAAACGTTCAATTTCCTTAGTGTGGGAATAACACTTTAAAAAATGTAAAAAAATAGATAGTTCAAAAAGCAGTTCAAAAAAGACATTGTATAAAATTTTATAACTTTGTTACCTCATAAAGCTGTATCGCTTGCTGTATGGTGTATACTATAATCCAAATAAGTGTTATTCTCATGTAAATATCATGTAAGCGTTTATGCAAACTTGGCGACTGTGGATCAATTTGGTAATAGCCACCGAGCCGCAAACGCAACAAATGCTGTTTAATACATCTATATGATAATTTGGCTTCCATTGTTAGAACAAATTTCCTGAATACCAAAACTTTTATAAGGCCAACATAACCTTGGGACAATAGCTAAGGGAATTAAATTCCGTTGATTCAACAAACTCGACAGTTTGAGGACTCCGGCCGGAGTGTTTACGTAAAACAAGTCTCAAGTGCTAATTTAATTTGCAACGGATAGTGTAACATTTTGTTGTCACTCGAAGCGTTTAATTACGCCTTGCTTGTTTTGAATATAAGATAGGTTAGGGAATAATAATTCTAATTTCTATTGTTTTTTTTTTAAATAAAGAATACTTGTTGATTAGTTGATTTAGTGATTGGAAGCCATATAATAATATTGATAGTACGTAATGAAAAGTGTACATGTTCTTTATTCAGCTACATTGTTAGTAAAAATCACAGATGAATTTATTTTTTACAGATATGCATCTAACAGAAATCCTAAGGTCACTAGTATATAATATTGTATTTAATACTTACATACTCTGCTACGGAAATGCCCCAATAGTCAAAAATATGGATTTTTAATATTAATAACAAATTATATAAAAAATTAAAATATTTCAATTTCTTTGCTCTGGTACCTAAGACAAAGCGCGGCCTTACGTTCCGTCAATCAATAGGAAATGTCTCTATTTCGGGCGAAAAGTGGTGTACTAGCTAGGAAGGGAAGCTAGTATCAAGACGCTTCGTTTCTTGACATTAGCTAGACTCTCTCTGACTACTCTACTATGCAGAAAACAATGTGAAGCTTTCAAAATAAAATGAAAAAACAATTACTACCACGATTTACAAGGAAAGAGGAAACTCCTTTCTACTCTAAACTTGTTACCTTGGTCGTCTTGACAAAGATATCAACTATCCTGGACTTGCCAGTTTAGTTGGTATTCATAGATACAGGTGAAACTAATAAAAACATTTTTGAAAATATATCAATAAAAATATAATTATATAATATGTGTAGGGACTCAAATCCGTTACTTCTATATTATACTGACTACATAGCACATGGCTCTGCAAATGTCCAGTACAGTAGTTCTTTCAGCAACACTGGTAGCTTCCGCTATTCGTCAGATATTCATATCTGACATTTGGCTTGCATATTTATTTTTTTGATTTGGTTCTTTATTATAGTCAAAGAAAACTTAGCGTGAAGACACTCTGTTATTCAGTTTAAATCTGAAATCGAAGGTCTTCTAAATTATGGCATTCTAAGTAGTTTGATTTGACCCAAATGTAGATGACAACGGAAGAATTACGACATATTAACTATACTTGTAAGCTATAATAATAATACTTTTTAGATTAATTTGTTTTTACATATAAAAATATGCAATACACAATTTTCTAAAGAAAACCACAGTGCTTACATTTGTATATTGTATCTTGCATAAATTGATTTGTAATATAATTGATCACATCCAATTCTATGTTTTCGTAGCTTCGTTTTAATAGAAATTATTTAACGCAACATTGTTTCTAGTCCAAATGCTATGGTGAGAAATTATATATTACTGCCGCTATGATATTAATTTTGTTTACTTAATCAATAAATACAGAATTTTTAATTATATATGTATGCAAACACTTAGCCCGTATCCTTTTTACTTTAAGATTTTTTTTGTCACATTATAGTCCTTTGTTTATGTCAATAGTTAAAAGTTAGAACTTACAGTATAAGGTAGCATATTTAAAGCTAGCTTTTTCCCGGTAGGCAGAAATAACCTAGTATTAAGACAATCCTTTCTCCAAGTTGTCAGGAAAATGATTATAATATTTAAATAGTATCCTTTTTTCATTCTGGTAAAAATACGGCGTTTAGTTTCGCCATTCAAAACGAATTGTTTCGAATTTATAATGGAAAGCGAAAACGATTAATTAATTATAATTAAATTAAGAACATTTCTATATTAATAACCCTTCGCTTTCTGATATCACCGCTGTTGTAATAAAATATACCTAATATCACGAAACGCCATGAATGTCAATATTAGGACAAGAATGTATATATTGTTTTAAATAATTTAAATGAGTTAAATCGCTTTTGGCCAGCATGATCAACTCGGCGTTTTATTGTAATTGTCCGTTCTGTTTCTTCGCTAATATTTTTTTTTTTCAGATGAATCTATTGTCTCTACCAGTTGAAGATGAAATCGAATTTATATAGCATTAGTGACCCGCTCGCGGCTTCGTCTGCGTAAACTCGACGACTAAATTATTTAGTTTTTTCTCCAGCCCGCGTTCTCACTTAAATCACAAACTTTGCTTCAATTTATAATGTAAATGGATGTAACTTTTTTATTTATGAATCGATTGTAATGAAATAAGCACTAAATGTTAAGCTAAGTTTACCTAAATGCAATAGTCTAAACTGCATTTAAATCGGTTGAGCCAAACAGACAAACAGATAACCTAACAAACAAAAAATAACATATATAATAAAGTAGAATGTTTGACAACATAGACGCCATCGTTTCATAGTGGGATACTGATTGTAAGCACGAGGGTAGTACTTGGTTTTTAAGGAAATTAAAATACACACGAAATAAATAATATAATAATATTCATATGAAAATGCAAAATACTTACAGAGCACACCAACAAATTCGAAGAAATGAAATTGTAATGACTAAAAAAAAATAACTAAACAGCACTTACGCAGCTATGCTATACATGCTATACATATTTAAAGACGCATCCTCACAATCACATATTATACTGATAAAATTTTTACATCACAAAATTGGGTCACCATTTGGAGTGGAGCGTGTAGAGGATAACGAGGACATAATGGAACTTCGGTCAGTTGACTTCAAGTGTTTCGCTTATTGACGATTAAGGGGACCCATGAAGTTCACTGGCATAGTCTAAATTATGTTACTTTTATTTTTAATATTTGCCGTTATATGTTTATTTTCTTATATTGTATTTTGAAATTACAATCGTTTGTAAAAATTCAGTATGAACGTTTTAGGATTAGAATTGTATAACATTGAATACTGTCCAAGGGATTTAGTAAATTAAATTATATGTAACTCAAATATTTTTATATTTTTATAAGCTTTTAATCATCACTAGAATGATCATCACTTTGCAAGACCAACAATTAACCTAATTATTTTATATTTTCTCGAATCCTACGACTATAATTTGGGTTGTACATAAATACTGCCGTATTAGCATTTATGAATTGTTAACAAAAATATAGTTTCCATTAAAAATACATGATGTTTGTAAATTTATTTAATAACCAACTTTCCAATAGAAGTTTAACTTTCGTCCAAAGCATAATCATAACAGCGAGGTACCCTTTTAAAAGGAGTTCGTTCCTAGTTAGTTAAACAGAGTGCTTTGAGGATATTACGTAAATATAATTTAAATTTTATCTAATTTCCTTATCATTTAAAATAAAACTGCCAGGTTGATGAAATTCGTTCACGAGTAGATACGATTAGCGTATGAGTTAAATTATTTTCAATCGTTTTCTCTTTATTATATATTCATAGATACATCTGTTTATTAATATGTATGTAATTGAATGATATAGCTTAAGAAGTAAGAATCTCGAGTCGTAAGCTCATACAATTAATTTATAAATCAAATTTATTTATCTGACACTCTATATGCAGTTAGAATGTGATATCTATGAAAGAAAGCGACTTCACGGTTTTTCCCGCATAGCAACCTTGCTATGAATTGAATGTCTTGACTCCGTTCTCTCTCCAACCCAGCAGGGAGAACCGAGTCAAGATATTCCATTCCCCTCTGTTCGTCCGCCTCAGAGACATTACGTGTTGATGCAATTTATGAAGAAATGTACGTAAGTACATAAATGTATACATTTATACGTTTTTTGGCAGCTGCACGCATTTTCCCGCATAACATGATAGTCAGATAGAACCCAGTGTCAAGACATTCCGTTTTCCACTTTCCGCCCGAAATTGATATATTGCGTGGTAAGTGGTGGAACTCTCCACCGCGTTTTTTCTCAGTTGCCATAATGGAGAAATGTCACTATTTAAAATGTAATTAGTCCCCTGAGTGGGAATTGAACCCTTAGTCAAACGTGTTTACAGTCAGACCCTGTCTCACTACACCACGATGGCCTCGATGGCCATAAAAACATGAACTCTCTAAAATAAATTATTTTGTTTTTAATAAACGTGTATAATTGTGTGTATAATTTCATTATAGATTCGATTTTAAGGATATCTGACTATGAGGCATTCATGACAAAAGTTAGCCCGGTTCGAGTTTCTACTGTACATTTATCTGGGAAATATGATATTCTTAGTACAGCATTTAAATCCCATATTGAATACAAAGCTCAATTTGTTTTGCAAAAAACACAGTGTTATAATAGTTATTAACGTTTTTAAAAGCTTGTCTATATATATAAATCATGGACTAGATTAATTCAACAGAATTCGCTATCTTTGTGCCAGATATTTTACTCAGAAGCAGATAAATTATCTGCATTACTGAGTTTATATGTGAAGGTATGATTTGATGTAACGGTATGAATGAATAACGCAGTCGAAAATAATTTATAAAAGATTTTGTATTCTAATGGCTTAAATAGTGCTGCAATTATATCTTGTTACTTAAATTAAAATAACAAAAAATTGTAATTAAAATTGTATTCTGTCTGTTTTGTAACTGATACTATTTTAACTTAACGCATTTTCCTGCTTAATGTGGTAGTTAAAAAAACTAGTAGTAAGACACTCCATTGTCCACTATTCTTCGAAATCGAGATATAACGTGTTGGGTGGCGGACCTCAACGCCGCGCTTTACCTTACCAGAGGGAAGAAATAAAATCATTCCCCCGAGTGAGAATCGAATCCACAGCCAATCACGATTACGATCGAATGCTGTCCTCGGCCTCATATATAGATTATAATATCAACACACATTATTAAAATATACCATCAGATGGAAAAATAAACCGCGGCGTTACTTTTTCTTTGACTAACATAGCAGATGCGGGAATAGAATTGTTGAATAACAATAATATTCAGTAATTATTGGACATTCTATATATAATAGACATTAATTAATTCTTGTAGAAAAATAACGATGTAAAATATAAACATTAATATCATTGTCATATCGTTGTCATTTGAACCAAAAACCTGTAAAACGTAAACAAACTATAGGCTTGACTGTACGCTGTTAGTTAAGGTTCAGGATTTCGAATTTCAAATGTATGTTGTTAGAGAAGTAAATGAAAGGCTTGGGTTTGTTTTTAGTATATTCGATCCGAGGGGACGTTGGTGCTGTATTTCCCTTCAGATACATATACTATTAGATACATGTTATTTCGATAAATATATACAAACTGTATTTTCATGATTTTTTTACATTTTATAGTGTGTCATCAACACTTAGGAAATTAAAACGTAATTTTTTGAAACGGTATAAAAATTTAAACAACGACTAACCACAAAATAAGTTGTAATAAGCGTATAAGAATTTCGACGGAGCTGGATGTAGAATGCATGGCTTAGCGGTCAGAGCGCTTGGACGGTTTCAAAGAGGCGCGGTTTCAATCCCGCTTCCTTCAAATTTATATACGCTTTAAAAAATATATTTTTTTTATATTTTTATTTTACTTATTATTATTTATTTTCATTCAACTTTACGCTTTTTCCCGCATACCAGGGTAGGCAGAGAGAATCTAGTGTCAAAACATTAAGTTCTTCACTTTCCACCCGAACCTAGACATTGCATGTTAAGTGGCAGAAATCAACGTCGCTCCTTCAATTTGTCATCAGAGCGGAGAAATAAAAATAATTTAAATATCATTCTTCTGAGTGGCAATCGAACCCACAACCATCGCGTTATAGTTAGATGGTCTCATTTTATTTTATATAACTTTACAAATAAATATTTAAAATATTTTTTTCTAAGTTATATATTGTAAGCTACAAGTAGAAGGCATGTTTGTGTAGTATACACAATGCGGATAGAAAATGTAAGCATATAAAATACTTATATCTGACAGTAAGTCTCAGTAAGCTTCTATAAAATTAAACCAATATGGAGTTACGGTTGAAATCATCCCTAATATATCTACGTACATTTTTTAACTTTCAGCAGAGACTAAAGGCTTACCTCGCTTCGTTCCACTTTAAATGTTCTCCAAGAATTGTAAAGAAAGTGGTGTCATCTTAGAGGCAAATTCGTTGGAATCTCAACGGCTGGTTTAATTAGCCATTTTAATGAATGTCGAGGCACGTACGATGTTCAGCGGCCATTACCTGCGTTACTCACGCAGCGATAACAAAGGCTCAGGCTGAATTGCCTGTGTAGACGTCTGCGACTAAAATAGGAATACCACGAGGTACCTTGTCTTTTTAGATAAAAGCAAACAAGTATTTCTGTTAAACAATATTTTAAAAGGATAACGTTGTTTGTATTAATTGTTTTAACAAGCTCGAGTAGAAAACGGGATTGTTACACAAATTAGTGTATTACATTTTCTTGTATTATATTTGGAAATGTTATATATACATAATGAAAGTAATGTGAAATTTTTTTTTGTGAATTTGTTGTTTAAGTGCTTTCATCTGCAGGACGTCCATTAAATATAAATGAATAAATTGGAAAATAATATATTTTCTTTTAATTCACGCATAGTTTTTCAGAAACCTATGGAAATGTTTTAATCAAATTTAAATGAAAAGACTAAAAGTATTTTAGCATTCTAAATTGAAATTGGTAAAAATCTAACTGTGCTATATTTTTTTTTTGTTCAATGTGTACGAAAATTAAAGCTCAAAATCTAATTGAAAGCTTTTGTGGCTGCAGCTATGAGTTTATCAAAATATTTTTCATGTGGCAAAACAACTACACTGGAACAAAATATCTTTTCGATTTGGATTTCCAGGCATTCAACGTCGCACTTTGTCTATACAAAGTGCGACGTTGAATGCCTATGACCAATTGGCCACTAGGCATACTTATAGAACGGTACATGGAGAATGGCGTCATATGTTAATCGACTGTTATGCTGTACATATTTTTCTTATTTCTTAAAATTTACTCTAGTACTCCGGCCTTATAAGTTATTTTTTCAAATCCGTGAATAAACAGACCAAAAATTAAAAAAATATATATTTATATATTTTTTACATTTTTTAAAGTGTTATTCGCACACTAAGGAAATAGATATATATAGAAAATATCTCTTGCTAAGCGATTGTTCGTAGAATAATCTTTGGGTAGCAGAAATTTGTAAAAATCTCTCTACACAGATGCTAACAACAAATATAAGTTGTAATAAGCGTAGAAGAATTTCAACGTAGCTGGACGTAGAACGCATGGCTTAGCGTTCAGAGTGCTTCAACGGTTTCAAGAGGCGCGGGTTCAAATCCCGCTGTGTTCAAATTTTTATACGTTTTCTAAATATGTCTTTTTAAAAATTATATTTTATTACTATTTTTTCGTTTCCCCCGGATTATATGAAATGGTAAGTGTAATCAATGTACAGGAACCTTTTTTTTACAGATTTATTGTGGTATAGGTTTTTAAATTAGTTGGTTACAATTTGAGAAGCGCGTTCTCGAATAATAGTAACTTGTGATTTAAAAAATCTTGTGAGTTTAAAAATCTTATTGATACTAAATTTTAACGTAAGTATGGAAGACATAAGAATAACGGTTATTCGATTCGGCGAATATTATGATTAACGCAGCGCGGAAAGTAATGACTGCATGTAATTTTCCAAATGATTAAATGAAAGCAGTAAATAAAGCTTCACGTTTGTTGTGGTGACATTCGAGCACTCTAAATTTGGTAGCGTCGATGGCACTTTAATTTATTTAAGCGCCAATGCTTGCTTAACACGCAATGCCTACAAATTGAATTTATAGCACTCGGCACTATAGTGATTTCTACCTAGAATTAATTTAATATTAATAATTTTAATAATTTGCTTTTGCGTGTTACTTTAAATTGTGGTTATATATTTCTTTTAAAAATAAAATATTATAAAAATAATATATATATTTGACATGAAACCCTTGTTAAATTGTTTAAGTATTTATACCTGTTACACATATACCTTACCTTATAACGTGCGTTTATAATTTCAAACAATTCTATATGGAATATGTTACAGGGTATACGCAAAAGATAGCTTTTTAAAAAAATTGCAGTAAGCTCTATTATCTCTTATGAAATGATGATTTTAATATTCTTTATATTTTTAAACAACAAACAACAAAAGTTGGAAAAGCCGTAGTGTAACGAGAATGTGTTGCATAAGTTTCTAGAATGTGTTCTACGATAGTCCTAAAAAATATATTTACAATAATAAAATATTAAATTTCTATATTTCAAATTTAATTTAAAAAATATTAAATGTAAAGGTATTATATACAAACAAAAGCAGTATTAAAATGGTAGGCTTACACCATTGTAGTTGGAAGGCTGCGTACAGATTAAAGTGAGACATTCATTACCAGTAATCAGTCAAGCGCTAAGTGGGGCAGCTTTCGAAGGCTACTTATCTAAATAAGATCGGCGACATGCTTGATGGATTCTAAGGTCCTTGTTAGCTTTTAAAAATTAACACTTAACTCAGGGTTTTAATGAAATTCTAAAACTTTACCTTCTCTTTGAGAATATTTTAAACAAAAATTTGGACAATTACACAAGAAGTCTCAAATCCATCGTGGCGCAGTGGGACGGCATCTGAATGTAAATGCAATTGGTTTTGGGTTCGATTTCCATTCGGAGATTAAATTATTTTTGTTACTCTGCTTTTCAGTTCCGCCACTCAACACGCAATGTTTTAATTCGCGCGAAAAGTGGGGAATGAAGTGCCTCGACACTAGTTTCTCTCTGACTACAAAACCGTGAAGTTCTGACAAGAAAAAGCGTGAAGTTAAATACAATAAACAAGAAGTCTTCGGGTTTTTATGTTAATATACACTTTATACTACTAATTGTATCATTTATACTGATATATGTGTGTGTTGAATGGCGGAACTAACTTTCACTTTCTCTTACCAGAGCGGGGGAATTAAAATAATTTAATATATTCATTTCCCCGAGGGGTAATTAAATCCGCAACTAATCATGTTTACAGTTGTTGTCGCACTACGCCACGATGGCCTCAGATTCAAACTTCCAATTATAAAAACGTTTTATTATAATAATATACCTTATTTTTTTAAAGAAATTAGTGGCCATTAGCATAAATGTAGACGAAAAATAAACTTCACATTCTAAAATTGTTTTAAACATGGAATGGTATGAAATATAGCCAGATATTAAAATAATATGAAAATATGGCCTAAAATAAATAAATTAACTTATTTGTGCACTTTGTAAACAAATTAAAAATAATTCAATGTCAACAAATAGGACATAAACTTTACGGCATGTACCGCCAAATACTTTTGAAAAACTTACATTATTTATTTAGTTTTACACTGACACTGTAGTAAATACAGATGTAAGTCAATGAAGTTACATTTTAATACACACAGATTTTTACAGTTGAATCTATAACATCTTGAGGTGCCACATTTTGTACTTAGAACTACACCTTAATGAACAACGAACTACGGTAGCAGTTAGTTAGTTGATTTATTGCATAGTTAAAAAATAAAGAAACGCAAAAATAACTAAAAAAAATACAAGGTCATACACCTATAAGAAATAATAAGTTAAGAGGATTTTCTTAATAATCTCAGATCATTTTTTTTATTCTGGAAGTCTTAAATGCGTCCTGGCAGTTAGCGATACATGCAACCCGTATATGCCCGTATAGGTACTAGATGGCTAGGAACCCGCAAATTTATGTTTCTTAAAATATATGGACAACCTCAATCTCGTTTTTTATGATATGTTACCAGTTACTGGTGTATATTATCAGAAGTCTTTTCTGAATTCGTTCTATTCTGAGTACGTGTTCGTTTCATTGAGATACCAATAATTTGTTTCAATTGTTTTTTGACATGTCCACCCTATGCTTTAGTAACAGCTTTTCAGATTCTAAATAAAATACTTACAAATTATGGGTTCTCAATAAGCGATGTAAGGATACGTTATTAGGACATTTTTATCAACCTTTCAATGAATCAACTTGTTTCAATGTAAGATTAGTATATATATATATATATATATATATATATATATATATATATATATATAAAAAAAAAATATATATATATATATATATATATATATATATATATATATATATATATTTTGGAATTTGTTTAATAATTTCTGGACAAAGGCGTTAATTACTACAACACAGTTTTAAACTAGAGTAGATTTATAGAACTGATCTTTTGAGTTTTTTTTTTACCTTTAAAAGTAGAGGATCCTTGGTCAGTAACAGTGCGTTAAAACAATTAAAAAAGAGCCCTAGTTTATACAAGTCAATTAATTATTTATTTTGCGATTTTTTGTCGGTACTATGTATATTTTTCCAGAGGAGAGCATGAAGCAAGCAAGCCTCTTTATGCTAATTAATCACTGATTTCACTTCGTTAACAACACTAACTTCACCTAAGTAATCGCAAAAGGAAATTCCCTTTTACGATGTCCTTTATAACCCGTATATAATATGAATAGCGGATTAACTGTGTATGTAAACAGATTTCATTTCGTAGAATATCATACAGAGCTCAAAGTATCAACAGTATACCGAAAATTTAGATTAAACGCGACAGTCTGCGTTCCGTTTCGACTCCTACGATTACAGGGACACTCACAAAAGGTGGAGTACTTGATTTGAGTTCTATTACCACTTATCTATAAATATATATATCAATATATTTAGAGATAAGCAGTAATAGAACGCATTATATATTGAACATATTTTGTTAAAATGTTGGGAGAAATATATTTTTTTGATTTTACTTATTTACTGTACTTCATAAAAGCCTTTTTTTTTGGAAAAGTATATGCTGTATATGATTATCCTTGTTAGCAATAAAGGTATGACAAACCTAGCAAATAACTAAGTTTTCTAAAATAAATAACTAAGCCCTTTTCGGAGTAAGTAGCATGCATAGTAATGACATTCTGGCCGCGGAATTCAACACTATACTTTGTGTTCTTAGTAACTTTAACGAACGTGTTGCTCTTTTAAAGTATGTTTTTCTCTCATTTATTTTTAAATTACAGGCAATGAGGTGTGCTGCAGAGTATTTTTTGTAATAATAATAAGTATAAATTAAATCGCCATGTTTATAATATACAAATAGGTACTACAAATGATATAAACACCTATACATAACATATCTACGTACTAAAGTTTAATATTACCTGAAAGAACATAACGAAACAAACTATTATATATAACTCACACATGTAATGTAGAATATCAAAAATATTAAATATATTAAAGCTGCCGTACCAATTACATAATAATATTAATGAATATATTAAATACTATACAGTCTATAAGTAAGGTCCCCGACAGTAATTCGCAATAACACAGCGCTAATGACCCAGTATTCACAAGGGAGAATTCTCAGCTAACAGCGACATTAAGACCTTCTTATTTGGCTATTCCACTTCGTTATGGGACCTTTGTGGGAATGAAGGAAAAATATAGTTTTCATTGGCCCTAATGAAAGTACTTACACCTATTACAAAAGCCTATAAAATTTGCGTAAAGGGGTAGAATTACTAGAATGTAAATATATAATGTTATTATGTCAGTTCTCTGAGTATATTAGCTTAATATTTATAAAGTAACTTAATTTAAGATTTTATATAACCGTGAAGTTTGTTTTGAAGTGTCTCGTGGACTTTTAATAATACCAACGAATAATAATTTATACTAATAATATGCAAATCAATTTTTATTTTATTTTAAAATCTTTACGAACTTTATAAGCTCAAACTTAAACTTAAAAACTTTAAGCTTAAACTTAAAGGAATGAGCTTAAAAGTCGAAACGTTTGTTTTCTATACGTGTGTCTCAGATATGTGGTGAGATCGTTCCATTTTTCTTCCATAATATGTTTAGGTTACTTATAGAATATTTTTTATTCCACTAGCGGGTCGCTCGTGGTTTCGCCTACGTACACTATACGGATAATAGCGGCTTTTTCGAAATCCCACCCGCCCTCGTTCTAACTTTTTTGTTCAAATTTATAATTTTGTCAAAAATTGAAACTAATAATCAATCTGACTTTAAACGTGATTAACGTCATTTCTCCGCTCTGATACCTCAGACAAAGCACGGTGTTGAGTTTTGCCATTGATTGTTCTTATCACATTATTAATTGTGATTAGAGAAGTTTAAATAGTGGCTTTCAATTTCTG
This sequence comes from Podotricha telesiphe, assembly GCA_038994665.1. Taxonomy (NCBI): domain Eukaryota; kingdom Metazoa; phylum Arthropoda; class Insecta; order Lepidoptera; family Nymphalidae; genus Podotricha; species Podotricha telesiphe. The sequence goes on from JAOYRR010000094.1 coordinate 84,066, forward strand.
AATCCTAATACAGAATCAAAATATAATTGCAATCTAAATTAATACAGTCACCGAACTCTACAATTTAGACCTGGATTTATTAATTTATTTATTAATTTATGCTACAAAAATCATCATCAGGTTATTTGAATTTAATTACATTGAATATAAATAACATTAATAGTTTTTTTTTCTGTTTTGTGTCAAAAAGGCCAGACTGCAAATATTTATCAGTGACTCTAAAAGAGGCAAAGTATTCAATACATGTTTCAAATGATTGAAATTCTTTATTTAGTTTACTATATTACAATATGCGAATTCTATATACACATACACATCTACAGCACATTAAACACATTAAAATTGGAATGTTTCTTAATTCATATGCAGTTTCAGATCAAAGGAATCAATTTTATGGTAATATTATTATTGTATTATATTGTAAAAAAAATAGCTTCCTTTGCAATTTAGTAATTGGAGTAATAGTTATTTGACTGTTATTCTGCTCCCGTACATAATAATTTATAATTTTCTCTTTTCAATCTTAGTTTTTTTAATATTATTTTTTTAACAGTTTCACATTTTTTCCCGCATTTCCGTAAGATAGTCAGAGAGAACCTAGTGTCAAGACGTTCTGTTCTTCACTTACCACGCGAAATCGAGACTTTTAGTGTTTTCTGGCGTATCTCAACGCCGAGCTTTGTCTTTGGTATCGAGCGGAAAAATGAATATATTTTAAATATAAATTAAATAAATAATCTCACAAAACAAGACAAAACTAATCCCGTTTACAGTCAGAGGCTGTCCAGTGGCAGAGGGGCATTTTTTTATTTTTTTATTCTCTCGTACTATATAAAGGTTAAATACCTAATGTCGTGTTGAGTCTTACTATAAGAACTCTCCCATAAACATCTAATAAACAAATTAGTTAAAAGAAGAATACGCTTTTAATATAATTCTAATAAATTATAATTGTATTGTCATTTGGACCGGATATATATCCAAAATGCCAAGCACGTATAATAGTATTGCAAGCGTTGGGCGGCGGTGCAAGACTTAAATTATTTTGCAATTACAAGAGAAGCTAACAAATTCATATTAAAAAAAATATGCGCCTCTTATAAAACCTTTTTTTAAACCTTCATTTAACTTAAATAGTATGTTCGTAGAAATAATATTTATATAGTAGTATTTTTGAAGGAACATTAATGATTATATTTTGTATTCGATAACAAATAGCGTGAATGGTTATCACTTTTTTAAGATCGACGAAATATATCTAAAATAAAAATTGATTATTTAATTGTATATATATCATCTTTATATTTTATACAACAATACATTACTTACTGAGATTATACAGAAATTAGCGAATAATCGAAAGAATTTTTCCTACAGGAACTACATCGAACTTCAGGATAAAATTATCCTATATTTTGCATTAGACTCTAAGCTATCATTTGAATGAATGTCAGTATAAAAACTATCCTGTACCTCTGGATTATAAGTAACTACCATGCCAAAATTCGTTTGATTCTCTCAAGTAATTTTTGCGTGATTGACGTACAAATTGACAGACACAAAATTATACTGAGTGGTTTTTTCTGCTTCTGTTATCGATATATTATCGGACCCAATTGAAATTTTTCTTAAATCTTTCAGACTCAGACGAGATAAGATTATAATTAAAACGTTGTAACGTCATCCCATATGAGAAATAAACAATCACAGCGACGATGGAATGCTGTTCTCCTAAAAGCGATTGCGCTTGCATAAAAAGAACGTAAGTTATTATTTCTAGGAAAAACATAAATTGCGGAGGTGATTTACAATAGAAAGCATAAAGAAACTTTTATTTCAAATGAAGCCGAAGAATTGTTTTCTAAGATTTATTGTCATATAAATATAACGAGAAGACAATGGAAGTATTTTAGCAAGTAATTGTTGGATTTTAATGGTAATTTATAACAATTCGCCTGTTATTTAGGTTTAGGATATTTATTATATACAACTAATAAGATACCTCTTATATTTCTCAAAAAAAAATGTAATCTAATACTGGTATATATTATATGTAATATAGTATGTACTATTTAATAATTTCTATATATAGTATATATTATCATTTCTTTATTTTGTTACAGTAGAGTATATAATTTTTTTAGGCACTACAAAGGTATGCTGTGCATTAAAATATTATACTTTAAGACACCTGTAAAATATCACTAAATAACCTGTAAGTGATAAAATCGTCTTTACATAATACAGTTATTGCCCAGTGGCCGAATTTAACACAGTAGCTGATCTAACCAGACTGCTGAAATATTTGTTTTTCAATGTAAATACGCCCCCGAGTAAATTATTATAACAAGCTAAGCAATAAAACTTAATCTACGTTACTACTACCATATTTGTTAACATAATATTTCATCTATACATAGCATTCTATTCGGCAATAGTTAAAATAGGTCTACTACAAAGAAATTGAAAGAATATTTTATTTAAAACTTGTTTCCTACGCAAAATGTCACATTCGTGTTCTTAAGTACACTAGTATAATAAACCTTTTAAGCAGCCGTCTTGATAAATTTCGCATCCACTGAAATTCTAAAACCTGGTATAAATAGAAGACTAATCAATACCGTTGGTGTATTCAACGAAACTATTACGATGATTATTCAGCAGTATAAAGAAGCAGGATTTTCCATTAAGCGATTTCTAATTAAAGGGTTTCAGGTTCAATTAAGACTAAAATATATTGAATACGGCAAATAGGTATCGGGTAGAAATAATTAATAGCGGTACTCAACTCCGCCTTTAGTACAACACAATACATATTACTACAAAAATCGTTTGAAATGTATTTTTTGTACATATATAGTATTTTAGTTTAATATTAATAATACTTGCCCATTGTATACTGTTTAGAATTTTTATAAATATAATGTAAAACCTTGTGAAAAAGTAAAAAAAGTAAAAAGGTTGTAAAAAAGTATAAGTGTATATAATTAAGACAAAATTATTTTTGCGTCTAGTTTATAGTTTACCTAAGAACAATCTATTTATGTAAGAGGTTCTAAATGAATTTACTCTCAGAAAAGCAACAAAGGCGATCATATTCATAGTCTAATTTTCACGTGCGCATATTGGCATCGACAGGGATTCAATTTTGTCGAAGTGTGCGAAGCGTTGGATGCACTACACGGTGTCGTGTCGAAACGCCTGCGGCTTTCTACACCGCAGCACTTAGCACTGTGGCACATAGTATAGATTTAAGTCTTAAGCGTACACGATACTAACAAGTACCTACCTATAAATGTTAAAGCCAGGTGCTATAGAGTTACAGAGCTGAGCTAATAATATTCTCAAAAATATAATTAGTAAAAACAATTAAAAATAGTTTTCTTTTTCAGTCTTCGTCATCCACTGCTGATGTAGGCCAGCCACTTACTTCAAATTGTCTGTCCATCGTTCTGCAGGGCACCATACATTACACTTGCCTAAGGGCAGTCTCCATTCGTGTCAGTTTCATCATGCGGAGACATGTCCGGTCCAATTGCATTGCAACGTGCTGATCTTACATGCAATGTCGGTGAATTTAGTTCTCTGGCAAATTATATCATTTAGAATTCTATCGGGTAAAGGAACTAGTAGTAAAATTTCGCAGCTAGCTTCGATTTGAGATAGGGTTGGTCTAAGAGTTTGCGTCATTTGAATATTTTGACAGATATATTTAGAGAGCCCACTTGATCGCGGTACATAATATTTGGGTGTTAATACATATAATGAGAGACAATTTAATATTTACTCTGTCAGGACAACTTTTTTGAGATTTCTTCTGAAAAAGAAGCTTCACCATAAATAGCCCCTGGGACTCTAGGATGCTTAAAGTAAGTTTCCATTGGTACTTCCTACGCTAATAGCCTACTGTACACCAAATTTAGTCCCACTTTAGCATTGAAATCACCCATAATAACCGTGTAGTAGGTATTGATACGAGACAGCTTTTATTTTGTTTTCATATATGGTTTTGACTTCATAGTGAGGGTGTGTGGACCTAGGACCATACATTGGTATAATTTTTAGGCAATATTTATTGCTTATTCTCATGATAAGATATGCCAGCTTCGCTGACACACTGCCAACCTTTACGGCGTTGTTATTGAGTTAGTTGTGTGTACAGTACACTATACTAAACTATAGTTTAGATTTAACTCCATGCATATTGTATGCCATTTAAAAAAAGAGTTGAATATATCTTTTTATATTTTTTATTATAATATGCGATACACAGAAACCGGATACAATGTAATTATGTCATATTTATAACTTCGTTTATAATCAAATAAATTAATGAATTATGAGAATGAGATCAATGACGCGACTGCCCGCTGGCTCTTAATAATTGTACCGATTTATGAAATTTCTCCACAAATTACCTGACTGACATGCTAGCCCATACCTACTGTTAATAGATTCAGCACATGCTGCGAACATCCCGTCAAATTTTCTTCAATTTCCTATAAAACATTGTCCTTTTACGTCTTATACTTTTTTTTATTAAGCTTTATTCAAAATAACGTTAGACAAAAGTACTTGTTGTAAAGTAAAATAAATCTAAAATCCTAAGAACTTACAACTAATGTTGTTATTGTAAATTTCTTCCTGATTTTATTACCTGTATATACAATAGATATATTTTATATTACAAAATAGTATTTAATTTATTTGTAAATTTCTTTCATCAAGTAAATGTAGTTACCAAAACTAATTCTTAATTTCAAATTTCACTTCATCAAAATGCAAGTTATCAATCATGTAGCAGCAGCCTTTTGGGCTTAAACAAGTCTTCCTAAAGCGAGTTAGGTAATCCAAAATTATTAGACTGAAGCCCAAAATGGCATTAGATAATAAAAATCTTGTCATTACCAAAAAAACTAATTAAGTGGAAAACTGATCTTTATTAAAATAAGTGTAAAAATAGGAATGAAAATTTCTTATATTATAAAAAATTAAGGTCATCTGGTCTCACTGTGAACGCGATTGGTTATGGGGTCGATTCTCACTCGAATCTCGGAATCTCGGTGGTTCCTAACACAATCCGCGGCGTTGAGTTCCGCCGTTCAACACGTAATGTCTCGATTTCAGGCGGAGAGAGGAGAACGGAGTGTCTTGACAGTAGGTTCTCTCTAACACAGTAGGGCGTGTACGAAAAAGCGTAAAGCTATAAAAAAAATAAAGCCAGTTTAAACTTTGATAAAATAGTAGTTTTAGGAAAAACTGTTTCTTCTTGGACCTGTATTCAAGATCCATACTTTTTAAAATTTTTTTGTTCATAAAACAATAGTAACGCTAGTAAGAGTCAAAGATATAGAAGGCACATACTAACCACGAGAGGAGAAAAATAAATAAAAAGAAACTTATTTTAATAATGTTTTTATTTAGTACATTGGTTGCGGTATCGATTTCCTGTTACAAGTATGATTCTAAAAATTATGAATTATTTTACTAAGGTCATTTTAATTGATACTATAATAATATATTTGTTAAAAACATGAATAGATACAGATACCGCTCTGATCAAGCCTCTACGGCGTGGTGTATAACGTACAATAAATCTTATACTATCAAATTTCATTTTGAAGTAGGTCGTAAGTACATCTTTTTGTTTCAGAAATACGCATAGAAAGTAAAAACATACGTCTTTTGTATCTCAGAAACAATGCTAATTTGTCCAATTTCCTTCTTGCCATAAATATAAAGCATGTAGGTTGTTGCCATATATAACTTTTATTGCGCTATAGATAAAGGGACATTCTGCCTCACGTACTGTAGCAATAATATATATATTATCTATTCTCGCAACAGAAAACCGATAGTACAATTAAAATTGTAATAATTCATATAACGACTCTAACAATTATAAGTGAAACGACTACAATGCGAATCTATGTGGGAGCTTTTAGTTTAGATGCTTTTGTTTACAACTGCGGTGGATAAAGGGCTGCGTGAGGTGCAGTTTCAGCCTTTTGTTAGTTAATGCGTCGTCATACCTTCTGACTGGAGGTCATTAAGTTCTAAAGTCCGGGGCGGTGCCTTTCCATTTGCCTCACTATCAATTTGTCTAAGCGCTCTATTGTTTTAATGGACATTCTTCATTTATACATGGCTGTGTTTGTGGACAAAAATAATGGATTCCGTATCATTTGCTGATGGAAGTTGTTACTAAATTATTATTCTTAGTATTGTCTAGGCACTTTTGTGGATTAAATATTATTGAATACTACTATTAATTGTTTTTATACAAAACCAAGTAAATGCAGGTTATATTCATCTTCAAGGATATTTTGTAAGTTGATACGTTGGCAGAATCAAATTATCTTATCACCTTGAAACTCGGTGTATCAAGCTAGACCTGAAGGCCACTGGCTCGCTACCAGGCAGGAAGTAATAATGTACATCACAAGGCGCTTATATAATCATGATACTGAAGACAAAAAACCGTGGGAATACAAACACAATAATTCACTTAACAAGTGCTTTCTAAGTAAATTGAGTGCTTTCTAAGTTAAGTGAATTGTATCAATTTTTCTGGAAGTCTCGAAGGAAGGAAGGAGCCTAAATTATTCTTTTATTTTCAATGCTGTTCTGCTAACGTTCAAATGTGGATATTGTAAGTTCCTAACCGACAGCAATTTCCGCTGCAACGATGCCCGTTAGCGCCACCTGGGCTCACTTAAAACAACGAATAAACTTGTATGAATATACAATTTTCATAAAATAGATCAACATTTTTATTTTTTTTCTTATTATTCACGCTTTTCCGGCGTTTTTACCAATGAAATCGAGATATTGCGTACTGATTGGCAGAAGTGGCTGCGTTTACCGTCTGTCTTACCGTTTCCGCAATATTTTTTTTTATCCATACCAGGCGTGAATAAATTGATAAGTTGAATTGTATATACAAATTTTTAAAGATTAACATGTCAATTTTCTACTTTTGTTGTCAAGTGATCAAAATATTTAAAGCAAATTAAACAATTTCACGTAAAATAAATTTTGAAACGACATATGAATTATATGAAAAGGAGACATATATATAGATTTACTTTATTCGATTCTAGTTATTTAAGCCTGGTTATATTACAACGATATAGAAAAAAATGGTTAAATAGTAACCGTAGTAAAATAAAAAAAGAAATGTTTTTATTTTCTAGGAAATTGAAAACTTTAATTTTTGCGTTTCCCTTTTAAAATGAAGAATAAAAGCATCAGGTGAATAAGGGTAATATTGAACAACTTTCGGATATTGTTTCTGGATGGAATTTGCAAACAAAGCATCTAAAGTGGATATAAATTATGCGCTACTGTTTACTACACTGGTGTTTATTATACTCTTACACAACACACCGCTTAAAACGACATACTTAGTAATTTTAAAAATTTTATTTCGTCGCTATATGCTCAGTTTCATGCTTTTTCCCCATAGCATGGTAGTCAGAGAGAATCTAGGGTTAAGTCACTCTATTCTCCACTTTCCGCCCGAATTCCAGACATTCGAGACATTTAGTGGCGTGTCTCAACGCCGCACCAGACGCTGTACCAGAGTAAAGAAATGACAATAATTCAAATGTAATCATTCCTCTGAGTGGGAATCGAACCCACTCACAATCGTTCACAATCAGTTTTTAGAATATTTTTAAGCGTATTATGTTTTTTTCAGGTACATACATTTTTTTGGTTTTTACAACTGAAATTTAGTTACTTAGTCATACTTAAAAAAATCATTGTCATAGGTCACTTTGTTAGTTGGTAGTGAACGGTGCTTTTTCTAAACAGGAGCTGTTTGAGAAAACATATTAACATTTATTATATATATTTTTTGAGAGACATTTATCATTTGAAAACACTTAATAAATAACGGAATTAATGAATTAATTCTATCGGCTTTGGTAGAACACGTGCCTCTCTTCACAACATGCTTTATGGCTGATATAGAATGCGATTGGTTTTATTTTAAAGTATACTTTCTATATTAGCTTCAGCTTTCAATGCGCGCATAGATCAACCGAGACGATCTAAATCACAAGCTTTTGTATAAATCTTCGCATAATGTATGGAAGCGCTTTACTAACTATAAGCTTGTGAGTTAGTGCCATCTTATTGCAATAAATTGGTGTAGACAAACATAATTTCAGTCACTATAAATTTTATATGAAGTCTTTATTTATTGAAATGTAATATTTCTGATTATTAGAATGTCAAAATGTTTTAATGTTGCAAAATGGAATAAACATATTGTATTTGTGATACAATATTATCAGCATCTATTGTATTTCATAAATTTCACTGTAAATGCTATTGGTTGTGAGTTCGATTCCTACTTGCTGAAAAATATTATTTTTATTTCCCCGCTCTGGTAAGTGGCAAGCGAGCCTCTCAACACGCAATGTCTCTAATTTGGGCAGAAAGAAAGTAAGTAATGTTTTTCAAGAACTAATGTGTGAGTAAAAATATAAACATCTATATACGACTCCTTTCAGGTGGTATTTTTGAACTTCATGAACATATAGCATTTATATCAAGTTTGACTATTTAGTGATAATTTAATAATACTCGTTCGCTGCGGCATTGACTATATTAAGAACTCAAAGCACAGAAAACATAATAAGTAAAAATTTTTGAATTTGAGCTATTAAAAAAGTTACTTTTTTAAAAGCAAACTTATGAATATTAAAAATAAAACGCTTCATCAAAAGCATAAAGCTATTTAAGATAATAATTTGTAGAAGAAACGATTATGTATCATTTCTTCGAACGGACACAAATACCTATATTACACCTTTATTCAAATAAAATAATAATTTATTATGCGGTAAATTTATAAGTTATTTCATATAAAACTGCCATACAATTAGGTATATTGCATGTTCTGAATTTTTAACACAGCTTCCAATCTGCAAAATAAACAATGTGAAAGCGCAACTGATAGGTGATTCAGAGGAAGGAGATAAAGTGCACATCGTTCCCAGTCTGATTGTAAAATGCAGATCGTCGTTCTTGTGAATCGTAGCTAAAGACAGACTTTGAGTAAATTTTTGTATTAAAATGTGCATGTGAAATGTTCCAAAAATTACAATATCGGTGCAGAAATAAAAAATATAAATGAAAAAATATATAATATACCCACTTGTGGTTTACAATTTCGTTTGTGTATTATTTTAGTAAGTTATCTATATTATATTAATTTATTGTTCCAAAGCTAATGCTTCATCAGAACTCTGTTTGTTTAAAATGGATATATTCGCATGTTTATATTATTTAAGTGTAACACACTTATACTGTTAGTATAACTCAACAGACAAATTAATTACATGTAAATATTGCCTTAATAAAAGGCAAAAAAAAAACTTATATTGACAGCCTTATAGCCAATATAAAGTACATACTTTAATTCATTTCAGAATTTATAACTTTAAATGTCACCAAATTTAGTGTTTTTGTGTTTTCACCATAAGAACAAATAAATAAGGGTAAAGAATGTCTCAATGAAGACTACACAATTTTTATACAAAATAGACACGCACTAAGCACAGTGGCATTAAATTTTTTCATTACAGACGCAATCGTTACGAAAACACTAGCACTAAAAGGAAACACTCATTCAAAGTGTGCACGAGAAAATACAGATTGAATTTATACAAGCGTATGTTTATGTAACATTTCAAATAGTCGTTGAAAAGAAAACAAAGAGTTTGATCTACAGAAAAATCGCAGCCTGAAAACTATTTCCGTAATAACAAGTGTGAATTGAAACTGTGTGAATATATTTCAATTCACGTTAAATTCGAACACTTTGTATCGAATGTTAAAATTCTTAACATTTAGGTAGGTGGATATTTGTTGTAAAAAAAAAAAAAAAAAAAAAAAAAAAAAAAAAAAAAAAAAAAAAAAAAAAAAAAAAAAAAAAAAAAAAAAAAAAAAAAAAAAAAAAAAAAAAAAAAAAAAAAAAAAAAAAAAAAAAAAAAAAAAAAAAAAAAAAAAAAAAAAAAAAAAAAAAAAAAAAAAAAAAAAAAAAAAAAAAAAAAAAAAAAAAAAAAAAAAAAAAAAAAAAAAAAAAAAAAAAAAAAAAAAAAAAAAAAAAAAAAAAAAAAAAAAAAAAAAAAAAAAAAAAAAAAAAAAAAAAAAAAAAAAAAAAAAAAAAAAAAAAAAAAAAAAAAAAAAAAAAAAAAAAAAAAAAAAAAAAAAAAAAAAAAAAAAAAAAAAAAAAAAAAAAAAAAAAAAAAAAAAAAAAAAAAAAAGAAAAAACATAGTAAATACTATATATATTTTAAGGTATTGTAATTTAAAGGCTGTTAAAATAACACAACAAATAATTTAATAAATTTAAACTTATATGTTTACTGTAACGTAAGCTCTTGAACTTTAAACGGGGCACAAATGCTTAACAACTGGTTTTCTAGCACAATTTCGTAAAAGGTTTATACTATGATAGATTTATATTTTGTTAACATTTTTTAAAGTGTTATTCCCACACTTAGGAAATTGAAAAAGACATATTTAGAAAACGTATAAGAATTTCAACGTAGCTGGAGGTGGGACGCATGGCTTAGCGGTCAGAGCGCTTGAACGGTTTTCAAGAGGCGCGGGTTCAAATCCCGCTGCGTTTAAATTTTTATACGTTTTCTAAATATGTATGATAGATTTATTACAAATACATATATTTAAAAAGTTCTGAAAATTATAGCTGAATTACTGTGTTTGAAGTATAGATTACTGTTTCCAATAATTATATTTTGCAGTCTAAAATTATATTGAAGAATACAATGCAATGTAACGATGAATTAACTAGTATGTGGCATTTAATTATTTTCTTTCTTAGTCTAGACCCTCCGTTCTTCACTTTCCGGCCGAAATAGAGACGTTGCGCGGTGAGTGGTTGAGCTCAACGCCGTACTTTTTCATATCACTTTGGTTCTCCGCAGAATTGAAAATAATTTATGAACCGAACTAAAAATTATTCCCTCAAGTGGGGATAGAGCTTACAACACATTGCGTCAGACGCTCTCTTAAACGAGGTAAAGTTTATTTCTTATTATAAGTATAAAATTGTAATCAAAAACTATTTGTGAACCCTTAAACATGTATAAAATGAGAATTACTCGTGTATATTAGTCTAATTGCGCGATAGATAGAACACGCAGCTCACGTACGGTTAAGTGACAGTTTATCTACATTATCTATACGTGCGTCGCACAAAACCAATATAGGCGATTATAGTACATTTATTAATACCATTTGTGGTATTCGATGTTACATTATTTAGTTGATACTTTAATCAATTGCATTTATTATAAATTTAAATATAATAAAATATTTATATAATTTAAATGTCTCTTATATTATATGGACTAGGCAGAAATAAACTAGCACTATTTGGCCCTAGTTTCACACTTTGACTACGAATACATTTTAAATATAACCATTTTCCTGAGGCAAACCCATAACTATGGCAAATTTATGCGCAAATATAGAGAAGATAGATATGTGCATAAGTAGAAGCTAGTTGACTGATCTATCATTTCCAAAAAATCTAAAGCTGGCTTTTTTCAGTTTAAATTTCTCATACAAAATGAATATTATAACTTATCGTATTGCCAGCTGCCTTGGACGTAAGAGTTTGAAAAAAAAAATCGGATTATTTTAAAATTTACTATATGTATTTTTTATAATAAATAAAAAAAAAACTATTGACAACGTTTCCAGACCAGCCTCAACATAATTTTAAAATTTGTATGAAGAAACCTAAAGGTTTCAGGCGAAGTTAAGGATTTTAATAAGTAAAATATTGAAACATGAAATAGACAGAGAAGATCGAGTGCTTATCATATTGGCGAGCTTGCAATTACGCTTCATTTATAAGAAATGTTGCTTTTAAAATAATATTATTGAGAATTCATATTATTAATATAAATTCTAGACAACTTATTGTTTTTTTTAAATACTAATTAGACAGCAATATTTTGATTTCAGGCGGAAAAGGGAGAACAGAGTGTCTTGATATAATTTTTATACGCTCAATAGCTTCACGCATTTTCCCGCATACACTTTCCGCCCTAATGCGAGACTTTGCGTATTGAGGGCCTCAACGCCGTGCTTTGTCGTATTTACCAGAGCGGAGAAATGTAAGGGATTAAAATAAATCGTTTCACCTAAGGGGAATCGTACCCACAACTAATCAAGATTACAGTCAGACGCTGCCCGACTGCGCCACGATAGCCACTCATAAACATATTTGAATAACAAATAAATTGGAATATTATTATTTGGTTTTAATTACACTAATAATAATAAAAATAATAAGGTTTTTTTATTATGTGTTTAGATGGAAAACCCTATTGCTGCTCGAAACTAATATATATCATGGGCTGAGTCGCTCTTTTCACCCATACTTGACTTTGCAGATTCCTGTTATCTGGACTTGTCAAAGCAATTACTGAATAAACTTGAACGCCTCTAAAATTCAATAATTATATTTATTTATGGACCGAGTAAAATCATTCTCAATCCATCAATTTTAATATTAAGTTCAATTAAAATGGCTAAAATATTGACGCAATTATGCTCTTGTAGTCTATTCTGTGGTAGACACATCAACTGAATTATCAACTCAATTCAATTATATCTCAAAAAAAGATTAAGATTCCTGGGTTCTCATTCTCAATCTTCCAATCTCTGTTCAAGATATGCCAATGTTTTGGAAGTACCGCTATTCCGTACTAAGTGTTATAGCGAATTCGAATTAAGACAAGGCAGTCATCATCCCTTAACATGTTCAAGCTTCGAGTAATATTAAAAAATATCTAACGTTATTATTATCTAACGTTCCTGTTATCTATTTTATTTATAAAAATTTTATTTCTCTTTCTTTATTTATTTATACATGTTTTTCTCTTTACATATTTAATATTTATTTAAATATGCTCGTAGCCTATATATTGTGTGTAAGTGTGTGTATCTAAGTATATATTCGTGTATGTATGTTAATCATTTTAATTTATAATTTATAAAATTGCTTCTTGCATTATTTTCCTCCAATTAAGGCCTCCGTAAATTTAATTTTAATAAAAGGTTACTGATTTCTTACAGGCGTAAGAGATCACTTCCAGTGATAAGACCGCCTGTGCACAATAAAATGTAAAACTTTCGATCTTTGTTTTATTTTTTTGTGCAATATTTTTTTTTTTATTATAGTTTGTGCAATTTAGATGGAAACATAATAATATTCTTAATATAAAAAGGAAACCATTATATTAGTAGCCCCGTCGCAACGTGTATGTTATTTATTGTGTGTTGATTTGACAAACACTGTACGTGTTTGTCAAATCAACACACATGGTAGCCAAAAATATCCTTATAGAATAAAATGTATGGATCCTTTTCTTCCTGAAAGAGCGTCCCGGTTCTGAACAGCTCCAGCAACCATGCGTTGCCCGCCACCTCCTTCAAATCGCCTGTGACGCATTACGTTTGCTTCAGCTCGGTCTGCGGTAGAGGGATATCTAGATATCTTTAAAATATGTAAAAACGAAAATAAGTATAATCTACATACTAAATCTTTTAATAGAAATACGAGTATAGCTCATATTAATATACAAAATCACTTCCAAATGGATTTGGCAATATTGAGCCAATACGAAGTGGGTAAAAAGAAAAAAAATTCATTCAATAATTTTGAAGACAGGCTTAACTGAGATTGATAACGCTTCGCTTAATCCAAATTCATCGCCAGAGTTATTGCTTTTTTAAGTCTCCGAGTTCTATATACTAAGAGACTTCCTCTCAATTGGCATACAATCATTTCGTAACGTTCCGTTTAATACCCAACAAAATATCGAGATGTTAATTTAAAATAAAGCTTTTTTTATACATCACTTGTTCGTATTTGATATACCACGAAATGATCCATTTTCGTTTGGTTCAGCTTTATGCTTTATAAATTTATACTTTTAAATACTTGCTGAAAGTAATATAACGTCGAAACATTATAAAATTCGAAAAATTAAACATATTTAAGTTACTGGACGTTCATAAATTGAAAATTTTGAGTGTTATTGCTTGTGAAGTTATTTTCAAACAATCAATATATTGTTTATTTTGATACTTTTAATAACTTAAATATTATCAACTTAATTCAGTTTCTTTTATATTTTCCCTTTTTATTACTTGTTAAGAAAATATCACACTGTGAAATAAACATTCACCTTTGACTAAAATATAAATAAACTAACCCGCTTCATCTGTTTTAAATAAAATTTCTATAAATGTTTATAGCTATAGCTATAAACGTCTTCCTACAGTAAACTGAATGGTCTTTACATAGTATTACGTAACGCTGTAAATATTCAACGCGGCTATCGTATCGGATCTGCAAAATAAACAATGTGAAAGCGTTTGATATGTGTATCCGGTATGAAGTAAAGAAATAAAGTGCACGGCGTTGAGTGTAAAATGCAGATCGCCGCTCCACTGAGCAGTCGCTAACAAGAGAGTTTTATTGGCCTCTTTTATTCCACAATCGAATTGAGAGGATGGTATTGTTATTATCTTGGAAATTGTATTTTCTAACGATAAAAACAATTTTATTACGTCCTGTGAATAATGGAATTGTGTTGTTTTTTATAGAAGTATTAATATTTATTAATTTGCTTAAATGAAAGTCTCAGTTTTCTATCTGCTATAGTAGAAGCTTTATAATTATATCTACCAGTTCCTTGTTGAACCAACACACACTACATGGTCATCACAAGCGAATTATGCATCATTCTCGTGGACTTCAATTTACTAATAAAGAGTAAATGAAGTATGGTTAACTGTATGTAATGATGAAAAAGAGAAGCTAGTAATGCATTTCCCACTTTAAGGTCAATTCTACATTCAACATTGTAATTTTATTATTTGACATTTAAGTCTTGATATAATTTTTAACAGTCAAATAAACGTTTTTCAATTTCCTAAGTGTGCGATTAACACTTAAAAAAATGTTAAAAAAAATAAATAAACGTATCAACGCGTGTGATGTGCTCAGTGTTGGTTGATATTTATGTATATACGAGTATAAATTTCTTTAATAACATTTCAGCTTCGTAAATAATAGTTTCCGGTCAAATTCATATTTGCAAATTGCACGCCAAATAAATATTGTTGAACTTTGGGATAGTAAAATAATTTTAAATTGCTATTTTCAGGAGTGAATATTTTTGCGCTATAAAATAAGGCTATCTAATACTAAAAAGAGAATATGCTAATCTGCTTTAAATATATTGCAAATTACTTTATTTACAATTTTCAATACAATTTATCTGTGGTCAAGTGAAAACCCTACAGCCAGCAATTAAAAATCGAAGGCATAGAAGAAATTTCAAATAGTGATTAATAAAAAGAAAAACTAAAATGAATCCAATTCGTGGTCGGGAGTAATCCGAGCTGCCGGAGTTGCGTGTGCTCGTTTTGTTCGCCATTTTAATCTCTAAGCGACTGCATATCCAGAAAATAATAGTATTTGTTAAAGTTACATTCTATTAAATTAACGCTATCTTTCTTTTTTCATTTATATACCCTCATATTACCGAAGTTATTCTTAGACCACGTATAAAAAATTGAACACAGCGGGATTCAAACCCGCACCTGTTAGAAACCGTCGAAGACCGTAGCGCAGGTTCAAATCCTGCTGTGTTAAAATTTTTATACGTTACTTAAAAATGTTTTTCAAATTTCTAAGTGTAAGAATAACATTTAAAAAAATGTAAAAAGTTATTCTCGTTTTTCTTCGCTTCGTCTTAAGTTAGTAACTTATAGTATACTAAAATATTGTATACAATGCATAAAAAAAAAAACAGTAACATAAAATTAGTATCTAATATTATAAAAAATAGTTAAAAAAAAATTACAAAGAACTCTCTTAAAATGATTAACTCGTAATTCTGGTCGTTCTGGCAAGAATATCAGGTTGATGCTATTAAAATTGACATCAGACTCGGACGGGTGTGCAAGCTCACGACAGAAAGTGGGTCATAATAGCGTGCAAAATCTTCTTACATAGCTTAGAAGATATAGTGGAGCTAATGAAAGCCTGTTAAAAATAAAAGATAATAAAAAAAGTCTAATGATTTATACAAACTTACCGATTTAATATCAGCTTAATTGTAATTTACGTTTTCGAGTGTAGCTGTGACATCTTATAGACGTTTACGTCAAAGTAAACAGTTATTTATTTTTCAAAAAAAACATACCAGAAAACTCTATTTGACATTAAAATACATATATTTAGAACCGAAAGCTTAATTACAAAAAAAAAACATTTAAATATAATAAACTAAAAAGTAATTGTAAGCTCCCACAGTAATTACGTGAAAAAAATAAAAGGGGAAATAACGTTGGCACGTGACAAATTCCACTGAAAACGCACGTAGACAATTAACTACGGTTGACATTGCAGTGATACATGGAACGAATCAACGGAGAATCACATACTGAACTAAGCGAATAAGCAAAATTTATTACACTGTACATAAGTCTAGCTTTATGACATCAAGAAAACACCTAAACGCCTAAATATATATTAAAAAAGTAAGTTTAGCGGAATCACCGTAGTAGACTGTAAATATATTTATTAAAGTCCTCACTTTTTTAAAAAAAATGTTATAATTGTTTAATTTCCAACACTCTGTGAAAAGAATGTAATATATGGCATTTTAAAAATGTCTAATAATAGGCAATGGTCTGAAAAAACACGTCCTGTTTGGACGAAAAATTAGGAAAATGTCGTTACATAAATCTCTAAGGAGTCTAATTACACGGATCCAGCGCTAGGCGAGCTCTTGTGAGCAAACTTAAAACGGCCATATGTCATCTTGCTTTCATGAATAGCCAAGCCTTAGAAATTACAAAATAAGTCGAATACCAAGATTTTAGAAAATGGCGTAAAAATTCTTGGTATTTATAAAAGTATTCTTAACATTTTCGATTAAGACTTGATGGGTGTAAAGGTAATAATTTTTAAATAATCGAACGTTAGAAAAATATTTTAAATGTGTAGTAGCAAATATATTTTCAACGTTACACAACCCGTCACAATTTTCATATTAGCTCTGGCAGTGGCTGCGCAGCGAGGTGGCCCTCGTGAACACAGACTGTGTGTTCAACTCGAGGGCTCTTATACCCGCTGAAAAATAAACTAAACAAATATCAGACGAGCTACAGAGGAAAAAATATTACGGGCGCAGTTTCAAATACAACTTTACTGAGCAAAAATTACAATTCAGCCAACATCAAAACACATTTGAAAACAAAGGCACTGTGAAATACAATGGACTTTCTATTCATATTTATTTTATTTTTTATACTTAATTAAATTGATCTCTTTTAAAATGTAAATTTAAGATACGAAACACATTTTTTAAAATGTATAAAATTTTAACGTAGCAAGATTCGAACACGCGCCTTTTAGAAACCGTCCAAGTGCTCTTATTACTAAGCCATACGTTTTATTTAGCTATATCGAAATTATACACATGTTACAACTTACTTTCGTTGTTATCTCTACAAATATGTTTTTTTATAATTGATCAAATATAAGTTTAACTGAAATATACGATGAAATTGAATAAATCAAATTTAATTGTGAAAAAAAAATCAAATTTATATATTTTAAATCAGCTAATTCGTAGAAAGTAACATATCTACGTCTACAATAATTATCGTTATTTCCAACAATATTGTTCGTAAAAGTCATAGTGCAAATACTTTAACACAATTCCCGCTTATACAAATGAGACGTCAATCATTCAGTTTACATCAAATGGGCATTATTTAGACTTCAAGCGAATCGAGTTCGGATTTGAATAAACTTTAACGACGGAAAAGCTTTAATTCGTAATTCGAGTTCTTGTTTAACAAAGGTTTTATATGTGTTTATTTTTTGTAGTATAGTATTAACTGTTGGTACATTCAAAAAGAGTGCTGTTTTAAGTTGTCTTATGCAATGTTTTTAAAAAATATATATAATTATTAATATTTAAAAAAAAATTGTATTAAAAATTGTAGTATATTGAATACGTTCTAAAAAGTTTTCGAGAAAGCTTACTTATTTAACAAACCTGGTAAAGAATGATTAATTCATTATTAAACAAATTGAAACCTGTTTCTTATAACTTTTAAAATTCACATAATATTTTAAGTGGTGCTTCCTTGCGTACAAAAAGAGAGCTTTCTATAGTTGGTTAGAACTTAATCTTATTAAAATTCGATTAGATTCAAATTTACTTTTTATATTATACAGGTTTTTTTTGTTGCTATATTTTTTATATTTAAATTGAAAGAGAAAACTATATTAGCAAAAAGAAAGTAGTGACAAATCATTAAGTTCCAAGAAAATATGAAGAAAAATGCTGTTACATCGTAATGTAATAGAAAAAATTCTTTGGCACAAATCTTTTGCTATTATATTACAACAATTTTATCATCACACTGACTCGGGTCGAGTAGTTTTGAATAGGGCGACCGAATAAAGCTTAGTAATATTGAGCCAATTTTTAAGATTGCTCACTTTTCTATATCGAGTCTGTAATACTATGTGCTTTTTAGGAGACGACATCGTTGCGAAGCTCGTAATATTGTAACAAAATGTGACAGTTGTGGATTCAAATTGAAGTGCTGGCCAAAATTTTTCTTCTTGTTTTATCTTAACTAGATTCTTAAAATAATTCTATGAAGAATATGATATCAATGTACTTACCGTAATGTTAGACGATTTAAAACGTACTGGCCTCAAGTATTTCAAAGAAAAAGTTTACATAAAGAAAAGGAGACAGAAGTCAGTATTGTAAATTCAATTTGTAGCAGTAGAACTTTCTAATAACTATATATTTTTGCCGATATTTCTTATTGAAGAAAATATATATTTAAAATTACATTTTTTGAATTTCATCTTCAAGCTCGCACTCTCATTATAAGTAAAAAGGGACGTATCTCATTAATAAAAGAAATTGTTTGTCACCATGCTTTGTAAAGCGTGTTTAGATATTATATATAAAGATAAAAAAATGCTTCTTTTCCACAATATATTTTATAAAAGAAATATAGAAACTCCTTACACATTCTGATTTCAGAAGATTTTATTTGATTTCACCTGTCCCGATGTTTGTCTGTCTGAAATTAAATCTTGCAAGCCAAATTTCACCCACTTCCCAATGTACATTTGAGCTGAAATTTCAAATATACTTTTATTTCTGATGACAATGCAATTATATATAATACGTATTTTTATTAATCCAAAATGTCCGCTGTAACCAAATGGCAGCCTACATATTTCTGAACAACCCACCCAATATGGGCATCAAATGCAAGGGCTTAATTTGTAAAATATGAAAGATCAAACTTAAGATGGCCGCCAAGACTGAAATAAAAGCTTGTATTTAAAAACAAATAACTTATTACATAGGAAGTTATCTACACAGTTTGACAAGTTAAAATAAAATATCCGTTGTATGCATAAATTACTTCATTTTAGAGTATAGCTAATTCAAAAAAACAAGAAATTACACAAAAAGTATTGAGATATCTCCTTAAATTAAATATTTCACATTCGATCTACGACTTCGATGCGATGACCTTCTAGTGCTATCGTCGTCAGACGACCTTAATCTAGTTTAGCACTTCTAGACAAATCTAACAGGACGAACTAGATAAAATATATGTCTAGTTTAAGCTATAATATAATTATTTATATTTTTTTATTTGAACAATAATAAAGTAACATCTGTTTTTTTATTTTATTTAGCTGTATACAGTTAAACCTGCTTATCGATCTGCTTAGCCATCACCATTAGGATTTCTACCATAATAAGGTATTTAATACCAGTTCCTGTATTTCATTCTATATGATTTATCGTTCTATTTAATTCGCTATCTGCTCAATAAATACGAAATACCACATTCGAATTTGACGTCGTATTCAACCCCGTGTAACACCAGAGGAGCTATACGGGTGCTGCCGGCCTTTAAGGTGGAAATACACGCGCCTTTTGAAGATACCCATGTCGTGTCCACCTGCCACTGGTAGGCCGTTCCACAGTTATTTGGCACGTGGAAGGAACCTTCTACAAAACCGCACAGTAGTCGAGTAAAGGCTATACGTAGAGTAAGGTGTTAGGCAAACGATGACGCAATTGTCATGGTTTTTATTAACACACAAAAGTGCTCAACACGCCTAAAAAGGTATTCGTCGTCGTCAAGAAGTTTTCACTTACACAATAATATGAACACAAACGTTCCCCAAAATATGTGTTGAAACCCAAAGGCATCTGGATATTATAAAAGTACAACGGTTTCTGTATTATTTGACATTTCTATAAGAAACACTAGTCATCCTGTATACGATTTGAACTTGTATGTAATTCAATTTGGCTGTCACTTGCATAAAAGGTTGGGATTTTTTTTACCTAAAATTGAGATAAAATTGTCGAGCTTCAATATTGAGTAGTTTAAAATACGAAAGGGAATAAAGTTTGTACGTGACGAATTCTGTTGGAAACGCACGTAGACAATTAACTCCGATTGACATTGTAGTGATACATGGACTGAATCAACGGTGTTTCTCTCTCGTTGTACAAATAACTAGCGAAATTGATTGGCAATCAAAATCTAAATAAGTAACTTAAGAGCTTTCGTAAGACTATAAATATATATGTATACAGAATGTATTTATTTTACTTACGTTAAGATATACCACATAAAGGTTATATACATAAAGTGAAACAAATCTCATCAGTAGTTTAGGCGCAGGATTATTATTTCCACTTAAAGAAAAATCTTGAAATCTTGGGAAAAATCCCTATACTAGTCATTATTAAACACCAATGACGAAAGAAAAAATAACTTGTTCATTTTTAATACAATTGATTATTTTATAAGTGTGCCGCATTTATAAACAGTACTTAAAACTGTGATTTAATAAAAGTATCGATTGCATCGACATCGACTGTATATATCACACAAATGTTTTGCACGTTGTGTTTATCGTAACATACATTAATATAAGACATATTTAGAAAACGTATAAAAATTTTGAACGCAGCGGGATTTGAACCCGCGCCTCTTGAAAACCGTTCAATTTTTATACGTTTTCTAAATATGTCTTTTTCAATTTCCTTAGTGTGGGAATAACGCTTTAAAAAAAATGTTAACAAAATATACATTAGTATAGTTACTATACATGTGTTTTACTATAAATATATTCAACGTTCCATTCTTAATCTTAATACTGTAACTGTACTTTTGTACCATATATATATAATATATAAACTGATATTAAATAGTAAATATGCATGACTGGTGCATGCATCTTTAAAGTGTATTTTTTGAAATTAATGTATTTTACAACGTCCATTTAAGCAGAGATTGCTATAAACGCTAGGCTAACGCAAAGTTACGTATCGTCATAAATTTTTATTAGCTGTAGTTAAAACGTGAAGCTTTCTTAAAAATAAACTGAGTTTTTCTTCAGGGCCTTTTTAATCACATAAAAGTAAGTTCCTCTAATAAATTGTACAAAAATAGTGTTATGAACCTTATATAAATTAATAACGATTCCGGAACTTTAGTGGCAATTAAAGCACATTATATTAGAATACAGTGTGTGGTAAATAATAATTTTAAAAAGTGAGGGCATCGTGGCTCTGTGGGACATCATGGGAGACGCAATTGTTTGTGGGTTCAATTCTTACTCTGAGAAATTCATATTAAATATATGATATTGATGTTTCCGCTCTGGTAAGACAAAACGCGGCTTTTAGATACGCCGCTCAACACGCATTATCGACCCAGGCGGAAAGTGGAGAACGGAGTGTCTTGACACTGTCTCTAACCTTGCTATGTGAGAAAGACAGCTGTAAAAAAAACCACAAAAGAAAGTATGTCAGCTTTAAAAAAAAACAGATGGTTCTTATATTAACAATTATAACATATATTGAAGTTATTTTTTCAATACAATAAATAAAATTTATCTGTACATTCTACATTATTAATCTGTATTTCATATAGGAACCGTCTTATACAGCATATCTGAACCTACATTCTTCGCTCATAGTTAGACTAAAAAATATTACACGTATACTGAAACGTTGAAGTATTTTTTTATTATATTAGTTACATATTTAATATATATAGGTATTTAGAAAAATATCTTTAATAGGTATCTGTGGCAATTACCTATGAAAATTTCTTACTGTAATAAATCTTTTATCCCTGACATCACATAGTATGTGATTACACAGTCTATTCGAGACGAGTAGTTTTGAATAGGGTGACGGAATAAGGGTCAGTTATATAGAGCTAGCCAATTGTTACCATATATGTACTTATGTGAATTGTTCAAATTGCGACACAGAATTACAATCTGCTAGAACAGGAATTATATATACTTTTTTTATCTTCATCTATTTTCCCGCAGCAACTTGCTATAGTCTGATAGTGTCACGGCACTCCACATTCCATTTTCTACCCGAAATCGAGATATTGCTTGTTGAGAGGTGGAGCTTATTTTTTATTTTACTAGAAACCATAAGATATTATTTGAGAGAACGCGTAGTGCCCATAATAGTTAATAATATAGAAAGTGCATCTATTTTTATTAACTAATTTATAAGTAAACCAAATTTAATAAAGATGATTAAGTGTACATTGTTATAAAATTAAATTTTCTTTAACGAAAATAACAATATTTTTATAAAGGTATTTGTATTTTGTTAGTTTAACAAATTTACTAAAAACTATTTAGATAATATATCTAATATTGACAAACGATAAAGATTCTTCATATTGAACCAGCCAATTGGCAGTGGGGTTTAGGGGTGGCAGGCTTTGAAATAGCGTGTCCTTCAACTGTGAACGCCCGCTGTATTGTAAACTTGACGTTCCTTTACACAGCGAAAACACTCAATTTATCTTACTAAGTAACTAAACTACTACACTAGTATCAGCAGGTTATTTTGATCACATGCTATAAATTTTGAACACGTCTTTGTTATATAAAATAAATAATATATATATTATATATGTTCCAAGATGTGTCAGAAATTTCTTTATTAAAACAAGTAAATTAGTAATAAATAAATACCCTTAAATAAACTATCAAGTCTTAGCCGTTCTGCAGTGATGTGTTACTAAAAACGAAGCTACATTAAGCTTTATTTACGACCTGTAAAATACTAATAAATCATTTTATACTATTACTTTTACTCACAGTTAAGTTCTAGTTATACGCTATGTTTTTTGTCATTTACAACTATAAAATTCTTCCTTAATTATTAACTATATAATTCTTCCTTAATTATTAACTATAAAATTCTTCCTTAATTAATTGTAAACAAATCTACGTAAAAAATAATTTCTACATACATATTGACATGATATATGTGTGTATATATATTTAGGTTATTTAATTCGTAGTTTCACCATCCTAACTAGAATTTTAACTAAGAAGACATCAAGCTAATTACTCAACCGCCGTAAAAAGAAAGTGGCCGAGATATATTTGTAACGGTTTTTACTGTAAAGCAAAATTTGTTAATTTGACGGCGATTGGTATTGGAATCACGTAGCCGAACTGAATTAGATTTCATCGAGTCAATTTCCACAAGATCGCAAACGAAGCATCGCAACCTGCCATACTGCTTATCCACGCATGACGTAACGCAATGTTATTAGCACGGGACGTACAATACATTCCGATTGTGTCTTTTGTAATAATATTGAGAAAAAATTTCACTTATTTAAGATATATATGATTTTTTATACGTTAAAGACATATTTAGAAAACGTATAAAAATTTTAACGCAGCAGGATTTGAAAACGCGCTTCTTGAAAACCGTTTAAGCACGGTAAGAACCGCTAAGCCATGCATTCAACGGTTTTCATGAAGCGCGGGTTCAAATCGCGCTGCGTTCAAATTTTTATACGTTTTTTAAATATGTTTTATCAATTTCCTTAGTATGGGAATAACACGTTAAAGAAGGTTAAAAAAATATATTTTTCATTTGTTATTTAGAAATTCTAAGTATAAACGCTCGGATAGTGGAGGCAAGAATTAATGCATTTTTTTTAAAGCTTGGACGTGGGTATCTTGTCCCAGGAACTGCATCTAGCTCCTGGCCTAGAAGTACCTGGAATGGATGGATGGGACCGAACCCGCAAGCTGAATCCATGAAATGCTAAGAAATTTCTTCTCATCACACCTTTTCTTGACACAGTTCTTAATAGGTTTGATGTAACATAAATGCAATGACATAAGCTAATAAGCGCATAAGCTTTAGATTTTATTACAATCACGTATTAAGGAACACGGTAGTTGCAGATTTAAGCTTTATTCAGAGTAGGTTTACATTTAATATAGACAACTTACATATATGTTACAAGGTTAATAAATGCTTCGAATTTCGTTTTACAATATGAAATTTCACAATAAGTAGAAGGTGGAACAGTATCACCAGACCCACTGCGGATTATCTTATAGATGGGTATCTACTGAAGATAAAAAAAATATATAAGTTCAATTTGAACAAAAAATTTATTACAACTTTTAGTTGAGTCGATACTAGGTAATAAGAAATACAACAACAATCGAAAGTCGTTTAATTTTGTGAACTAACTCAGCATGTCATCTCTGTTCACTTCTCAGCCCAATTGGAGTGCTTGAGTCGCTAAGAAAGTTTCTACAATATTTTTGTTCATTTTTGAATACAGAATTTAGTGAAAGTTGCAATAAATGCAACGTAAATGGAAATATGAACTCACACACACTAAAAAATACAGATTTTTACATTCGTACAGACGATTGTGTGAATTTGATGTGAAAGGATACCGTTCTTAAGCACTTAGATAAGGAGTGCACTACTGCTGGTGCGTCCTTGGGTACCCTGAATGGGCATACACTAGTACTGGTACCTTGAGTTCTCTGCTGTGTGTCCACTCATTTAACAGATTTATTTTATTTAGTTTTTACTTTTGAAAAAAATTATTTTGCTAGTATTACCTATTACGTATGTAGGTACTTAGCGTATCATGAAACACAAATTATTGGATTATTATAATTTGTGATAATTGCATGATCAATAATTTTTGCCTATTGCCTATATTCTATATATTTATAATAGAACTTGTATTGTAATTGAAAACTATCAAAACTCCATTCTTGTAAATCTTAACCTGAATTACTGTAACGATGTACAGGAATATGGGTTCTAATGTTTTATTTTGCTAAGGTAATGAAATTTATTTAAGTACAGTTATTACCAATCTCTGTAAGCACACTAAGCTCTATATGCGTAGCTCCCATAGACTAGGAGGCGAGAGAGTTCAAAGTTTGATTGATTTGAATAGTAAAGTCAATCATATAATAATTTTACCCTTTTGAATAACATGAAACTAAATATACCCTTATCTACATTTATTCTATGCATATAATGAAAATGTAACTAATCGTTGGCTGTACATGAAAATATATGAGAAAAAATATCCCTTTATCAATCTAATAGAGCCCGAACAATGCTTTTTAAATTTTTTCTGTTTGTCTAGGCGTTCATGAACGCTATTCTCAAAAATGACTGAACTGATTTAAACCAAGGTTTTTTTAACTTCTTTCAACATTTTGTGTTTATTTTATTTCAAGCGCTAAAGCAAGCATATATAAAAAAGTAACAACAATTTAATTTTTGTTCGACAAAATTGCTATAAAACAATTGTTTTGTTAAGTTATCTGAAACTTTCATCGATATATAGATGTTATCTGTAAATGATAAATATTTTCATTATTCGTCAAAATTATAAATTTAAGCAAACTTTACAATTTAAGTGAGAACGAGGGCGGTCAGACATAGAAATAGCTTATAGCTAAGCGTGAAGTTTACGAAGACAAAGCTGCGGGCAGATCGCTAGTTCAGGGAATAAAAGGTGTAATGATTCCGAAATAATCCAGCGATTAGTAGATAGTAGGCGCAAAAGAAAATTACTTAGTATTTTTTAAAATTCTAATAACAAAGTGAGTGTTAAAGCAATTGGTGTATTCTTGGAATATAAGAAATAAAGTCAAGTAAGGAAACAATAAATGTCTCCCTCGGGCCGAACAAAGGCATAAAGTGTTCAAAGTGTCAGTTACAATCACTATTGTCACATTCAATCAAACCATTCAAACATTATGTGAAGAAAGAGGAAATAAAAGCGAGTAACTCGATATAAGCGTGCCGGAATTTATATAGTGAAAAAACGGAGCTCATCCAATTTTGCATTCAATCTACGACCACGAGAATTGCGTCTTCCGAGATGACCCGCCACTTCCTCTGCCGCCGTAAAACGATGACCTAATCCGGTTTATTTGATTTGAGTCCGACCGCACTCTGTGTTAACAAATTGTTAGAATAAAATTGACTGCCACGTTGACAATAGGCAAATGTATTCAAAATTTTAAGCCAAACGAGTATTTTTTAAATTAAACGTTTATTATTTATATCAACATTATTAATTTACCTTATGTCAGCTTTAAGCTTTTTCCCACATAGAAACAGAGAATATCTATTTGCGATTCAGAAGTTGAATGGTGGAACTCATCGCTGCACTTTATCATAAATCAAAAAAGAAAAAGCTTAAATCATTATATGAATAATTAAATCCTTTCTCTAAGTGGAGATCGAACAAACAGCCATCGCGATTACAGTACGGTGCTCTGAATTATTAATTTAATTGCTCATTTACAAATATTCAATTGGTACTACTCAAACCATAATAATATTTCTCATCTCTCTGCAGAGGTGCTAACAACAAAAATACGTTGTAAAGAGCCTATAAGAATTTCGACGTAGACAGATGTATAATGCATGGCTTACCGATCAGAGCGCTTGGACGCTATCCAAGAGGCACGGGTTCGAATTTGAGCGCAGCGTCAAATTTAAACGTTTTCTAAAAATGTTTATAAAAAAAATAGTTAGATATTTAGTATTTATGTTTTATAGTAGTTACATACGACCTAATTATGTTTAAGCAATCAACCGTTACACTAAATGTTAATAATATGTGCAAATTCAACCATTTACATCGCTATTAGAACGTTAAACTGAAATCCGTGGCTAACCAGCTAATTTTCGATTAAAACCATACTTTGATTTATTTTCCCAGAATCGCAGTGGACACAGTTAGGTGATGTACTGGATGTAATGTAAATGTTTGTATGTACTTGTCGGTTGCAAGTTTAATGTTTATAGCTGACATTCTGTTTACATAAGGTACTACTAAATCCTAGTGCAATTAAATGCTGAGCTCAGTTTCATTGTATTTAAGCTTAAAAAGTAATTAAGAATAAAATATATACAGCATTTAGAAATAATCAAAGATAAGAATAAGAACCTAAATCTTATATTTTGAAGACAGTTTAAAAGTCATATAGTGGCAATTATTTTTAAATAAATTATTAAAGCCCATTAAATATGCTTTCCAAATCTTTAAACTAAATTGATATTTCAATTAGCTAAAGAATAGTATTTAATTAACAAAATTAATTTATTCAACAAAACATGAGCGGGTTAAGTTGATTTCAACTAGAGCTATTAAGGCTCAGCGTTTCCGGTCCGTTCGCATTAAAACTCCTTTGAAACGCAGTGTAGCTGACGAGCTTTGATTCACCCAATTTCACGTCCCGCTGGATCAACTACGCTGCAATACAGAACAAAGAAAACTTCACTTCGCGAAACTTAATAAGCGTTTCTAAATTGCCTTCTGTTTAGGTGCTCGTATTTACGGCTGGGTTTGGATTAATTAACGACATTACTTCTAGACATTTCTGTAGGTTACGAGATGGGGTCAGCTTTATATAATGATTGCAACACTGTTGTGAAATCTTCCTGCCTGCTTCAGTAAAACAGTGAGTACAAAACAATGTAGTTAAATATGAGTAGTTAATTAGTAATTGTAGGTATCATTTGTAATGGAAGTATTCAACATTGATGTAGTCCATAAATCTGGGTAACAGTGCTACTGTATACAGTATTAATCATGTCTGCTCAGATGAACTGGGGCTAGATTTCGCCACCAATTATATATTGCGCGATACACGTCCTGGACAAAAAAGTACACGAATTATATAATTTTCCAGCATCACGATTTCACCTGAATTTCCCGCATAACCTATTGCCAGGACACTCCGTTCTCCACTTTCCACCAAAAATTTAGACATTGTGTGTTGATTCACGAAACTTAACACCGCGCTTTGTGTTATTAGTCGAAATATAATCATTCCTCCAAGTGGGAATGGAACCTACAACAGTTAGATGCAACAGCACCTTGGGACACCTACCACCTACCACTTAATTTGCTTACTTAACTACCTATATACACTTTTATACTATATAGTCAAAGTTACCTAATAAGTAAATATTGAAGTAAAAAGCTATAAAACAATATGAAACTAGAAAATACATTAAATTTAATTAAAATGACAATATAGGTATTTTAAAATTGAAATAAATATGAGTTAGTAATAGGGACTGAACTATATAACTTGAACCTATAAAAATCATAACTATAAATAAAATTAATTGTTGAAAAGAACCAAAGCTTGTGAGAAGTCTTTCTCGTAATCCCTTATGAAAGAAAGGAATGAAGAAGTTATCAAAAGTCGGAAAGATTGTAAACAAAGCCTTTAGTGAACCTTGTGATTAATTTGAAAGAACACTTCCAGCCACAAATGGCCTGTTAGAAGTTTATTGCAGTAAAAACCCGACTTTGTACAGAATGACGCGAGGCTTATAATAATGACCTTTAAAGTTGTACCATTAAAACAAACTTTTTCCACTGAAATCCTATTTATAAGAAATATTTATGTATATAATTTATTTCTAAACTTAAATTAACATGATCGGTGTTATATATATTCTAGTTGGTAGTCCACTTGTAATGATGTAGTAATATGAGTACAGTTTCAATATATTTTACCCAATATCATAACTTTTTAGGTGTAATCTGTAAATCAAAAATAGCCAATCACATTTCATTATATATATCTCTCTCTCTCTCTACCCTGCTATGCGGGAGAAACGAGAAGCTAAAAAAAATAAAATAGTTATAAAATACATTAAATACCTACTTGTATAGTGTAGTAGTTGTAAATGTCAAGTACCTATATAAACAGTATCTACGATATAAATTCATATTTTACTCTAAATAAATTTATTACACAATAGAAGATCAGTCTGTTTAATATTGAAATCCTCCTATTAAATTCTGATAAACGGACTAAGTAATAATTTCTAAGACTGACCCATTGTGTCTTAGACTATTAGATTTACGACATAGTATTTTCAGGGCAGTCAATACAGCTTGATTTGCATATTATCGGACGGTGGACAGAAGGTCGCGTGACACTAAGGACGAATTAGCATAATAATGGATGAATGAATCAAATATCTTTGTAACGATTTAAAAAGCTACTGTTATATTAGAAAATTAGTAATGTATATAGGGTACCTAATCAATATTTTATTCAAATATGCAAGAGTAGTATAAATACGTATACACAATAATATGAATGTTTCGAAAATTAATCTTAACAATAAAATATGAAGAAAGTATTAAAGGTTGTGGGCATAACATTTGAAACTCAGCTGAATGTGTATTTTCTATATTAAATAATGTATATTATTTGTAATCTTTCATTTAGTTTTCTCAGCCTACCCCATGTCCTGCGAAAGGTGCGCATCATAATGTAATATATCCATATGTTTCTATGGATTATCTATTTATTTTTGTCTGTGGGTTGGATGCTTGAAATATTAATTTTAATTAGCATTACCTTTAACACCTTGCCGGTGTCAAGTCAAGTTTATTGTCGCATGATTCGAGACAATTTCCTTTCCACAAAAATTTATGACCTATAAAATTGATATAGCTTCGGTCACAAGCTTTAGCATTACTGCAGTAGGGAAAAAAGTAAAAACCTTATTTCATAATAACTGGAATACTGACGTCTGAATTGCAAATTCGAATATATAAGAGTCTTATTTTTTGTCGAAATACTCAGTATCGCATGAAATAGTCCATTTTGCATTGGATTTTAATAATCTTAGCGCTTACAGTTCTAGAGAGTCAATTTAGTCAAAAATCCATATATGCTGAGAGTGCGGTGTATAAGGAACAATATTTGCTACCGACGCTATATTCGAAGCTACGAGTGGTATTGCCACTGAGCTTCGCGGTTAAATGAAATAAATAGACAATATCGGACCACTAAAGATATATTCAATATTGTTTTTATATAAGATACATATATTCTGAACTTACACTTTTTTAACTTACAAGTGTAAAAGTAAATATTTCAAATGTTTCGGTGTTTAGTAACTTTTAATAACATTGTTATTGTTTATATTCATGTAATTATACAAAAAAAATGGATACATACTTTGAAATAGGCGTATGTATTTAACTGTATTGTGTTTATAAAACAAATATAAAAATTGTAAACGTCGTAGCGTTGTTGGATTTTAATTGATGGGACACGGATGCATCGGAAAAGACGACATCGGAAAAAGTCTTAATTTCAGCTAGAGGAAGTTTTATATAAACACTAGCCAATCGCACGCGGCTTCGCCCGCGCGAACTACAGCTGTTTAGTATTTCCGGCGGCTTTATCGTAAAACAATGAAGTTCCTGGAAAAATAAAAACGATGGGTGAAAAAACCTTATGTTTATCCCAAGACTTCAGTCTTAAAATACGCAGTATGGCAATGATGACGTCAAAGATAGACAGACTCAGTTACTTTCGCATTTATAATATTACTAGCGACCCGCTCGCGGCTTCGCCCGCGTGAACTGTAACTGTTTCGTATTTTAAGCGGCCTTTTCGTAAAACAAAAAAAACTGGTTATTGGAAAAAGTTTAACGGTTCGACCGTGTTGACGTCACAGACAGACAAACAGAGTAACTTTCGCATTTATAATATTGCTTATTCTTTATAGTGCTATTTTGTTTGTCTTTGAGTCTTCCACATTAAAGGATAGTAATTCTTTCTCAACTTTACGTTGTTCTGCAACAAGATCTAGGCAAATTCAGTTCTCAGCATTCTACCCGAATTCGAGACATTGCAAATTGAATACCGACACATTGGTCTCAACGCTCATCTTTGTCATGCCGGAGTGAAAAAATTAAAAGAATTTAAAAATAATACCGCGATCGCTTTTTTTACTAGCGTTTCCGCTATTTCTGCCGCTCCCGCTCCGTTTTTAATTCTGCTACTCTGTTTGGCAGATTCTCTAAATGAGCGAAAAGTAAGTAACGGCTCACTTAACTTTATTTATATATTCTACGGAATGTGGCGGATATAAACAATAAATAACATGAAACTTTACTCATGTACAAAATAAAACAACAAACCTCTAAAACACGTTCCCCATCGGTTTACCTTGTTAAAATTACAATAAATAATCAAATATTAATAAATATATAAATGTCCTTACCTTGTCCTTACCTGTCTTTGAATATTATGCTTTAATTGAGCTGAGACCTAGAAAAGTAATAGTCTACATAAAATAACATTGTAATACAATCTTCTTATTCATTTACATTTAAGTCTTACAAACTTTGGTGATCTTAAGCTTTAGCTGTCAGTAAATAGCTAAACGATATTATAATTTTCATTTACGGGCTGAAGCTCAAAGCTTTCAATTAGTGGACTCGTTTTTTGTATGCCTCATGAAAAATGTACTGGATAAGATAATTTCTACTTTTATTCATTGGTATATAAATACTTCTTAATATCATATATTTTATTCATGCCTATATATATATACATATATGGCAGAATCATTAATTATCTGACCGCATTATCAAAGCTGTACTTATTCTTAGCTATCAGAGACGATAAATGAAAATAAATATTTTCATATATATTTTTTATATAATATAACAAAAATAATAATTTTCTCGAGTTTGAATCGAACCCACAACCAATCGCCTTTACATTCAGGTATTGTCCCCGATGGCCTTATTTTTTTGTATATTATTATTACTTTATACAACATTCTATGAATCTCTTCAACGCGGTTCGAATTACCATGTCTATTGCGATCACAATATTATATCTATTGCGTTGTTGAAAATAACAGTCTTTACGTGTATATATATATATATGTATACTAGAATTTATATGAAGGTTCAAAATAATTTATCATTAAAACAAGAATATTACAGTAGTCGATTATAAAATTAAAAAGCACGACGAAACAAAATTAAAATAATTGTAGTCTGCATTGCACACGTACACTTCAACATATAGTAAGGGGTCGGTCTCGCATGGCAGGTATAATTAAACTGAAATAAAAAGGAAATGGGATTATAATGCTATAATACTATGTATTCTATTTGATATCTTCGTACAACAAAGCAAGTGAGCACTCCTCGTCTGAGCTATGTACAAATCTACGACTTAGATTTTAATTTAAGTATGTTAAACGCGAATTCCTACTAAGAATGGAGTACCTAGTACAGAACAAAAAGTTTTAAAGCTTCCTACAAAAAGTTCTACATATATTATTAATATGCCACGAAAAGAATGAAATATATATTATATACTTTTAGTAAGAATATAAGTTATTATGTCATTATATTATATACGTACTTACATGTTAACCTTTTTTGTCACTCAATGTATTAAGTATTCAAGTGTCCTAATCTTAAAAATTAATAGAGACTAAATAATTGATATAGTTATAAACAACGTTTGACTGTATAGCAGATTGTAGTGGTTTCGATTCCAAATCGAAGGAATGATTATATTTAAAGTCATTTTCATTTCCTCGCTCTGGTGACAAGACAAAATGTCTCATATACGGGCGGAAAGTGGTCTCATATTCGGGCGGAGCGTCTAATTGTGAAGTGAAGTATTAAATTTCTTACTATGGGAGTTTATATGAAAGTCAATCATAAAATGAATTATATATAGGGTTCTACAATGCTTTAAAGAAAATTTGAAAATTCTATACATACCTATATAATATTTTAAACGTATAGGAATTGGCTTAAGTGTAATAAAGTGCAGATGCAGCTTTGAACACTGCTAATTACGATTTTTATAGGAAATTTCAACATACTTAGTTTTAAAAGTATTGTTATATACAGCTTCACGCTATTCCCGCATAGCGAGATAGGTAGAGGTAACCTAGTGTCAAGACATTCCGTACTTCATTTTCCGTCTGAGTTCGATAAAATTGCGTTTTGAGTGGCATACGTCAATGCCGTGCTTTATCTTAGTTAACAGAGCAGAAAAAGAATAAACAGTTTATATATAATAAATCCCCCGATTGGGAATCGAACCCAAATCTAATTGTACAGTCAGACGGTGTTCTACTGCGGGTCTATGCTATATTAATATAGGTAATCATACGTATGTTTCTGTTGATTTTAAATAACTGATTAAAAGAGACTATTGTATATTTATGAGGTTAATTTAATTAATTGCAAATGAATTATTGAAGCGTAGTTTCATTACGTTTGTACAATATTTACATGTTTAATGAAAAGAAAACGTTTCAATGGATATATTTATATAGCGGAAGTAGAAATATTAGAAATATTAAAGTGCGAGCTTAAAAAACAGATTCGTAGAAAAGTATTTTTCAAGTAAATGTTTTTATCTTAGTTTCAAGTAGCAAATCATAAACTTTAGATTTATGAAAATATTAATATACGTGTGCGCATATCTTCAAAGAGATGCTCTCTGCGTTTCATTAAATAAGTTTAATGTAGATCTTGAATAGAAAACTACAACTTTTTCCACAGTTTCACGGTAAGCTCTTAAAATGGTTTCATCAACGACGCGCTACTTAGTAGAATAATTTGATAAAGATTTTTTTATTTATTGTAGCGTAAAATATGATTGCCATATATGTAATTAATTACATATTTTTTATATTGCTTTTTCTTACTTCAGTAATAACATATATTTCATTGTTAAACAATAGTATAAATACTTTATAATAATTTGTAGGTGACCTTTAAATTACCATTGAAAGTATTGATTATTATTTATATATTGATTACTATTAAGTTCCAAAATTAAATAATGTATCCACCACCTGCAAGATAATACAACTTGGATTTACACGAGCCAAGCGTTTAAGTGCGGTAGTTTAAGTTTAAGTTAGTGAGTGCTAGGGGTTTGGAGTAAAATTTTAATCAAAACTGTAACTGGGGTTAAAAATTACAAAGTGAGCACAAATCATAATCAATTTGATCTTAAAATAATAGAGATACCAGACAGTAGTAGATGATGTTACTTTTCGGGGAATAAACAAGCAAATATTCACATCTAAATATATTTTTTCGATTCAGATCTAATAATTTTATTTGATTTACATAATAGGTTAAGATGCTACTTTATTTTATGAACAAAAAGGCATTCAAAGCTCATGAGGCAAAGAAAGGATTATTGCATTATGCTAGATTGCGTAGAACCGCCCGTAACCGTCATTATAATTCAACCCAAAGCAACAAAGGAAAATAAAAAGAACGTTAAAATATTTTTACTAAACGCAAAAGGTTTTACTATTGAAATATATCACATTTTTTATATTTTAATAAAAATAAGATGTATATTTGATCTTATGTAATATGTTAAGACATATTCCGCGTGTAAGAGACTTAGTATCTTTTTGCTGGTTTTCACAATTCAAATATTTTATTAAAATGTTAGGAGGTTCCTGGTTTTAAACAACTGTTTATTTATGTGTATTCGTTGTTCGAAGCAAAGAACTTTTGTTTCTGGATTCTTAAGAATAATCATCTAGAAAATTTTTATTAGTTATTTCAATAACTGATATATCAATTAAGTTATATTTCAAAATAGGTTATTCGACATCTCAATATATATGGTGAATACATACCGGATATCCGGACCTCGTATTATATGTATGTATGGATGTATGTTTATAATTTTTTTGAAGAAATAGATCTCACAGTAAGTGTAAAGTATATTGATTTAGATCAAAGTTATGTAAAAAGTAAAAAAATATTAATTTTTAAAACCTGAAAAATTTGATCTAACTATATATATTATAAAATTGAAATATGAATGCAAATACATCACTACTATATAATTCATCGGGAATAGTTCTTCTGAGCGTAAAACTACGTCATGTTCAAACCAGCTGGGTCCCGTACGCCATCTAGGCTAATTACTTAGCGAATAAGGTACTTTCTCAAAAGCAATATATTCGAAATTTTATCTCTTTTTCACTCTTTTCCTTTAAAAAAAATATATTATAAGAAATGTAGTGTGACATATTTTATGATATACAAAAAAAAAGAAAAGAAGAAGCTTAAAATGTTTAGACACTCCGTTATCCAATTTCACATTGCATACAAACATTGCGTGTTGAGTGGGGGGGACCAAGCGCGGCGTTGGTCTTGTACCAGAGCGAAAAAAAATAAATATTATTTAAATATAATCATTCGTTCGAATGGGGATCGAACCGACGACCAATCGGGTTTGCAAGTTAATTATATACAAAGACTGCAATAATCGGTAATTTTTTACCTAAGATGAGGTATAAGATAAAATTGCATTTAATTCTTAAACTATAATCTATATAATATAATATATAATATATTATTAATTTTATTTGTTATATTTTACATGAATCTCCCGGTCATACTATGAGTGGCTGAAAAAAAATTGGTGTCAAAACACTCTTCTTCGTTTTCCGATTAAATACGAGACATGAAGCAGAATTCAACTCCACTCTTTGTCTTGGGAAATACAAATAATTTCAATATAACCAATCCCGAATGATAATCGAACCCACAAGCAACAAATATATTATATTAAGTGCGTATTTATTAAATACTTAATATGTAAATAAATTCTCTATACAACGCTTACGATCTTAAGCCATAAAAAATTCATGATAGCTTTTACTATGTAAGTGTAAGTTACATTTAAAAATAATAAACAATACTAGTAATTTATATAATACTCGACGAGTAATATTTTCGTAGTAACGTTATCAAGTTTTCATTGAAATATTTCTGAAACATTATAAGACGTCTCAGAGCTTGCTAGATGAATTATCACATTTTCCACTCAAACTTGAGGACTAAAAGTCATAATTTTTGTTTTTTTTTTCAAATAAAGTTAATTTATTACTCCTTAAAGTAACCAAAAGAGTACATTATAAAATGTTTACGACTTCAAATTTTGTAGCTGAGTACCTTATGGCACAGTTCAAAAGATTTAACATTACATACAATGAATGTAAGTTCAAATTTCATTTTTAAATATTAAAAAATATTAAGTTGTTTCACACCGCAGCAGCTACACAACTTTTTTTTGGTTAAATTTATACCCTTTGTAGTGTGATTCGTACAGTTATAGATATTTTACAAACATTGATACTAAAACAAAAAAAATAATATTCGATTTCAGAACAATAAAAGTATTTTACTTTTATTGACTTTTTGTAGCTGTTACTTTAATACATGTTTTATAATATATATGAATGTAATTATGTATGTTATAACGAATATTTTTTGAATTTGCTATTTAGTTGAAAATCACATAAACCCATGTTTACTTTTATAACTTTTAAATTGAATTTATTTTTCTGATCTAAGATCTATGGGGACTTTTGACTTTTCAAATATTATGGTGCTTTAAACATTGGTACCAACTATTGAACCTATACCAATTATTACAACGATACACAGGAGACAAAACATAAAACTTTTTAAGACACAGCTTAGACTAATATCTGTAAGTATGCCTAATTTCTAAAGCTAGCTCTATGTTTAATCGAGGTCCTAGACTAGACTCTAGAGAAGTTAGCGTTCGAATTTTGATTGAGATGACAAGTATAAAGTTGAGCTGTGCTAAGCTCGCTCAAATTCAACTTATTTAAATAACAAAATGCGACATATAATGAACAAACCTTAGAACGAGTAATACTCGTTCTAAGGGGGATTTTAAAGTAATATTATTACTGCCGAATCTCTAGAGAAATACATCATTTACATTTTCCAAGCGTACTGAAAAGCTTTATTTAGCAAGTTTTCATTAGTTAGTTGGATTGTGAAAATAACTTAGTACATGGAAATTCTTGGATGAGGTCTATGTCCAGCAGTGAGCGTCGTACGGCTGGAACGAACGAACGAAAAGAAGTATTGCAGAAATTACTGTTTTGAATTACTATTTTATATAATAGTTCAACAATTTTTATAGAATTATGTAGACTATCTAATGGTCTAATATCTAACAAACCTTTATCAAATAAGAAATGTAACAAATATGCATAATTTAATAATGTGATATACATATATATACACTTAATATAATTTTATTAACCAGTTCAATAAAGTAGCACTATTAAATTTTTATCCTAATGAATACATTCAGACCTGAAAATATAAAAACTTGAGTGTTGTATCATAGTGAGTAACGTTAAAATTTATACGTTTTATAATAAATTCACATAATATGACTTTGAACGTATTACTCATTAGTCCTTAATACAAATTTTATCAATTTAATTTTTAACCAGTTAGAACTCAATTAGACTTTGTACAAAGAACTATAAAAAATGAACGAATTTTAGTTCGTTATGTACAAACGATAATTATAGATATTTTAAGTTATCAAAACCCAACTATAGAATTATTTAGAATTCTAAGTTAACATTCGAGTACAACATTTCGTATACAACGAATGTTTTCAAATTTCCGTGACATTTCCTGAAGACAACGAAACCAACAAGATTCGCTAGCAAACAGCAACTAGTGCTGCAAGTATGATATTATGGGTGGTGATTTGTACACTGTTTCCTGTTTATTCATGCAGTTCTAGAGACGATTACCTACTGCCGTAGCTCATGAATATATTTTAATAAATTTACAACTGTGGAGTAAATGATGCAAGTTTTTGCATTTAAAAGTTTATTAATCTTTTTCACTTCTACCGACGGCCATTTGCGGTGGTGATAAGAAAATCAATGAATAAGCTTAAGACGGCTACGTGTTAAGCTTCTAATAAATATTTCATGGGTTTTAATTTTTGTATTATTTTTATTAATTACCTGATTTTGGTTTTATTCCTGATTACAGGCGCAATATAATGTGCCAGTGTCAAGTATAGTAGATGAAATAGGAATGAGATGAAGATGATTATATGAACTGATGATATATAAATTAATAATAGACTTTTGTGGTTCAAACTTAAAACAAATAAATAGCTATATTAGTAATATACGGATACACAAAAATAATTTTAAAAATCCAATAATAATATATAAGTGATATGACTAACTATGACTACACAACTATAATTTAATAAGTTCTTTGATTTTCGCGATTATTACACATTTTGAAATGAAACTATTTTAACCGGATTAATCGCGTATAATTTTGGTATTCTAAAATACATTTTTAGAACCCGACGTTTCGAACACTTTACAGTAGTTCGTCATCTACCTGTGACCAATGTGTGCGATTAATCCGGTTAAAATAGTTTCATTTCAAAAAACTATAATTTAATGTCATTATTTACAATAAAGAAAAAAACTAAAAGAAGAACTTTCTAAGAAAAGGACTAAAAGCTAGATCTAACAGACATTTAACATTAGCAGGACATTAGAAGGAAGAATATCATACAAAGAGTATTTAAGTCGCCGGCTCTTCTCAGCAGAACTACATTTAAAGCAGGTGGTAGCTTTATGTTCACAAAATGGTCCCAAAAGTGCTTGCCAAAGTCTATTTGAATAGAGTATATTTTGATTTTTGAAATTTTACCTTTCTATACAATATCCTATAGGTAATAACAACTTTTTTCTATTTTCTAGTTGATTTGTCTGAATAGTTTTTAGTAACAAGTCATTCAAATGCATGGAAGTCATGAAAATTCTGCAAACAGAGGAATATGAAACTTGGTTTAACATTTTTACTCTGACAGATCATCGTGGCGCAATATGACAGCGTCTGAATATAAGCGCGATTTGTTTTGGTTTCGATTGCCACTTGGGGGAATGAACAAATTTAAAATATTTACATTTTTTTCCTCTGGTACTTACGCACGATTGAAAGCAGAAAACGGAGTGTCTGGACCCTAGGTTCTCTGACATACATCTCTGCTAAATACATTGCCATGTAGAAAAAAGTCTGACGCTGAAAAAATAAAGTTTTTTATGAAGAACAAGTGTAGAGCCAACCATTTTTTAATAAAACATAAGAAATACGTTAAATTAATAAATAAATAATATTTGACACACAGTTTTGTACAAAGTGACATACACGCTGTTCAGATAACGGGTCTGATAGTTTTAATAAAAGTAGTAGAAATTAATGGCTACATAATGTCTCAGTAATTAATTACTCTCTGAATACATTCGTTTGTTCATATACAGTAACTACTAGATATAATCGTTTGTTTAGTCGATATTATGTGATATAAATAAAAATTGAGTTAAAAACACCCAACGACAATAATAATATACTTATTGTAAAGTGCACTTAACCATTTGCGATGATGGCTTCACAACTACCGCTTTTCTACAAACTCGTACTGTTCCTCATTTATAATGCTGATGCTTCGAAAAATGCAGTAAGTACTGTAACGATCTGTTATATAAGTTTTACTGTGATATTATTTCTAGTATATGATATTGAACATTATATTGGTTTATTATCGTTACTTGATTTAACAAGTGCTGTGTGTGTCGCACAGAAGCTCTTAATGAAAGCAATTAGTACTTCACCGCATCGCAAATCTGAATAAACAAATAAAACAAAAACCTTAAAAAATTAAACTCAAATAAAAAAATGGAAAGTCATCATGGCGTAGTGGAGCACCGTTGGACTGCAAACGCGATTAGTTGTGGGTTTGGTCCCAACTTGCAGGAATGTTTTTTTTAT
The DNA here is from genome assembly GCA_038994665.1 of Podotricha telesiphe. NCBI lineage: Eukaryota > Metazoa > Arthropoda > Insecta > Lepidoptera > Nymphalidae > Podotricha > Podotricha telesiphe. Next base: position 124,035 of record JAOYRR010000094.1, read on the forward strand.
TAATAGCCTGATTTTGCGTGAAAGAAAGATTACACTTAAATTATTTTGCAGTCCTTCGCTCTGGTACAAGGCAAAATGCGACGCGGCTGAGTTCCGCGTCTCAACACGCAATGTCCTAGAAATCGGGCGGATGGTGGATAACGGAGTGTCTTGACAATAGGTTATTTATGAATACGCTGCTATGTGGGAAACGCGTGAAGTTCAAATAAATATTTTATCGTTATTCTGGTCATCCTGTATATCAGAAAATACGAAAAATTTCTGAAAATTATCAAGTAAAGCGGCAAGAAGTGGGTCAAAATAGCGTCCTTTGCCTACATTGTTAAATAAACACTGGTGAAGGTTATAAAACTATATTAATATATCAAATTATTATGAAGCTTAATTTAACATAAGCCACGACCACAACAGTAATCTTCGTGCATAATTAATGTCATCGACATGTGTCTATATGCACATTTATGCGCCAAACCTGATAGCGGATAGAAATATTTTAGTACTTAAATTCCTTTTTTATTTTATCTTTCCATCAAAAAATTTGAAAATTCACGAAAAAATTAATTTGTATCCCGTTTTAATATGAAATATAACACAAAACTCGAAAATCAACCTCGCCTAATCTATACTACTGATCCTATAAGGCCTTAAACGATACGAAGACTTTGATGTGGACATATTGTGGAATATTCATAACAAAGTATTTTTGTATTAAAAGTGGCACAATAATCCACAAACAAGACAAATTATAATTGATATGTTTTAAAAAGTAGATTTTTGTCGCTTAATTATAGATAAGCAATAAAACTTAGAGTAAATAAATAATAATAATATATTTATTGTCTAAAACTATAAACAGTAACCAGTTACAAAAAATATTTCCCTGATTAACGTGCAACAGAGTTAATACTCTGGTAGTTGTGTTTTCTGGTACCTATTGTAACATTTAACTTGTGTTATGGATTATGGATATGTTGCAATTTTAAGCAAGGACCTTGAAGACTGGCTGGTAATAAATAAAGACAAAAGTCAATAGAAAATGCTCAAAAGTTCAAAGTGTTTATCTGACGGTTTGTAATTTTTCTAGTCTCAGTCGCTGAACTGGTTTTAATAATATCTCTAATAACAGAATTCACATGCCAAAGGCATAGGTATTCTCATTTTATCAAGTTATACAACTTTCGGGAACATTGGAAATATTATTTTCATGCTATATGTTTTCCTACATTTAAATTATTATTGATAATAACAAAAATATGTGCTTTTTCCTCAAATTATCTGATTTCTGATTCGAACCTGCCTAGTTCTTCGTCGCTGCAAGTAATTACAAACGGACTTCCGCAGTATGTGAATAGATCGACGCTACCAAAGCATTAGCCCAGATTAAAAATCACCTACACTTTAATGTATGAACTTCAATTTTCAACGTAGATGTATCAAAACGATCAAATAATTTCAAAATCTAACAAAAAGCACTATAAATATAAACTATGAAACCAGGAATATTTTTGAATACCGTTAGGGGAATATTTTGAATAAAAAGAACTGTGAAGTGTTCGGACTTTTTTTCTTTTTGTTTACCAGCATGGATAGAAAAAAATGGACGAACAAAATTTGTATTTCAATCGGTTGGCTCGGATACAAAGTTAGAAACTGAGATTTCCATAGTTTGCAGTCCCATATGAATACACGAGCTAGAATACGAAAAACCACACCTATAGACCTGGACATATTGTTTAACAGAATAAATATCGTACTCTACTATAGTTTCATTAACTTCTATACTAATAAGAATAAAATAATTAGTTTAATATACTTATATTCTATTTAAACAATAAGACGGGCCAGATTCCCGTTTTAATATGAAATAATGGCAAATCAATAGTTTCCATATCAGCACCCTTCAAGTTGAAGCTCATTAAAGCACGATCTGAACACTGTTTTGTATGCGTTAAGCGTATTCGTTATAAATTATCTGACAATGAGAAATGAATTTATGCTTTAACCGTGGCATGTGTGTTACGTCGATGGACGTTGGATTCGATGATTTTATTGAATATGCAATGCGTTTGCCGTTTTCGGGGATAAACACAATAAAGGCTCAGGATTGATCCATATTGTTAAATAATACTTTTAAATATGAATATTATCTAAAATTATAGAAATTGATAATAATGAAGAAAAATACAACAAATTTAACATATTAGGAACGCGTGGAACATTGCTGCATGCACATAAGCAATATAACAATCACGCGACGTCACACTCGATATAACATGTCACAACTTAATTTATAGCTTTAACAATGTAACTTAATGTATTCTAAAACAGCCAATGTTATACGTAATACTAGCGACCTGCTCACGGCTTCGCCCTCCTAAACTATAGTAGTTTCGGCGGCTTTATCGTAAAACAAGTAAACACCTCGAAAAACTTTAAAAAAAAATTAGCTTATATTCATCCCAAAACCAATACTTAAGTATGTCTATACAAAATTTCATCACAATCGGTTTCGTGCCGTCAACGTCGTCGTCAACGATACAGTTTTTATATGGTGTGGATAATATTGTTACGATTAGAACTGTCTAACTAGAAACACTGGTTTCTTAGAATAAATAAGGCAAAATGTTATATATTCTGACCGGACCCTTCAACTTTGGGCCAAGGTTCATGATACCCGTAGGGACAAATAATTTGTACGTGGGACAATACACGAGCCAATCTAACGCCTGCGAACGTTGTATATTGTGACATCGCAAGTATATTGCTTTAATTTCGCCAAAACTCTTGGTAAATAACTGAACAAGAAGCCAAATTGTGATGTAATTAATTTTCTTCGATTAAAATTGAAAGCATTCGTTATCAAAGTAAATTATTACTACGAAATTAATCTTTAATTTTAAAAATTATCAATACTTTTATTGATAAAATAAAGTTTTGATGTTAGAAATGTATGTAAAGAGGAACTATTGTATACACGAGTACATTAATAATTAATAAATTTTGCTATTAAATTAAAAAAAAATTGTTAATTTTCGCAAAAAATAATATTTACAGTTTATACTCAGATAACTTGTTATTTCATTACTTTTACTTATAAATAAGGTTAATAGCCATCGCAAGTCCATCCCATCCCATCATACGCTATTCCATTTTCTTAATTAAAAAATCTTTCCACTGTTCATATAATCATAACTTGGAGTTAAATTAAGTGTTATATATGTAAATATGAAGTAAGTGCAAAAGGAGCATTAGAATATATTTTCATTTCATCACACCGACTTTACTTGACTGAAAACAAAAACAAACTATTAAGACTAAGACGTTTACTGTTGAAAGTATATAAATCGGTTTCAGACGAGTTCATCGTTTTCTTAAACATCGTAAAATAAATTTAGATTTTCACCTCACGATAAACTTCCTTAAGTCCATATCAAATCAGTGCGGAATGGTAGGTCCTGTTCATACGAAGGTCGCCATAATTTCGCGTCGCTGAATTTATTTTCTCCGCGAGATAAGGGAATGGCAATTCCGTTATCGCGGCTCTGTATCACAAAGCTGTTCGTTTTAAACTGAATATGAACAAACGAATATTATAGGCCTTGGAAGCCACCGACCCGATATATTGGAGTTCAGGTTAAGCAAATAGTAGTTGTCTAGTTATTAAAAGCTGTTTTCGTTTAATTAACACTCAATAGAAGTTATAATCATTTATATAACATTTTTATCAAAGAGTCGTATTGTAACACAATACAACTTACTTAGGCATTATAATTTTCGATACAAAAAATATTTTATTATTTAAGAGTTATAAATAATACTGTTACAGTGAGTGGTAAGGTATGAACGCAAATGACCACCCAAAATATAAGACAAGCCGTATAAGATGGTTCAAATTGATTACTTTTATTTTATTTAATAATATACTTAGTATAGAATAGAATGACTTCTATTATCAAAAGAATGAACTTTGATTTTTAATATATTTATATCATTTTGTACTTTTTTACACTCTTTTTCCCGCGAAGCAGGATAGACAGAGAGTACCTAGTGTTAAGGACACATCAATCTATACTTTCCACCCGAATGTGGAACATACTGGGTTTGAATCCCGCTGCGTTCAAATATTTATACGCTTAATAAAAATGTTTTTCAATTTCCTTAGTGTGTGAATAACACTTTAAAAATGTAAAAAAAATTGGGTGTTGAGTGGCGGAACTCAGCGCCACGTTTATTATTGTCGCCAGAGCAGAGAAATTAAAATAACTTTAATATAATCATTCTCCCGTCCGTGAGAATCGAACCTTCTACTATCGCGTCTGTACACGCGACTGTAGTCAGACGCTCTCTCGCTGCGCTACGACAACCTCTACAGTCTATTGCTATTTACACTGTCTCAATAAGCAATAGTATTATATTCTTTTATTATCAGCTAATCTTCAAATATTATTAATAAGACTATCTCATAGAAATGAGAATATTCCTTTTATATTATATCTAGGCAACTATCTACCTTAGAGATCGATACCGTAAAATAATTAAACGTAAACAATCTGTCGTGTCCACAGGCGATTGATTTAGTTGAGTTTATTTTTATCGAGTTACTATATTTCAATTGAACCGTAGTTCCCGAGAGCGCCTGTGAAAACAATAGTTTTATCAGGCAATTTCTTTATTGAATATACATAATAATAAAACACATTTATTGTCATAAGAGAAAAAATACAGTATAAGAGAAAAAAATAATAAAACTAAAATCCCAACTTATGGCAAAAGTCGTAACTCAGCTAATGATGCTTGAGGCTACCATCTCAATCATTGCTGGTTTCCAGTTACACTTGAAAGAACTGGTCCCTATATGCTTACTAGTTTAAACTATATGACACTATTTATATGTCAGAGTAAGTGTGCGCGCATGTGTGTGTGTGTGTATGTGTGTGTCTATGTGTATGTAGACATACACACACACGCACACACACTCACATTCACTCAGACGAGTGTGTGTGTGTGTGTGCATGGATGCGTGCGTGTATATATAAATAAATTTTAGTCATTAATTTAATTAACTATGACTAAAACGACTACGACGAAAACTGAAAACAGCCTTGATAGCGTGACGTACAATGGGAAGGTATTTTTAGTAGATCTAGACTTCTTTTACCATCTCGAGCCCATGTGAGTTTTTCGAAGAGGTACTTTGGTTTTTTACTCCACAAAACTCTTTTAATTAGAGAGGCGTACTGCAACTCCTTTCATTCACTCATATTAAGTATACCTTATGTATTATTTTGCCTTTTATAATTCAATAAGATGTTATGTGTTTTCTTCGGGATAGTTATTGCGAAACCTGATGCAAGCATTCTGAACACGTTGAATAGCCCTTAGCGTATAACCGTTTATTCTGGTGCTAACAGTACAAACAGTAAGACAGAACTGTTACTGTACAGTAGTTAAAAAGAGAGAGGGCAGAGAAGAGAGAGGAAAGTGAATCTGTAAGTTTAAGTCGAACATGTTCTCTAATATATAGTTTAATTTTATATTAAGCCTGGAGCCTAAAAAAATTAATTTTACTATTTATGTGTTCAATATATTTCTGTTTAGGAATTCCAAGATTACGATCAGTTTCAACGCGTTCAATAATAGTATTATCAATTTTAACTTCTCCACCATATTTCAAAACTCGTTTAACTTATTTTTTTGGTACCTAATACTAACATTTGTGAGTTGGATGAATTTGGAAACAGTGAGTTTTTTGTTAACTAACTAAATATGCAGCTCAAAGAAAAATTGGTATTCATATTATATATAAGGTAGCCTAAATAAATTCTATTTTTTTACGTAATATATATTTATCTTTCGAAACATTCTGAATTTTGGGCGTTTGAAATTTAAACTTGCCGTCAAACTGCGGTTAAACGCTTGATTGTTTCAATTATAACAAAGACGACCCGGAAGTGACGTCACTAGCCAAGGAGAAATGTCGCAAATGCCACAATTATAACAGATATTTTCCTTATATTTTTCTATCATACACTAAATTATAGAAGTAACTGAATACAGTCCCTTTTAGTGTTATAGCACTCTTCTAGTTCCCTCCTTTTGCGTACCGCTTAAGTAGTTTTTTATATATACCTATCTATCTATTTTAAATTATCCGTTAAAAACTGACCAGTCCGATCAGACCGTCTCTTATTGGCTGCAAGACTTAAGTCCTCTTTTAAAATACGCGACATGGTTCTAGGTGCTATCTTCATCTCTTACAGGACTACATCTCTTTTTGATAGCCTTTTTCGTACGAACATTACGTGCAAGGGAAGATCCTTTTCTGCTATCTCTAAATTCTATTTGACACCATGCCTACTTTATGTATTGCCATTACTTCAATTCACACACGCCCATTTTTGACATCGTATATGTGTTCCTTCACCCTTATACCGATGCTCAGCTTTGTTTGATGTAAGATAGGCCACAGTCACAATCTAGTTTGTATATACCAGCACACTGCAAAGGAGTGTTCCTTTTCATTGGTCTCAAGAACTGGCTCATTTTTTTGTTAGGCTTAAATATAGTGAAGCTTTCCATAAGATATTGCCAATCCTGTGTGCTGGTTGTCTCTCCACTGTAAGTGGCTTGTTGGTTCTAAAATGTATTTTTGAATACCAATATTATACACGATTAATCCGTTTAAAAATAGTTTCACTTCACAATCTTGGTAGCTCCACGAAATATTATATTCAACCAAATATAAATATGTAGGTATAGTAATATACATTGTTTATCTAATATAGCTCTTAAAACTAAAACGTCCAGGCTTATTGGATTACTCTATAAAGTAAACGCAATCACAGGAGCTACTTGCAAACGCGGCGAACAAACAAAGAGACTTTTTTAATGAAAGCCGAAGGCTTCGGGCCGTTGGTCCGCGAGTCCCGTGGGATTAACTCATTTGGACGTGGGACAAATTTACACGACCCAATATAACGAAAGCACGCACGTACGATATTGCCACACTGTTCTAGCGTTTTGCTTTAATTTTGACATGTCTCCTATGTAAAATAAACCTGGAAACCATTCGGGTGTTGAGTTTAGATAATGTTAAATGTTTGAATTATTTTAATTAGAAATCATTAATGATTTTATAAAGTAACTTAAAATAATAATTCTTATTTAGATACTTTAGCTTTGGGTCACTAGCAAAATGCAATGCAATTCTAGGATTTAATATTAATAGCATTGAATTTTCAGTTTTTCGTGTTAATGTTACCCTATTCAATTATTCTCAATCCACAGTGTGTATTGCCTCGTGTCAATTCATAATCTGCATTTAACTTATATAACGGTTTGAACTCGCTTCCTCTTCAATGTGATATTCAACAGGGCTTAAGTTACAATCTTGCAAAGTTACATCTCGTTCAAGATATTAATATCACACTCAATAATCCTTGCTAGGATTTTAGAGATCCATATAGAAATGGTGTCAATTGTACTCTTAGACTAAACTTTAGTATTTCACGGTGCTATTTCATACAAAAACATACAATAAAATTGTAAATGTAACGAAGATTGAAATAAAAATTATAAATCTGATGTTGGTATAATTTAAGCCAAATGTGGTCCTTAGATTATTGGCATCCATGCTTTAACCAATTAGTCAATAGGTTTACCGCTTGTATTGTCAGTATATATTTAATAAAATGCAATGAATTTTATATAAACCGCAACTACGGTAGCGTGAACTATTAGACGTAAAATTCCAAGTCTGCCATTTCCGTTACAACACTTGTCTTCGTACTACCCAACACCTAAGAAACTTCTGTAGAGATATCTACAGAGATGCTAACAACAAATATAAGGTTGTAATAACCGTATAAGAATTTCAGAGTAGCCGGATGTAGGAAGCATGGCTTAGCGGTCAGAGCGCTTAAACGGTTTTCACATAAGGCGCGGGTTCAAATCTCGCTGCGTTCAAATTTTTATACTTTTTCTAAATATATGCTATTTAAATAAGGCATTTATTTCAGCATTAAATAAGGCATTTATTTCAGCTTCGTACATGCAATAGTTTCCGTAGTGCGTTGTGAGTTTTTAAGTCAGTCAGTGAGAGTTTTTTTTATATATTAATAGGTGTTTAGAAAGTAATATTCATTGTTATAACTATTTATTCTGTATACATCGACAATAATTAACGAAGCTAATAGACAATTAAGTTAATAGTAGCGTGGGAAGCTGCAAGTACGTAGCTGCATAAGTAGTGGGAGGCAGCACGCGATGTTCAACACGAAAGGACATGTCATGGCTCGATTTACAGACCCGTTTAGCTGCACGTCATAAAACAATATTGAAAGGAAATGCGTTCAGTTTCAGTATGTGTTGTATCAAGACTCTCAACAGGGAATGATCCATATTAAATACGTAGTTATTTCTCTTAATTTTATCATAGAAAACTTTTTAAACTTTTTTTTTGTATAAAATAAATATTGTTCTGTATATAAATACTAATTAATTTAATATTTAACTTATTGTTATTGATTATATATTTTATTCTATTGTGTCTTTGTAACTGGATGGAATGTTTATATTATTTTAATTACGTGTTTTCGGATATTGATGGTTTGACGTTAAATTTTGTCAGTGACTTTGCAAGTATGTGGAAAGTGGACAGAGCTAAAGATATACCGAGTGTCTATCTTTGCCTACCAAACAAAATACTGCCAATGATACAATACGTTAAAACTGATAAAGTAAATTATGCTATATTTTAGATATATATTGCATTTGTATATATTATATACACGCATTGATGCATTATCTACTGTACAAATATGTGTATGATTTTATCAGTGATTTAATGTGAATCGAAAACAATTTTGAGGGCAACAACTTGCTTAATTATAAAGTTTGCTACAGGTGCCCACAAATCGTGACAATTTCAATTTACTTTACTATATAAATTTATGCTATAATGCTGCCTTATCTACAATTCAGTATTTGAGTATCATAAATAATCAAATATCAATATTTCAAATTTTATTTACTTCGAATTCTTCGAACGCTTAAATTCGTTTTTGCTGCAAACTCATAATTTCCATACAAGCTACTTTAGACAAAATCTAAGATAAGAAAATGATGTCTAAACTTATATTTTACATATACATATATCTTTATATACGAGTTATTTTCGTATATATATATCTTTATATACGAGTTATTTTCGTATACATATATAAAGATATATGTATACGAAAATAACACTCAATTTCAAAATGCAAAACAAGTCAAATTCTATTTCAAATCAGGACAAAGTGAGTCAGCAAAACGTTAGGTCATGTTTGCAAAAGGGTCGTCATAACTTCGTGTCACCGAATTCATTTTCAAAGTGAGATAAGGAATCCCCTATTTAATACCCACTGGGTCACAAAATTAATCGTTTTTACTAAATGTTAACAAAGTGTACCGTATGTTCAACCACGCTGATTCAACCTATTATACTAATTCGATACAACACAATATTTGTTGCGTATATTTATAAATTATTTATGAATATATGAAATACAAAAAATATAAGATCACTAGTTTTGTAAGGATAAATATATACGAATATATTTTTAACATTTTCTTAAAGTGTTATTCACACACAGGAAATTAAAAAAGAAATATTTAGAAAACGTATAATTTTTTTTTCTAAATGTCCTCTTGAAACCGTTCAAGCGCTCTGATCCGCTAATTTTTATACGCTTACTAAATATGTATTTTTCATTTCCTAAGTGTTGAATAACATTATAAAAAAATGTTAAAAATATTTAATAAATAGCATTGTCTCTTGCCAAACGATAGTTCGTAGAATAATCTTTGGGTAGCAGAATTTTGTGAAAATCTCTCTACAGAGATGCTAACAACAAATAATATAAAAAAGTTGTAACAAGCGTATATTATATAATTTCGACGTAGCTGGATGTAGAAAGAATGGCTTAGCGGTTAGAGCGCTTGAACGGCTGTCAATAGGCGCGGATTCAAATCCCGCTGCGCTCAAATTTTTATACGTTTTCGAAATATATATAAACTATTTAATTTATTATGGCAGGATGAGATTAGTCGAACAATAACATTATAATTTTTAATTAAACATTTTAATTATAACTAGATAATTAAAATAGATTTCACTCCGTTCCCATACTACCCGCATTCCAGTGTGCTTTGATTACAGCAGTCATATACGTTTTATCTTTGCCTTCCTAATCCCGTAATGCTACGCATCCTTTCGGTTGTAATTGTATTAACATAGTAGATTACGTGAGAGAAAGGCGAGATAATCAACTTTTGAAATAACCTTTTCACTTGATTCGCTGTTGCGAAAGCAGTTTTTCCTCAAGACAAGTAAAGAAATTGAATGAAAATTAAATTATTGTAGTAGATGTTTCTATTCGATTATTTTATATTGATTAAAAATATATATTAATTATTTTCTATGTTGACGTAATTTCTGCATTTTATAGGGCAATCAAAGAGCTCCTAATATAAATACATTCCGTTTATAACTTTTTAGAGGCACTACGATTTATTTCATGGCATTTAACTTGGCATCACTCAAGATTCTTGCTCTCGTTTTGATTACAAAAATGTTTGAAAGCTCAAAACTGATAGGAGTGGAGACTTTTAATTTATTATTAAGGTAAACTCATAAGTAGAATCATTGCCTATTAACTATTACATAAAATAATATATTTTTTATTTTACCTTACAATTACTTAGATTAATAATTATTATTAATCTACGAAATTGTTATAAACTTATTTGTATGACAGAAACCAGCACGCTGTGACATATATATTATAGTTAGGCCGAATTTCAATCACGTCAAATAATTAAACGCAAACAAAATGTCGTGTCCACGAGCGATTGAGATAGTTAAGCAGTTCATTTTTGTTTTAATCCAATTATAAAACATTTCGTATGTAATGTAGCTTTAAATTTTAAATTAATTTTATCATTGTGTGCTGAAACCTTAAAAACTTTTTAATCTAGAAATCACTTAATCAAAAAATAAAAATCACTGAAACTATGGTCTCGATATACACGACGTCCTGGCTAGGACATTACGCTCATGCTATAATAACGAGTCAAAATAGTATTGTCATTTTTTTAAAGTGTTATTCGCACACTTTGAAAATTAAATATTTAGAAAACGTATAAAAATGTGAACGCAGCGGGATTTGAACCTGCACCTCTTGAAAACCGTTCAAGCGCTTTGACCGTTAAGCCATGCGTTCTAAATCCAGCTACGTGGAAATTCTTATACGCTTATTACAACTTATATTTGTTGTTAGCATCTCAATAGAGAAATTTTTACAAATTTCTGCTACCCAAAGATTCAGCGGGTTAAATTTTTTCTAAATATGTATTTTTTTAGTATTGTAATGTTTTCGTACATTTATAGATAGGTAGCAGTGGCGAAGAGTGAAATGTTTGTAGACGTAAGCTGGCGTTTTAAAAAATATATTAAACATCTAGGTTCGTTCAGGACGACTATCATTTATATGACATCTAGGTATGAAATGCCAACTCTTATGAAACATCAAAAGAATAACGTAATTTTGAAAAGGGGTGCCTGTAGGAATCGTGTTCTTCGCCACTAATAGGTAGATAGTTTAATTAATTATCTATAAATGTGTTTAAAAACAATAATTTACAAATTAAATTATATATTTCTTTGTAAAACATGCACAACGTAACGCGATGGCGTTCAACATCTTTTCATTATACGAAAACGAATCAAATCATAGTATTGTATCGAGCATTCCTCTTATGCTCTATATGAATCGAGAAATGCTTAAAAGCTGAAGATGCTACTGACCTACATATGACTCGACTATTTATGAAATGGTAGCTAATGTAGGTACCAGAAAATGAAACTTAGTTTTTAAGGAAAACTAAGATTTCGTAAAAAAGTCAAGAGCATATTATTTTTTACATTTATTTTGTTTGTAAAAAAGGAATAATGCACCTTATGTTTTAATTGTATTAAATAATATGTATGATTATGAATAATATTCATATGGATGGATATAATAACATATATTACAATATTTTTACTTATCAAGACGACATAATATATGTACCTATTTCTATTAATTATTCTATTAAAATGAAATAGCTTGTGAAAAATAAAACATAAAATTTCACATATCCATTTACAACTTCGTTAAAACGGCTAAAAGTTCATTTAAAAAAGTACAGAATATTCAAAATCTAAACGAATTTTAAAGCTATGCTATGAATTTTAAGCTGAAAACTACTTCGGTTTTAAGTAGAGAGGCGAGCGATGTGTAAACATTTTGGTCATTCTACCCTTTCCGCATAATATTTAAAGTAACTCAAACGTCGCCAAACATTAAAATGTTAGCTATATACAAAGAACTGCTGAATACATAAATAATTTAGACTTTATTATTATTTTTTTAAATTACAATATTTTTTTTTCATTTATATACCAAAACTGATCCGATTATACCTAACACTGTGAACTACAATAATTATTTTATTATTTAAAAATTTTTAGTTCACATATTAAACTAAAAGTAATTTATTTATTAATAGAAATTTGCTAGTAAAATAAAATGTGCTTATTTAAAATTATAAGTTTAACCCTATGTTACTAAATATATTAAAAAATACAGCATAACAGTTCCCTTTTTACCTATCAGAACATGATACATAAGAGAAGGGACGAGTTGAGAAGAAAACCGCCGTGGGCTTCGTACAAAGGGCTTAGTTTGCCTCTGTCGAATACAAAAGACAACCCTAAGTAAACACAAACAAACATGTTACTCTACAAATTAAATTGGACAGTATTTTTCGGATGAAAAGTGTAGTTTCAGTGAGAATTCTATTATCAGTTAAATCGGATGTTTATCTTTATCTTTTTTATTTCGCATAAATCGCAAAATTATTTTTATTTCTTTTATAAATTTTTATTTTTAATAAAGATATACGCTTTTGGACGCATTATAACTTTTATAACTACACATTTTTATTTTAAAAGTAATTAAATCCATACAGATCGTTCCACTTACAAGCACTTAGTCCATTATAGTAGTTTATAAAATGGCATTCTTAGATGTATACTTATATATAATAGATAAGTAATTACAAACAGTAATTATTTTAACACTCAACAGTTAATGTATCTAAATATGTATAAGCTAAAAATATATATTGTAGGCCTATACTAAAATATGCAAGAGTTGTATATATAGACGAAAAACACGTCATTCCGATCAAATAGTTGCAATGTTTTCCTAGATCTTATTATATCAAAGTATCTTGCGTTAAATTATTCGATTTCAAATATACGTTTGCGTAATATTGAGAATATTATGTTTGAATTTAGTAGTAGAAATTATTCAATAAGTTTGATATCTATTCAAAGGGAAGCCTGTGCTAACCGCACCCCACTCAGACAACACAGATGCTTTTCAAACAAACAGAGGTCTCGATTCAAACACGAAAACAGTAAATTTCACATGATTTATTATTTAACTATTGGAAAACAATTCATATTAGTTAAAATATACCATGAAAGGATTTCTAATGTCTATTTTTTATTTATATATAGTATTCAATTGAATATAGCTCGAAAAAATCTATTGAATTTCATATATGTATATTTTTTTTCACAAAGAGGATCTTAGACCTGTCATTCTAATGTACTGATAGGTGTACGTATATTGTATTGTACCCTCATTATCCTTAGTACAGTAACACCTCAGAACTTTTATGATTTACAGGAATTGTATTAATGTAATGTAAAAATTTGTACTAAAGTTGTACTCCTTTATATACAATCACGCTAAGCATTTCTACCCCACTGCTTAACGGCAAGCAACTTAGCTTGTCCGTTTAGAATATCAAGGGGATTTATTCGCGGAGCTTATCGGGCGCATGTGCACCGAGTTAGCAAACTTAGCATAAGTCCATTTTGATGTCGGCCTCAGTCGCGCTACAGGTCTGTAGACAGACGCCCGTAGCGCCGCTTTACCGGATGTGCTACGAACTTCGTAAGCGCTACGAGGTTAGCGCCAAAACTATGAAATAAGTTAAACGCGCTACTATTATATATTATTAATCAAGTTTTAGTTGATAGTGAACTGTTGCGATGTGAACTGAATGATGTTTGGAAAAATTTTGTTCTATGTACATTTTGGACTTGTCTTCCATGTTGTAATTTGCTTTAAGGATACTGTGGGTAAGAACTTTTATTTAATATATATATATTAAAGGTGGATAATCTCAAGGTAAAGACATTGGAAAATATAAAACAAATAAAACGTACGAGTTTCCAATGACGTATAGTAGACTGAAAAAACAACAGTAAATGCAGTTTAAGAAATCTTTCATCTATAGTATAAGTATACATAAGGCATGGTCTTATAAAAAAAATTAGAAATCATGATTTAAGTAATTTTAAACATAAAATGTGAATAGTGAGTTATTAACTGCATTAATTAGTAACGCTTTCTGTAATTTACATATATATATATATACATATATGTATATATATATGTGAATATATATAATGATGATTTTATTATTTCGATGCTTCTCTTTAATGTTTAAATTAGATTAATTAATTAGATAAATTCAATTAGAAAAAAGAATATTTTGCATAGTTAATTCTGTAAACAAAGTAAAGAAATTTCTATGTAAGCAAAATGTAAAGATCTAATTACAATGAAATGTTATTTAAATAGGAACGTGGCTGTAATTTTTATTTCTCCTTATTGCCATTAGAATAACTCCAGCCCTCGATAATGAACTGTTTGCCAATTTGCTTTACCCCACTGATTTTATCACGCGTAAATTGGAATAAAATCGTTTTTATTGGTAAATTTTAAAGGAAATTTTGTAATATAGAATTAGCCACTTTACTTTTAAAATTGTATTGGTTTTTACTTTGATATATATTAAGAGTAAAGTAGTTTTATGAAATTACTTTATTTTTATATTTTATATATTTATTTTGGTCTTGCAAAAACATATGAAAGCGGGTATGGCACTTTTAATAATAAAACGCCACTAATTATAAAATAGAAATTTTACGAATGTGATAATTTTGTGTGATATTTAATATTTCTCTGTTGTATATATATATATATGTATATATAAGTTTTAATTTCTAAAAATCTAAAAATAATATATATATATACAACAGAGAAATTAAAACTTAACTTTAATATTTATAGATATGTCACCAATGTCACTTAGGTACTAGAGTAAATTCAGGCTTATTATTAGGTACTAGAGTAATGGCGGTACAACCAAACAGATAAAAAAAAAATATTTACGCTTGTTAAATTTTTTTGTTGTAACATAGAAACTACAACACACGAGATTAATTATATAACAAAAATATTATAGTTTGATTTGGCATACTGATACGAATTAGTTAGATTGATGACCACATTTAAATACAATACAGTAAGCTCAAAATTGTAAGCAGTAAGCAGAAAATTGCGACTAATACTCATACAGCGCGATAAAAAGCCCCAGACCTAAAATAAAGATATTCACTTTACCATTTTACATCTACTCGGTATCGGATCAAATAAGTTCCAACGACGCCGTCTTTTTACTATTGGTACAAATTCATCGCTTGAATGGTCCATAGTTTCGTCTTGGTTGTTATCGTTATTTAAAAACCATTCTTTTTTCAGATCTTTTTTACATTGTGAATATGGATATACAATCTTTCAATTAAAAAAATAAATTATACGTATTCTAAATATGTCAACTTTCAATTTTCTTATAAATATAAACGGATAACTTTTTATAAAATGTGTTTGTAATGTTCATTTGAACTTGATTAATTCATGTCATTCATGAGCTTAGAGAAATTAATTTAAATGAATAATTTACATTTTTTCAAAGTGTTATTCACACACTCCGGAAATTTAAAAAAATATATTTAGGAAACGTAAAAAACAAGCGTGCTTCGTTAAATAATTTCACGTAGCCGGATGTAGAACGAATGGCTTAACGGTCAGAGCGCTTGAACGGTATTCAAGAGGCGCGGGTTCAAATCCCGCTGCGTTCTATTTTTTATTCGTTTTCTAAATATATGTTTTTCAATTTAAATGAAGTTGTCAGTCTAACTACTTCTAGATCATTATGTTAAATCAAATTATATTATTCTACTATGTATCGCATTTTGTGTGTCTAGTCCAATTTTACAACAAACTATAAGCACTATAAACAATTATAAGCACATAAAAATAATAAAAAATTTTAAGCCTAATAAATAGATAATAACATGTAAGTCATCAATATATGATAACGCTTTAAAAACCATTTCGTTTATTTAAAACTATTAATTTATTTAAAAAAAAAATCAAACAATATGCAGTTTCTTTTGTCGAGTCCGAATAAAGTAATATTCGAATATTAAGTTATCAATAAATTTAACGTATATGCCTTTAATTTTTCTTATTTTATTTATTATTCTTATATTATGATATTACATGTGAATATCATATACGCATTTTCGTCTTCTGAATATGATTCGAAAGCACACTCTCAATGTTTCCCCTATGACAGTTAGCTGTTTCAAAGTAGCTCCAAACAACCGTTGAGTTTTACGTTTACGTTTAGCAAAACTAACATCGCACAGGGGTCTCTATACTTTCATATATTTTGAATATGTGCTAGTTCCGCTATTGGATAATCCACTGAAACAATTCCATTGCAATTTCTAAGTTAGTATTTCTAACCGCACCCATTTAACGGTCCAGAGATCGCTAGCGCAATTATTGGACTCGGACAGTTGTAATTTTGGATAATTCAGTTTTAAAGTAATTTGTTATTTCAGTCAATTACTTTAGTATACGATTTTTGATTTAATAATTTTATATACCTACTTTTGTGTTATATTTAATGAGTAGATAATTAAAAGGATATATATAAAATATTTATTTTAAATTAATATTATTTTATTGTCAAAAAAAATAGTTTTGGTTAGATTAGGAATCGTTTAAGTAAATACGTGTCTTATAACTGCTTATTACTAAAATAAAATAATGGAAATATTCAAGAAAGAGAGATTTATCTGTTTATATAATTTTGAAAAACAATGGCAAACAAACAACAAACTCTGCCCGAAATCGAGACATTGTATGTTTAGCTTAGAAATGAAAATATTTGAAATATAGTAATTCCCCTGAGTGGGAATCAAAACCACAACCAATCGTGTATACAGTCAGACGCTGACCCACTGTGCCAAGATGGTCTCAACGAAGGAGATTGATCGGTAAGAAAGATACACCATAGACAGTTAAACAATAATCGGCTGAATGTTAAAAAGAGATACAGTAAAAAAAAATTACAGAACTATTATTACAAATAGTGCTTTGTATAACCTGAATTTACTCTAGAATTAAATATATAAATACAGGCCCAAAATAATAACAAGTTGACAGTTTATATGAAGAATCAGAAGTTAAGTACTAGAACTATGGTGTAACATATTTCCTTTTTACATAGAAAAAACATATTGGCACTGATTGACTATATTGAAGAATTTTATTCTGTTATTTAAATTTTTCATATTCAATTACTATTCATAAGTACCTTTTAAATTTTTATTCACAATTTAGCTTGAATGCTTATAATTTGTATTATAAAAAATCAAATACTCGACTAACGATATGGTAATATAAATTATATACCAATACTCTTCCCATTTCTTATAAAATATGCTAAATACTTCGTTTACAAGTGAATGTACTTAAAATAACTAATTATTTCTTTACTTAATAAAAAATTAAATCGGCGGTAATATACCAATCATGCAATGTAACTAATGACATTTGTAAAATATGAATAAAATTTACTTAGAGTTCAAAAGATGATATTATCTTAAATTTTTATGTATATATATTTTAATTAAATAACTGTTTATTTTATGCGATATAGTATAGGTACTAATCCCAAATTAACAGCAGGAGCATATCAGACAACAATAATTCACTCGCAACACATGTAGACTGGTAGATTGTTGTTATAACGTAAGTTGAACTAAGCCGGCTTAGCGGCGTCAAGCTTGTCTCGCTTACACTGCCAATTTAGAAAATCTCGTAACTGAAATATCTCAGATCAAAACTATGTTAGAAAAGATACCGAGAATAAAATAAATATCTAAAAATGAATGTTTTTGGTCAACTCAAACACGGATATCTGCTTTTAAAATAGACTATGCTTCAACTCTTATGATTCGGCTGAAGCCAAATACTTGAAAATATGCTTCTGATATTGGAAAGAATAAATATTTATTACACGATAACAATTCATTTACATATATATGTACTACTTTTGGTCTTTTAGTACGAACTTCGATATATTTAAATAATATAAATTCGATAAATTTGAATTGGTGCGTTGAAAATATTAAAGTAGAACTGTAAATTATTATATTCAGGATTAAAAACCTAATACCATGCAAAAATATATTATTATTCTCTAATTCTTCAAGTCGATGGATTTTCCAAAGTAAATTTACACGTAGTACACTTCTAAGTAAGGTCCTTGTCTAAGGAAAACATAGTCTCGATTAATCAACTAGAGCCGATCGTATCTGAAGGCGAATTAACACGCAACCCAAATAAAACCTATTACACGGTGGGAGTTTGGAATAAATTGATTTCTGTTGTTTGTAATACAAGATTTTTACATATTTATTTATATATTAATACTTAAAGAACTTTTAACCTATTTTGAAAGAGTGAAATTTTGCATACTAGTATTAAGTTTATTACCTTGTTCCATAACGCCAAATTCTTCTTCCAAGAGAAGAAATGCTGAAAGCTAATTTCATAATAATGTGTTAGAAATAAATTAAATTAATAAAATAAATATGACACGCACTACCTAGCATTTAACTAATATTTTTGTATAAACTAACAAACATGTAAATGGTGGAGGTGGATGTCATGGCGCAGTGGGTCTCTATCTCTGACTATAAACGAGATTGGTTGTAGGTTGGATTCCGACTCGAGGGAATGATTGGTATTTCAATTATTTGAATTTCTCCGATCTGGTACTTGAGATAATGTGCGGCGTTGAGGTCCGCCCGTCAACACGCAATGTCTGGATTTCGGGCGAAAAGTGGAAAATGGTGTTGCTTGACACTAGGTTCTCTGTGATTAAATCGCCCAACGCATACTTTACGCGTAAACAGGCCACTAATTCGAAAAATTTTGATAATTTTGACAATATTAATTGACGGAACAATTTGACACCCACAGTGACGCTTGTCGTTTTTTAAGACAAAATGTGGCGGTGGGAAATCGAAGCTATCCTACTCTAGGTTCTGCCTATTGTGCATAATAAAGACAAATAATCGATATTTAACTTTTGGCCTTTGGTACAAATGATTAAATTCTACCAGATGCTTTATTTTGCATTTATTAAAATTTAAAACATTGTAAATTTTGACTTTAAATCACAAAATATTTTAAAAACTGAATATTGATGAATATTAAAGCAATTGGTAGTAATAATAATGCTTTTTACTGTAAACTCCAGCTGAACGACCACTTCATCAAAATTCTTATTTCAATATATCTTTAAACAGATTTTTATAATTAAGAATCATTTTATAAAAGCTTATGTTCATTATATTCATTAAGTATTATACACAAATTGTGTTGAATATAATCAAAAGTCAAGGTTATCATGTTTAATTCAGTACTTGCTATCTTCTCATTTTACTGCGGCGTGTTTTTAATATAATAACAATTTACAACTGTCCTGTTTTCACTTACATATGGATTACGGAGAGCGGATTGTCTATACACTAGGTTCACTCTGATGCTATATCTGAAAGATGAATGAATCAAAAACTTCGCTTCGACAACAGCTAACGACGGCCTAATCATTTGAAAAGAAATATTTTATGGGCGAAATGAAAGGAAATCTATCTATTACACATGATACCTATATATTTTAAAAAACTAGCGACCCACTCGCTGCTTCGCCTGCATAAACTACACGACTAAACTATTTCGTTTTTGGCCCGCCCGCATTTTCACATAAATCATAAACTTTGTTTAAATTTATAATTCAAATGGCTGTAACTTTTTTGTTTTTGAACCGATTGAAATGAAATAAACACTCAATATTAAGAGACGCTTACCAAAAAATAATAGTCAAAATACATTTAACTCGATTAAGCCCTTTCTTAGATTAGCGTGCACAAGCAAACAGACAGACAGAAAAAAAAATTAAACTACATTATTTTGTGTTCTATTGCGTTGAAACATGCTCCTAATAATATATTTTTTATATATATTCCATGTACATACTGCGATCACTTACATTTTTATTATATGTATAGATATTGTCTTATGTTATTCGCGAATTCAGCGATATATTAAGAGAAGAAAGTGACAACTTAGTTATATATCACTTCGTTCACTGTGTCGCCGAATCCTCGACTCCACAAATACCAATTGGAAAGAATATCTATAAAATGTAAAAAAATCACTCACGTGAGATGTGAGCCCACTTAGTAAACGACGACGATGACACATAGCCACGACTCTGTATGTGTTGTATGAAAAATACTGCCGACAGTCCGAAATACTAGGTAAACTTAACTAAACTAAACTATGGATAAACTCTATGACAAGCCGATCTGGTCGCGAATTAGATTTATACAAAAAAAGCTTTATACTATGACTGGGATTTATTAAATGTGTTTGAAAAACTATTCTCATTTTAAATTTTGTTTTTAAAGCGTTCAAATATTTTTAATTTTACGTTCGAGTCGACTTAATTACCGTTGCCTTCGAAATGCGCATTATTTCTATTATATTTTTAAGTATAGATGGTACATTATGGTTCTATATCATTTTTCAAAGTTATTATAGCCTAAGTGCTGCCTAAGCTTAAAAGCTATAGATACAAAAAATGTTTAATTCAAATCCACAGATGTGCGCGTACACAAATTATCTTTTTATTGTTTTAATATAGTATAGGTTACGATTCCAAATATAAGTAAATGAAAAAATTACCAAGCTTTTTAGAAGTACCTACTGGTAAAATCATATGTACATTAAGCTAATAGCAATGAATTATGGAACAATAAATGGTTTAGAAAGTCTGCCATCCGATCACATTCGCCGAGTTACGACCAGCCATTAAATTAAGAGCAACCTAACTTCATTTATCTCAGCTTGTTACTTCTACGGACGATAAGGTTCGGAAACACGGCTGGAAACTTCCAAAAACTTACAGCCAACTTAAAGGAAAGTTGTCGAATCCCGCCGATCGTTCGCAAATTTGTTAGGCACTTACGATATTTTAAAATTCGTAACGGCTCTTATCAGCAAACTTAACCGTTTGATTATTTCATCTAGCTTTGTTCAAGTTTGTTTAAGGCGTAGAATAATTAAAATAACTTTATTGTTATGATAACTGTCTTATCTTTGAAAGAAAAATTAAAAGGCCCTAAGTGGTGTTTATTTTGTGCTAACAGTTGTAGTTGTTGATATTGGTATTTAGCTTATGAGTAAAATCTGGGGCAAGATGGTTTTAATTTACAAAGCGTGCATCGATCCTGCCGTAAGGGTATTTAAATAGGAATAAACTCACATTTACAATTGGGAGATTGCGTGACGACGCGCGTTACAAAGTGCGACGCGAGGAAGGCGCGCGGTCGCCATGTGATACGCAAATATTTATATGCATCAACTTCGAAACAAGTCACTGCTTAAAAGCGTTATCTTGTAGTCGACGGGGTCTTTATAATTTACCGCTTAGTCGCGTACAAATAAACTGTGCAATCTCCGTTTGAAAGATATCGTCGTAAATTTATATTAAGTGATGTCTGCGCTGCCATAAATCACACAAGATAAATTATTGCTAAAGAGCTTAGACGTAATGATATGAAATATTAAATATAATATATATCACGAGTATTAGATTTACGTCTGGGTTAAACCACTGTCTGATGATGACTAAGATATATTTACTATTAGCATTATATTACGGTCGCGGCCGACAGTGGCTTTAAAAGGCATCATAATTTATTTAGTTCTAACTTAGAGTATTTTACAGAGGATAAAGTTTTTAGCTCTAAGATTTTTATTTAAAAGATATTGCCCCGAAGTTTGTGTCTCCAGTATATACTTTAAGCTTATTGAAATATTAACCACTTACATACTAGCTTTAGCTTACATTTTCCTTTTTTCTGAAGCAAAAATATTTTTTTACACAAAATATATGTACAATAAATTTATGAATTTGCAGCTATACTTGTGAGTATAATATAATATTTATATAAAAATTAATTAAAAACAAGATGTATATTTTACACGAAATTTTCACTAAAACTTTTAATGCCATATTATGTCATTTTTGTCCATACATGTTTAATAAAAACACATATAGAGTATAACAAACCAAGTTGATTCTCTTCTTAGTATGCTCTTGACAAAACACTCTAGGCCACAAATTATTATTTGGAGACGCGTACTACTAGAATCCTGACTTCTAGATTAGAGCTTTATACGTATAGACGTGTTATGAAGCTTATCTAATTGGTCCACAAGCAGATTACCACGAGACTGAATTCACCTTTCCAGAAACGAATACAATCGTACGAACACGTTCTAAAGACGCCTAACGTAACCATAGTAACGAGAGATTATGGCTTTTAAGTGAATAGATATGGAGATCATTAATAACTGATAAACGTTTCGGAGCTATATACATTATACATTTCGAATATAAAAGCTTTTATAAGTTATTAATTACTAAGGTCACTCGAAAATGTTAATTTTAATCTATATTTAGAGTATAGACTCTATGGCCGAAGCCATAGCAAAAGTTTACCAAATAATGATTTACCACAGAAGAGTATTTTACTATTAATATTTTAATATTTCTTTATTTAACAAATAATAAATTTGTAACTGTTATAAATTCATCGTATACCTTTAAATAAACTGCATAATTAAATCATAACAGTTTAAGAGCAAACTGAGACAAGTCTGACAGTTAGATAGCGAGCTAGACGTCTTCTACAGAACATTTAGTTAACTAGTGAATTGCAGCCACTACTTATTTCAAAGTAATATTTTGAAATTAGTTTTATCAAATAAATATAAGCTATTTTAGCACTTTTAACATGCTTAGTTGTTTTGATGAAAAATTATATGTTTATGAAAATTTTATAGCATTTAATTAATATTATATATTGATATATTTCAAAAAATACAGTGTACATTTTAAACACATAAACACTGCCCGGACAAAGAAGGTGTGGCTGAAGAATGTCTCGCGAAATTCATCATTTTAGATAAACGCCATTTTAATTATCAAAAAATTTAAGTTAGTGTGCTAAGAGCACTATCACTACGTCCTAATTTTTTCAGTTCCAGATAACTCTGCAGTTACAATATAATGTAATTATAGACATTTAACAATATGTCTGATTTTGCAAACCTGAATGATCATTTACAATTAAAATATTGAAAAATATGTAAAAATAAAGCATGTATATTTAAAAAATATATTATTAAATAATTAAGTACTTATTGTATTTAATTAAACAGGAAACTCAAAAGTATCACTAATAAATATATATATATATATTTGGTCATAAATTATTATAATTATATGAACAATCGAAATCACAATAATACCAATGCCTGTATGAATTAACAAATATGTAATAAATGTAGTCATAACTACATTCAAATAAATATATCACAAAACGAAAAAAAAACTTGAAACTGTTAATAATAATATGAGGTTTATTGTAACTTAATTTAACCATACATATAAAAGAAATATTATTTAAAATGTTTGGCGTTTTTTTCTTTTAAGAGATAATTTGTAGAAATGCAGTAGCATTTCTCTCTTACCTAGTCGCGTCGTCGAAATGTTTTGTATAGTATACAAAACATTTTGACGACGCGACTAGGTAAGAGAGACCTACCTACATCTGTAATTATATACCTGTAAAGCCTTTACTGCGAATTACCTACATCAAGATTTTATTAAATATTAATAAAAAGTATATTAATAAAACATACAAGTGTATGGTATATGTTAAGAAAGGTATAAAGGTATAAGTTACAATCTGATTACCAAAATCATTCTTACATTTGAAAATTTACAAAAATATGATATCATATCATAATAAATAAACATGTTCTTGCATAATATCGTCATAAAACCCACACCCGTACCTTACGTATGCCTATAAAAAGATAAAGTTCACATTATTTTGTGGCGTCTATTTTACAAAAATAGTGGAATAATAGATATCATAAATCATTTGAAAAGCGTTTTCCTGAAACTTAATAGTTATTGTCAACGTTTAATAAAAACATAAATACTTTTTCCTATAATAAGTATTAATCTGTGTAGGCACAATCACTACAATCCATGATCGTAAATATATCCCAAACACTTTATTGCCAATAAATACTACTATATATTGTTTTATTTTACTTAATCTCAATTTTCCTACACGTCTCTGTGTCGAATTTTAAGCTTTACACCCTTCACTGACGTCATATTTTATATTGTATCCCTTTGAAATATTTAAGCATCGTTGAACAACTTTCCGTAATAAAGTTTGAGTGAGAGCCAAACAGAGACCAAAATAAGCCAAGCTACTGACGTTAGCATTTACTACGGCTTTAGTGTATTGACTTCACCAAATGATAGTAGAAAAACGTTCATTATCGGCTCAGACACGTAAATAAAATAAGATAGCTCCCTGAGGCGCGCTCGCTTGGATATTGCGTCCCACAAGCAAATTTACTCTAGGCACAATAAATGTTTAGGACAGATCGTGTAATAAAACAATACCCGGCAACAATAACGTTTAATTTACATAATACAAAGATAGACAATTGGTGAATTATAATTGGTTTCTGTTTTAAAATTAAGATGGTGCAATTGTATATAATTAATTAAGATTTTCTATTAAGACCAAAAATATAGATGCTCATTCAAAGTGCATCAAATTTCCGTGTATATTCAATATACGCTTACATAATTCCTTAAATTTTGCGAACAAAAGCAAAATTTTGAAAAGGGACAAAACTTTCTACGGGCATTATAATTAGGTGACTTAAAAATGTTAGCTCTATTGTGAGAGAAAACAGTAATTTAAATAAATAATTAAAATTAGAACAATACAAACACGAAGTTGAAGAACTTAATTGCCTGTATTTTATTAAGCGTAGAAAGAATTTTTAGGATAATTACATTCCAGCTTAGATTGTGTTAACTAAAGCAAACGAAACTTTTAAATACTGAAGTATGTAAAATTTTGAAAATGGTAAATTTCGTATGCATTTATTTTACTTAAAAACTACTAAAATCGAAAATAAAACATTTAAAATTACGATCCTAATTTTACATTTAAATCTAAAATAAGAAAATTACACAAATAGCTTTTATTAAATTTCTGATTTTCGGTTAATGATAATGATTTAATATTTAATAGATGAATTAGTAAGATAAATATATTGTAATGAATGTAACGGTCAGAAATCCTCACTGTATTTCAGTAAAATTTACGAATTCAATTAACTTCGAGTCAAGTAATTATATAGGCGTATACGATAACCTAAAAGAAACGTATTTAAAAAAAATTAAATCAAAGAAAAAGCTATTAATATGTCTCGTAACAAATAATATTATTTTATTATCGACTCGTGAACCGCCCGCGGCTTCACCCGCGTTAACTATGGGTGTTTTGTATTTTCAGCGGCCTTTTTATAAAACAATGAAATTTCTGGAAAATCGAAAAAAATAGGAAAAAGTAGCCTATGTTCGTCCCTCTAAACCCTGAGTATCGCAATATCACAATCGGTTCAGTGGTGCAGACGGTCACAGACAGACAGAGTTACTTTCGCATTTATATATTAGTATAGATTCCTTCCATTTGCATTCATGCCTACATGCTGACAATGAACTGAACCAAAACTATATTTATTTTATAGTGATAAGTCTTCCAAATCAGACGATTGTAATTTTTTTCAGTATCACGCTGGTCTTTCCCGGCAAAAAGGACCTAGTGACACTCCGTTCTCGTTCCCTTATTCAAGATATTTCAAATTAAATGATGAAACTTTTTCTTTGTCATACCAGAGAGAAAAATGAAAAATAATACAAATATAACCATTATCTGAAGTGGAAATCGAATCCACAATTTTCGCGTCTCTATCGCGCCGCGTCGCTGTTTTCTAATAGTTTAGCTAGCTAAGTATTAAATATATAGTAAATATATTCAATGTTCATACACCACTATTTTACTGTTTTATTATAGTATAGATTAAAATATAGATTATTATTTTTACATTTTTTCGTCAGTACAAACGCACTTTAGGAAAGCTGGTGTAAATTGTAAAAAAACCATCTTCACGGTTATTCCGCACAGCAGCACAGCCACAGTATGTCAGAGAGAAACTAGTGACGCTCCGACAACAACTTCTACTAGAGTACAAAAAACGATTAAATACGACATTGATAATACTTATCTTGTAAAGCATAAATTCCTTTCAAAAATATATATTATTGTAAATATCCAATCAGTATTCAATTAAATTGCTCCAGTCAATAATAATTCGTAATAAAGTCCAGTGGAATCCATTTTATGCCATAGTTCATTTTTATTTGGTTTCAGATAATACTGTTTTCAGTCGTAATTTACATAATTTTTGTATACCCATTTGTTTCTCTTTTAATGTTTTTATTCTTGTAAAAAAATTATACTGAAAGAATGATATAACAATTGTTTAACTTACAGATAACCACTGTTTTCGTAAATAAATACACAAATACGCTCATAATCAACTTAAAAAACCCATTTGAAGTTTTTAAAATAAAACTTTAGACACGTTAGCCAATATATAATAACTTCAAATTACTATCAAATAACTAATATACTTTTCTACTTCTTATATTTCTTCTAGAAATTATTATATTTATTCACTATTATAGCTTATATGTTACCTATTTAAAATTACCAAGCAGACTCATGGCTAATTTTAAAGGTTGACATTTTAAAACATATGATAATAATTATAGTATAATAACAAATATTGTAGTTAAAATTATCATTTACCTGTGTAAAATATTTTTCGCTATTATAAGTTCGCTAATACATGTGGTAAATGCTGGTAATATTTTATCCACATTAGCTTTATAAATCTTAATTAAAACAAATATTACGAAGGTTGCCTGCTATTAGTTAGGATATTTATATTAAATATTTTGAAGCCATCATGCCGCACCTGGACAGTGTCTAAATGTAATCGCGATGATTGTGGATTTGATTCCTACTCGGAGGAAAATATATATTTAAATTATTTGCATTTTCCTTATATGGTTAGACAAAGTTCAGCTTTGATTTTCGATGACATGGTGATAAAGGTGAACCTAAAAAAAACTGTTTAAAATTGAAACATATTTTATTTGATTGGTATTTCTTTCATATAATTACCTTATATTTTTGTGCACCACAAACACTTATTATGACAATTATTAATGTATTTTGTTTTCTCTCTTTCAGTTTTTTGTTTTCTTGTGATTGAAATTAAAATCCGAAAACTAGAACCGTAATATTTTAACATTTTTAAAGTATTGTTTATACATACAGGAAATTGATAAACCATTTTTAGAAAACGCAGCGGGTTTCGAAGCCACGCCTCTTGGACCTCGTCCAAGCGCTCTGACCGCTAAGCTATGCGTTCTACATTCGACTACGTCTCTGTCTGTAATATCTCATATTATAATCAATATTTTTATAAATTTCTGCTACCCAAAGTTATTCCATTTCCTAAGTGTGTGAATAAAAGTTTAGGAATGATAAAATATTTAATAAATTGCATTGTCTCTTGCCTAGGGATTGTTCGTATCTTTGGGTAAATAAATCTTAGAAGACACTAGAATAACAAATTTTTCAAATCCCGTATATTTAAAATGTTAAATTTACGCATTAAATATGAACTTAAACGTACTTTGTAATAGTACCTACTAGTTGAACTATATATCGACACATCATTCACACATTCTTCTTTTTTCTTTTTCTCCACTTTCAACTTTTTATAAATTTATTTCTAACAAAAATTATACATTATTGAAGTTCCAAACTGATTTAAATTAAACTTATACAAGTTATCAAAAACGAATTATCTTTCTTTCATCTTCAAAATAAAAAAATATTTATTGTAAATTTCATTTAGTGACATTAATAGAATACTTAATATAAAATGCTAACTAAAAATACTCCTAAGACAAAGCAAAAGGCATTGTTTGGAAATGCTTAAAGAGGTAATAAAGTGGCGGCTCTATTGTTGTAAAGCGCTAATTGATTTATATAATAGGTCTAAAGTGTGACAATTAAATTTACTGAAGAGAGATTTTTTCTGATTTTTTACCTTATTAAAACAATTTCAAATACTTTTTGAGGTAATCGTGGCGTAGAGGGTGTCTGTCTGTAAACGGGATTGCTTGTGGGTTTTATTCCCACTCGGAGGAACTCATATATTGTTAACTTCTGTTTAAAAATTACGTGAAGAAACCAACTACACTTTTAATGCCAATTCCTTTATTATACATAAATTCGTACAGCAACAATATGTTATACTGATATTTCATATCAACTTATGCAATTATGCTTATGAACTTAGCAAGCTACACTGTATTAGTTTCGTCTGCTCTAGAGATGCAAACCTTTTCTGTCCGAGACTAAAACAGTAAAGGAAAGTAAGCTATAATTATTTATTCAACATAATACACAGTGCTGCCATTATTAGTCCATACATTTACCAATTATCGACACTATGCACAACAAAATGTGCGGAAAGTTGAGAATCGAATGAATTGATAGATGATTCTTTCTAACTGTCCTGCTATGCGGGAAAAGCGTGAAGCTGCTTTTGAAATATTTTATTGATAAGCTTTACAAGCTCTATTCACTCAACGTGTTACATAATGATATATTTATTTTTTATGATTTTTAATTAATAAATATTGCTGTAACAAAGCGCTTAGCTAGCAATAACTAACCTGTTTAGTTTCACGTATTTTTATTTTTTTTAACTATTTTGTCATGTTGGCAGAATGAAATTATGCCACCATTTTACATTCAGGCCCTTGAGACATATTGCGGTTAGAATAACAAAATGATACGACCAGACAACATACAAATTTAAAATAAATAAATAATGTGCTAATAATGTTGAATGCCTTGTAAAAAAAAAATCAATAAATATAATAAGTACAATAAAGTCAACAATATATTCGAAAAAAGGACCTATTATTTGTTTTATAGGTGAATCGTTTATTGTTATTGCGAATTTCCTTTAGCAAAATTGTCCTTTACAGAAGTGCCACGTTTTGAAGATAGCTTAAACAACCTGACAGTATCATTAGGAAGGGAAGCTGTATTTACGTGCGTTGTCAATGACCTCGGCAATTACAGAGTAAGTGTTTTCTACGCTTCTTTTGTACCTTAACTAGTGTATTTATATATGTTAGTGTATAGTTTTATATATATATATATATATATATATATATATATATATATATATTATTATTTAATACAGTCTAGCGTCTAGACAATTTTAAGTTTTGTTACACTTTCAATAATGTGTGTTTAAATGAAACCGGCAGTAGTATAAAGACTTAACTTACAGTTTCAAAAAAAAATTTTTGTATATATAAACAGTTATTGTGAATCGGTCTGATAAAACTGATAGGTATGTCTTGTTGCTTATTTTATTATATAAAAAGTTGTTGCTTAAAATAATTATAATAATATTATATAATATCCCATTCGTCACAGAAATGAATACAAAAGCTACTTATATAATTTAAAAAAAGCTACAATATTTTATATAATCAAACCAAACGTATAGGAAAAAAGTAATAAAAATATATATTAAAAAATATATTTAACATTTGTAAGGTGGCGTGGCTACGCGTGGACACGCAGACGATCCTGACGATCGCGACTCACGTGATAACTAAGAACCATCGTATAGCAGTGAATCACAGCGATAGGCGTGTGTGGTTTCTACACATTCACGACGTGCGTCAATCCGACCGCGGCTGGTACATGTGTCAACTTAACACGGACCCAATGAAAAGTCAGACGGCATATTTAGATGTTGTAGGTATGTACATGCTTGTTTTGTTGAAAACGCTCGTTTTTATTAAGTAATTATTAATGAATTGTGCTGGAGGAAGCACGTGAACAGTGTGAGGACACCACGGAGGGCGCGTGTGAAGAGCTTGAGGAATGTGAATGAGGTAGATGAAGTACGCAGGACCGTAGCGTTTGCCGCCTGTGCTCACTGACTTTCTAGTGAAAAAAGGCGAAGCTAAAAAAAAAGTCACACTCTTTTCGAGAGAATCTAGAATCAAAACACTCTGTTCTCCTCGTCCGCCCGGAATTGAGGCATTGCGTGTTGAGTGGCGAAGCTCAACACGACGCTTTGTCTAGTCACCAGCGCGTGAAAATGAAAATAAATTAAATATAATCATTCCCCTGAGTGGGAATCGAACCCAACACCATCGGGTATACAGTCAAACGCTGTCTCACTGCGCTACGATGACATCTTGTTTTATTGATACTTATTATGATACTAGCAAAGCTTATTTACTATTACTTATATAGCTTATTTACTATTTTTATTATTTCATAATAACAAAATATAATTAAAGAGATTTTTACATGTTAGTAATATGAATTGCAGTACGAGCTAAAATGAAAATATAAAAGCAAAAATAAAGATATGTATTGAAACCGTCATGACTCAGATATCGTATATAAATCTTTATCAAACGATTTCTAATTTGTCTAAAGCAGACGGGAGCTATATTGTAATTCCACATAAACCAATAAACCAGCCAATTACTAACTCTATGTAAGAAGAAATGTAAATTAAAAATAATAAGTTCGCCTTTGTCTGTGTGAATGTATAAAATTTATTACATATTAAGCTAGTTATACCAATATCGTTTTATTTTTGCTTTTTGCTCATAAAAGAAACTTACAAATTAGAACTAAGCCTTAGGCTAAGGTTGGATTTGTATAATACAGTAAAACAAAGTTTTATTAAGAAAATAATTACATATTTTTCATTCGTATTTCATAATATATTTGTTTTAAATAAGATTCTGTATTAAATATAAATCTGTATTTACTAAAACAAACTTTGTAACTATTAAAGAAAATTGCATTTAACAGTTTTCTTACATGTCAGAAAATATTAAATGTTTTCAAATATAAAAATTTGTCATACGTTTTCTGTCTTCATAAATTTCTATATCCCAGAATGCAAGTCCTAGCAATTCCCAGCAACGTGTATTGATAGACATATTTCAATTTCCGCGCTCCAGCCGCAGATATAAAGTATGCATTCTACAGCATGTAGGTGTAATAATAAATGGAAAGTCCAATGGAGAATAGTTTTAGTATAACCTTTGTATGATTAAATTTTCATGTTTGCTGTCGACTGTTTCTGTTTCAGTGTTTGTTTATATTTAGTTTTACTTAAAAATTTTAACTTATCATATTGTCTTAATTTTTTTATCGTTAAATATGGTTGAAAATAATGTAATCCATTATTGTACAATTTAATTTTCATCAATTAAATCCGTTTTAGGTCAACGTGGACGAAGTAGCTAGACAAACGGTAATTCTTAATTTTATCAACTTCACGGTTCACGCTTTCTCTCCCATAGCAGAGTAGTAAGTGAGATAAAACCTGTCAAGCCACTCTCTTTCGCTCTCTAGTTCTCATCTTTCCGCCCGAATTCTGGACATTGCGTGTTAGTGACAACTCAACGCCGCGTTTTGTCTTGCACCAGAGCGAAGATATAAAAATAATTCAAATATAATCATTCCTTTGAATGGGAATAGAACCCACAACCAATCGCGTTTGCCGTCAGATACTGTACCACTACGCCACGAGTTTATCAACGAAACCAAATAATATTGTTTGCTTTTAAAATAATTGTTTTATATCACATATAATATAAAACATTATAATTACACGGTCCAATTAACTATATATATTAGCATATTTTATAGAATGTATTTGGCAAGACTGTAGAGCTTCATATTGTAGTTTTATGAAACTTTAAATTGAAATTATGCCACAAGCGGAAAATAGCAAAAGTTAAATAGTGATGGAAACTACCGCCGGCTTTTATGAGAATAAGACCTGTAATAATATCAAACTGTTTTTATCTCACCGTAAATATAAAGCAATATGACAAACTTATACACTATTTCAAATGAAACCATTTTAAGCGGATTAATCGCGTATATTATTATTATTCGAAAATAAATATGAGGAACCCGACGTTTCGAACACTTTACAGTAGTTCGTGGTCACAAGTAATCTGGTTAAAAATAGTTTCATTTCAAAATGTTCAAAAATCGCGAAAAATGAAAATCTTATCAAACTTATACACTAACAAATAAAGTACAAATTAGTATTAAGTGTATATAACAAATCTTATAGACCTATAGTAAAAAATAAATAAATATGCAAGTTTATATACGACGTATATAGTTAGTGACGTTTAATCATAAATCCGTATTTATTTTATATGTATTACAAAAAAAATATTTGGTATCTAAGAAAAACCGCGAAGTTGAGTTCCGCTACTCAACACTCAATATCCCGAATTCGGAAGGAAAATAGAAACGTAGTGTCCCGACACTAGGTTTTTGACCCTGCTGTGCTTTATATATAAAAAATATATATTTCAATAACAATTGTTGACAACTAGTTATACAATTTCATAATTCAACACGGCAAGTTTTGTCCATCGGAGCTAATAATAATAAAACGAGTGCGTGTCGTGGTCTCCCGGGCAACCACACGTAATTGCTGTAATAAGTCGCAGCTGTGATAAGCGAACAAAACACACTGAGAACTATATTTATATGAATGCTTTTACATGGATTAAGTACGTATGATGTGACGTATACTTCGTGTATTTTAATATAATTTCCGACTGAGCGACAGAAGCCACATTTGCTTATACTCGACTAGCGGCACGGCTCTCATATTCGCGCATCCGTAATAACTGTGATAATTATTATGATTCCGTCACCGGGGCGTATGTGTATGTAAATTCATTTTCCTGACTTGTTTAGACAGAGTTAATATTAACCTAACCTAACCTAACGCAAATAGTCTTTTTTATCTTTTATCTGTGTATCACAGAGACACTAAGCTCTCGAGTAATAAGCCTAGTTTTGAGTACTGATAAAATATTTAAATAAAAGGTACGATCCTTATGTCCGTAGTATGTAAACAATAAAAAAATTATGTGTATTGAATTTTGAAATTATTCAATACAGATTCATCTTAAATTCCTTATTTTATACTTTCGTAATATTGCCATTACTTAACTTTAATCAATTACAAAAATGAATACAAATACTTAATGGGTCCTAATACATATATGGTACCCTCTTTCTATTCCGTTAAATATATAAAAAAAAATAACGTTTTGATTTATAAAATATACACATACAGCTTACTAAAATTTCCATCTAGTTCCTCCCGATATCTTGGACTATCCGACGAGCAGCGATCAAGTAGCTAGAGAAGGTGCTAATGTATCGCTCCGATGTGCAGCCCACGGGGTGCCAACTCCAACCGTTGTATGGAGGAAGGAGGCTGGGGACTTATTACCTACATCAAACTTTAGCGACACACAAAGTAAGATATTTATAGGTATTCGTATAATGTTATTATTACTTTGTATATTAAATAGAAAATGTAAATAACACAAATGTATTCATCAGTAGTATAGTAAAACATTTTATTGAAATAAATGAAAAAATATAAAGTAAGTGAGCCTTCAATGTGGGCTTTTAATTTTTAATGCAGCTTAAAAGAATAAAACTCTTCTACATTTAAAAGGAAAGTTATAAATGTAAAATTAATAACTGTGTTGAACATATGATATATAATGAATAGTGTTTTATGTAGAAAGAGTAGAGCCGTACGAAACATCGACTTTAAAGCATGCAACATGCAAGCCGCAACGTCTACCACTTTCAATCGCCGAGTAATGCGCAGTGGAAGGCCGCGGCCATTTTCACATTATAGAATCTTATTTTCTCAAACTGAAAGTACGATTTCAGATATAAATGGTTTTGTAATAAAACGATAATAAAGATTTAATTAATGCTCGACGCTGACTGGGTCTTCGCGACATTAAAAACTTCAGATTTTGCTTTTGGTCGAAACGACGCTTTAAAACGACGTATAACGAATTATTTTATTTTAGCTTAATTTTTCGATGTTTTATTAGCTAACTTAAAACCATTGTTGACATATAGTACCTACTAATATATTTATAGATGCATATGAAACATATCATAGGTGTAACTTTCGCGAAAATTATTATCTGTACACTGCAGTTGCTGGTTCAAAATTCATGAACCTTTTAAAAGTTATTATCATTTGAAGGATATCTCAAGGCTTCATGAGAACGTCGTAGTTGAGTTCACCATTTTTTATTACAATGCATAAACACACACACTCACACATATAGTAAATTTTACACTCTTTTGTCTATTCTAAGCTTACTCAATTTTATAACAAAAACAAAGAGGAACAACTATGCCTTCGTTTTTTTATCTTCGGGAGAAGGTACTATGCAATGTCAGTAATTCAAGTGCTATATTAAATATTTCATTCACTAGTTTCTTTTTATAAAAACATATACACTGGCAACTTTACCAGTCTATCCCGTGGGAGCTTTTATTTTTCAAGGATAACATTTACAAAGTAAATAACTTATTATTCATCAAATTTATGGATATTTGTATGTGCGGGTATCTCTAAATATACATTTTGATGTAAAAGTAACAATTTTTTACGTTATCTTTACGAAATGCTAAGGCAAAAGGATTAATAAAAATAAAAATATGATGAGTTATGTTTTTCTTTTTGGCAATAACTATAACAATTTCTACCGAAACATCAGATACTGAGGTAAACCTTTATGTGAGCAATATACCGGATACTTTTTTCCCATATTCGTCCAAGAACATTAAAATATAATCCCATCAAGACCCATGCACTTATTTACTTTTTTGTAATACTAAAAACAGACAGAAATACGACAGAAAAATAAGGTATTTAAGAAATATATCTTAGCACAGTATATGTATTAGGTATATATATACATAAATTTTATATTGTTAATATAATATTGATACGATTTATTCGTATTTTAATACACATTTTAAATACAGCTTCGAACAACATTTATTAGTTTTACTTTGATTACGAGCTTTAACAAGCACCTAGCTCTAGTTAACGTATGCTCTACATGAAAAGTTACTATTAAGCCTATTATACATTTCATCCTCCAGTGCATAATTACAGTTTGCTAATCTAGACTCGTCAGTGAGCGGCGCCGTGGTGCACTTACTGAAGGTGTCGCGCTTGCATATGGGGGCGTACCTTTGCATCGCGAGCAACGGCGTGCCGCCCTCTGTCAGCAAACGGGTCATGCTCGTCGTTCATTGTAAGTACTGGTATAGGTAGTGCTCTAGTTATTTTATTGTATTTTTCTTTGTACGCTTAATATTTTAGATGTTATATTTTGTTCCTCTATTTTTTGTGCATTGATGCATTTAGGATGTGAATGTGATAAACTAGAATGTATGGTACCTGTCTAAGTTTTACGTATCTAGAGTCTTTTATATTTTTTTCGTATATATTTAAATTAAGCTTAAAATCAAAGAATTTTACAAAATAATTAATGGACTTATAATATTTTATGATTTACAATATTATTGAGTAGCATTAATCATAGTTCTATATCTTGACCACATTACCTTATTTAAACTATGATTAATGAGAGGTTTTTACGTAATTCTTGAACATTTATTAAATAAATATAACGAATTTATACAATTTTTAAGTAGGTCATGTACAGCGTTGATTTTAAGTTAACATTGACACAATGGCGCCGTGTTCTAGTAATTTGTTCAATTAAAAGTATTTTTTAACTCGTTATCTTTACACTATTTAAAAGAATCTTGTTGAAAACTCTTTTTAATAACATTTTATTTGTCGCTTGCTTGCTTGTCGTCGCTTAATTAATAAACAGTAGTAATAGTTTAATTGTGATCTTTTTTATAGAATTAAAATATATTTTTGAATACTTAATTTCCCTAGGTGAAGACAAAAAACTGAAATATTGTTAATTGTATGGATTAAATGAACGAATAAAATATACTTAATTTATTATATTGTTTACATTAGTTGTGGCTTCCTACAATGATAATGATACAGTATATTTATATAGGTGTATATTGGATATATAACTTATCTAACAGTCACATTACTTGAAATTTTCAATATCTTTAAAAAGGTATATCCTTTTCAACACCCACATA
Source organism: Podotricha telesiphe (assembly GCA_038994665.1). Lineage (NCBI taxonomy): Eukaryota > Metazoa > Arthropoda > Insecta > Lepidoptera > Nymphalidae > Podotricha > Podotricha telesiphe. Next base: position 160,495 of record JAOYRR010000094.1, read on the forward strand.
TCCCATTATATACAGTAGTTTTCGTTGCTAACGATCTCGTCTCAATTTACATCGTCTATCACCACGTTACATCCATACACGTGTGTCTCCTTGTTCTTATGAAAAAGGCTTGCAGTATGATTCCAATGTAGAATGACCAGGATTACTATCACTTGACAGTTAGCTTGCCGGTATGATAAGCCGTCTAGTCAGCAAATAATCTATTTGAGTTGAGTGAGGCCCGCTCTTATACTTGATAGGGTGCTGGGGATTCTTCTGGAAGAATGTGTTCACGACTGCCAAGTCAAACACAATACAGGTTCGTAGAATATATTTTTTTCTCTGTATTGCGACGACCATTTCCAAAACCACCGTGTATACGCTCATACGTCTCCCCAGCGTTACCCACATGGCCGTTGAAATCCCCCAAGTACGATTTCTTCAGTGGTCGATATAGCACGGAGAATTTCTTCAATCTGCTCTTAGAACGACTCCTTTTTTGGCCCCGCTACAGCCCGCCTGAGGAGCATAGGCGCTGATTAAGTTAATAACTCCACTCCCAATCAATACCTTGACCCATATCAGGCAAAAAGAGCGACGCTCGACTTCAAGGAGGCTCCTTCCGAAGCTCTTCAGATAGCACTACTGCTATGCCTGTTTTACCTGATGGCGATCCAGCGTATATCAGCTGATAATGCTGTCCAATGCTGTAGCTGCAACATTGTTGACTTCTAGCGAGTAAAATCCAAGACTTCCGAGACCCTCAAATATCTCTATATAAAATTTCATCTCAATATTCTATATTCTATATAATATCTATATAAAATTTCATCTCAATATATATTCAGCGGTTTGGCCGTGATGACGTCACATACAGATCATTCACTTAGCTATTATGAAAATATTTATATTTGTATTTTGTAATAAGAACAATATTTTGAAATCAAATTCCTATAGACATGTTCTTTATGTGTTTTGTAAACCTTGTAAACTAGCTTGTGCATGTAGTACACTTCTTGGAACGGACGTTGATTGATTTACTTCAAATATTGTTAAGTGTTTGATATTGATATATTATTAATGTTATGTGGGAAATAGTTTCCTTCACGTCATCCGATTGTTAAATATTGTTTGCTAAGATATATATATGCATAAAGGTGCAGTATACTAAAAGATACATAATAAAGTTACACATATTATATAATTAAATAGGTGAAGAAAAAAAAAATATTATAAATATGTACGATACAAGTTATTATGTTAAGAAATAGAATATATAACCGTATAGGTATAAAATTTACGGTCATATTCTATATTAAAAATATAGATATGAAAACATATTTTTAGAAGACGTATAAAAATATGCACGCAGTGGGATTAAAACCCGCGCCTCTTGGAAACCGTCCCAGCGCTCGGACTGCTAAGCCATGCGTTCTACATCCAGCTGCGTCGAAATTCTTATACGCCTATTACATCTTACACTTAACTGCTAACAACAAAAATAAGTTTACTAATATATGTTTTTCAATTTCCTAAGTGTGTAATTAATACAAAAAAAAATGATAACAATATAGTTCGACTTGCATTATGAAGTGTAATATAACTCTGTACAACTAATTAAGAATTCGAAAAATAGCAATCTATAAATTTCGTTATACAAAATGCCATGTACTTCCCTCCTCTGACAGCAAGTGAGTGATACTCATCGTTCATTACGTATAAACAATATTAGCTGACTAAGCTGCAACATTGTTGATGGATTCTTAAGCGGGACATTGATTGATGCTACTCTTTCTACAATGCATTGCACGGCAAACATTTTAAAAATCCTATAAAATTTTTATAATAAGTACTGCTTTAAGTTGTAAGCATAATTTACAATGAAAATAAATTATATATTTAATTAATTATAGTATTTATTTCATTAATATAAGACACGTATATATTTTATTTTTACTCTTTCATCTCTATATAATAACTTAAAATTATGTCAACAAGCAAGTCACACGTCGTTTATTGGAAGCTATTAACAATAATTAGGCTGAAACCGTGTCGATCGATTCTTGAGCAGGACATTGATTGATCTGCAAGGTGCCTTAAATGTTGCCAGTGGAAATTGTCTATTAAGAATTTACTGCGGTTGTGCAGGTGTTCTTAAAAATCTAACTTGATACACTCTCAAAATAAACGTAATTTTTTTATTTAAAAATACTTTATTTTCTAATACATCTTTCAAATAAGTCAAATAATACAAATAATACGAAAACGCTCATAAATTTGTTTTCTGACATAGCTTAGATGGATTTTTGAGTTCAAAGTTATAAACCTGCTAGTCTTTATACATCTCAGCAAAAAGAAAGTAAAATCGTATTAATATTAAAATAACTCTTTGGTAACCATTCCCCTCTGAAAGAAGTAGCTATGTCATAATCAATAGCAAAAGAAAACTAATGGCCTATTAAAATTCTACCCTAGGGCAAAGCCCTCTTCAACTAACAAGAGGGATCGAAGCCTTTTCCTTCCCACGTAACGGAGTGGCGGTAAAATACATGTTACATTTTAAAACTTTTTACAGTAATTTATAAAAAAGTATATACTTTAAGTATACATTCTCGTTTTAAAAATATGAATATATTGAATATACCAAAGTAATCACTGCACATGCAAATTATGTATGCCATTCACAAATGTGATTTCGATATAATGAATGTGAAATTATATTATCTGAGGCCACACAGCAGTTTCTATTGATATATCAACATTTCATTGATTTTATATTAATACTATCACATACTACTTCAGACGAGAATTATCACACTTTTATTAGATCAATCATCAATCTTTGTGAAGGAATCTCATAAAGTCCACGTTACACACTTCTTATAATCCCATATATTTCATATAAGATTGATAACAGATTATATATAGTGCACAAATACAAATACAGGTGCCGTCTCCTCTATATTCAGCCTTACATACTCAAGCAAACGAAAAATCAAAAACTAGAACCAAAGACACCTGATATTTTAAATGTATTTGAATTCTTGCCACTTATTACACTGGTAACTAGACTAGTTTATGTTTTGGTTGATTCAGAAAACTACAGTTATTACGATTTATTACCAACTTCATTGATGTTCTTTAAAAATGAGTGTTTTTTTAAATACAAAATATGTTAATGATATGTCTATAAAAAGTAATTTTATATAATATTATAATTATACATTTTATTGTAGTTCCGCCTATCATGACAATACAGAACCAACTGGTAGGTGCGAATGAAGGCGACACGGTGCACCTCGACTGCCATTCTGAAGCCTTCCCCAGATCTATTAACTACTGGACTATAAATGAACAAATCATATCACAAAGTAAGTACTTATCATTTTAGAATATTTGGAAATATATGTATATAAACTTAATATTATAATGAATGAATGAAATTTATAAGCGAAATTTGAACGTAAATATTGAGTAAAAAGCTAGTGTAAACGTCCAGTAGCAAATATAACTTCGGTGTAGCTAACAACATAACTTATAACCGCAAAAGAATTTCGACATGGCATGACAAGATAGAATAGCTTTATTGGCGGAATCATATTTTAACGAATTTTTAATAAATTTGCTTTATTTCACAATTATTCATTAGATAGTAAATATCATCCTATAGGAGAAAAATATATATTTTTTATTATTGTTTACAATCTTTCTCTTTATTAATATACCAGACATTGGAGTGAGGTTGGAACGTATCTGACTTCCGCGTGATAGTCGTAGGTTTGATGACCAATAGTTTTATTATCAATTTTGTTTTGTCACATGATGTATTTATTTCATGCGATGCCAGTTCTTAAATAAAAAAGATCTCTGATGTTAAAAAAGCATTATAAAAGAAAATTAAACAATTATCGAAAATCGAAAAGTGCAAAGCTAAAATAAAAAAAACCTTATAATAATTTTAATATTACAATATAAATATTTGAATATTCTGCGGATGTGAGAATAGCTGAATGTGGTACATTCAGACTGAAACTGTTATTTACACCAACACACAATCACTGAAACGCCATACCTTTATTTTTATTTTATGTAAATTCGAAAACCAATTCAAGTGAAATATATTTGACGGTAAAGTTCAGAGCCCATTGAATAACTCTGGAATTTCTATTTTAATATGATAGATCGCTGAAATAACTCGGACAATTTGGTTTGTATTTGTTTTTTTTCCTTTCATTAATACTAAAAGTTAAGCATATTATTTTATACTTTACCTTGTATAACATTGTATGAAATAACAAATTTTTGTTTATTAAAATTGTTATTTGTAATTTTTCTCCAGCTATATTTTATTATTCCCTACGTGGGAAGTTCAAGTTCCTTGAATTTGTTTTATCATATTTGCGCCAACACTTGCCACTTAGTGGATTTTTTAATTTTAGATTCTGTGGATCTCAATGCCTTTGCATAGCCTGTGTAGATTTTATACAGCAATTATAACTTCTCTAAAATAATACACCCCCAAAAATCTTTGTTCATCTCTTTAAGATACTTATTCATAAAATATAAAGGAAACAAAAAGTTTATAAACAAGCTTTTTATTGTCCTGCCAGTAATAACAAATATTTGCAAGTGCACTTAACATATTTGACAAAGTAAACGCCAAGTTTTTGTAATAATGGAAGGAAATTGCTATTGTATTACAATCGCATGCAAACTTCAACTTGCAATGCAATGTTATTATGAGAAATATTTCAAATAGTAGTTACATTTGTAGACGCTGTTTTATTACATTTGTTAATTTAAAATATTACCTTACTTTAAACATTAGAAAGTACTTTTATATTGCCAAATTTTGAAGGTTACCGATGTGAATCAGATATATCATTTCGACAGTAAGTGTCAAGAGTTTATTAAGTCTTTTTCCTGCTATACGCGGGTATTTATTCAAGATATAATCGATATATTATTCGAATCCATAGTTCATTAAAAACATTAAAACATTATATATATATATATATATATATATATATATATATATATATAACAAGAGTTATTTTAAAATCGATATTATTTTCAATGCCTAAAACTTATGAGTTGGATTTTCAGCTATTAAAACTATGCGACATCCAAAACAAGTATTAAAATGTAAAATATTTAATACGTCAATTTTGGTTCGTGTGACACTAGTTATTACGTTGATAGAGCCGAATACATCACTTAATTATTTACAGCCGATAAAAGGTTCGAGGTGGTAGCAGTGGAACGCGGCTACGAGGTGGACATGCGGTTGAAAATAAAGAAAGTAGGTCGCAGTACTTTTGGCACGTACAGTTGCATATCAAAAAACTCCCTTGGAGACACCGATGGAACTATTAAATTGTATCGTAAGTATTTTTAACAGTTAATATTTCCATTGAATTACTCGATAGAGAGAGGCTCATTGAACGCAAGAACAGTTTGTATATGTGAACAAATATAATGTTTAGACACGTATAAAGTTTGAACGTAGCTAGGATTCGAACCCACACCTTTCGGAAACCGTTCAAGTCGCTTTATACGTACATTTTTAATATTTTTTTTCCCTTGGTATGTGAATAACATAAAATGTATCATGCTAATATTTGTAAATTATTATATTGAAGTTTATTATAATATATTAAATATTCACTCTAATTTCATTTAAATAACACGATATAGAATACAATCGATGTTAATTTTAAGACTATGGCACAGTAAAACAGACAAGTAAAACGTTTAAACAAATATAGTTTTCATAATTAGAATCTCGTTTACATGAAATATTAATAGGCGAAATGTAACATGATGGATACGAAAATTGAATAAAATGTGAATATTTAATTACGTTACGTATAGTAAACCATTCAGTGTATATGTGATCAAACGTTGTATGTCATATATCCGCAAATAAAATATAAACATATTTCGTAGTAAAGATGTGTTATTTTGAGTATTTAAAGAATTAAACCAAATGATATAATTTTTAGTTTTTAATTAATTTGTATATAACAAAATCTCAAAAGGTGTGTACAAAATAGATATATTTTTTAAAATAATTTTTTAGACCATTTTTCGTTAAACGGCCGTACTATTTTATAACATTTCTTTACTATCTACAATTGCCACAAATCTTTGCATAAATATTTATAGTATTCCTATTTAATTGTATATAATGAAAAAAATATCATTATATTTCAGCCCTCTCAGGTAGGTTCGAGGAGATGCAATACAATGAAGTAGGAGACTTCGAAGAAACCCCCGATGTGAGCGAATTAGAGGCGTTAAAACGAAGCTCAGCGAGTACACTCATACCAGTACTCACATTTTTAGCCATTATTGCCATATTATGAAGCTAATTTGTATATACAAAATATATTGTTACAATCTTTCTCATATTGTTTTATTTTTTAAAAAAAATATATTCTATATTAAATAAAAATTTTATATCAAGTACCGTTCTCAAATTTTACAGTAGATAAAAGTTGTGGAATTTCTGTTACTAAAAGAAAATCGACCGCGATCAAAATAAATTATTTAAAGGCACGTTATTATTACTTAGAGACAGCTAATTTTTAATTAATGCCGCATAGATTTTACTGTTTTAATAAAAATATAAATTAAATGTCAGAAGATTTAGCTGCTAACGAAATATTGTACTACAGTAATTTTCTGATAAATTTATGATAAATTTTATTTGAAAGGTTAGTAATTGCTCTTTTTACATAATTTTTTGATGGTAACATTTAATGTTTTATATGCTCAAATTAAATAATATGTAGGCAATTAGGTAATAAGGCGTAAGAATTTGGCAAACCTATATATTTTTCGGTATGTAAAGAATACTAAAACCCTTATTTAAAAGTAATTATAATATTACTTACTTTAAGTACATCTTAAGTATCGTACAGCTTTGGCTACGCCGTTGCTACATTCAGTGCTACGTATAATATGTACCATTTATAAGAGTTAATTATAATATAGGTTAAAATTTGAATACTAAATTTAGTATTCAGGAGAATGTTTATTTTTAACATGTGCCTTTCTTTACAATAATAATTAGGTAAGCGTATAAAAATCTGAACGCAGCTGGATTCGAACCCGTTCACACCGTTCAAGCGCTGTGACCACTGAGACATACGATCTACATCCGGCTACATCGAAATTCTTATATGCTTATTACAAAAATACATATTTAGAAAACGTATAAAAATTAGAATGCAGCGGGTTTTCAACTCGCGCCTTTTGAAAATCGTTCAAGCGCTCTGAGCCATGCGTTCCAATTTTTATGTTTTCTAAAAAAATTTTTATATTCCCGAGTGTGAACTGAACCCACGACCAATCGCGTTTGACGTCAAACGATTTTAATGTAATTTATATAATCGTCTAAATAAAATGCTTATGATATTGCTAAGGATTTAACGGAGGTAACACGACCATATTGGGCATACATTTTTAATGAGCTTTATGTACAACCTTCACAAACATTTTCGTTTCAGCTTTAGTCACCTGCATATTTAAGTTACGAAGTACCCTAAACTTGAGGTTTATCATCTTCAATTATACCCCTTCTAAGTCGTTTCACTGTAATTTATAACACCTGAGTAAACAAACTTTCAACTATTTCATTTACAAGGGAATAGAAAGTTCCAATTTTGGTTAAATGTTAATTTAAATGAAAATGATTTTCCATTAAATATTTTATACCATATTTTTTGGTGTATAACTTTACTGTTTTAAATTCAGAGTTCAATTACAAAGTTGAAATTCTACAATATTCCAAATTCATTATCACGCTTATAAGTATTTTTGAATTTTTGTCGTAACTTTACATACACTTGCCATAAAGATTTGTATGGGATGTCATAACAATAACTGAACTCCCATAATCCGCTTATCCTTTCATCCGAGCGACCAGCAATTAAAAAAGACGAATCACTTTTCATTATTCAATTACGAGCTTGACTTTTTACCAGAATGCGGGTGGCAAAGGATGGAAATATATTTATCAGTGTAAGTATGTTTGTTCCTATTTAAGTATATGGCATATTAGAGACCAAACTTCTTACATCAATCACTATACACCGTTGAATAAACCAACGGGTGTTCAGTAAACAATATATGCATATTTTAACATTTTTAAAGTGTTTATAACACACTTATTATATGAAAAACGCAGCGGGATTCAAATCCGCGCCTCTTGGGAACCGTACAATCGCTATGCCCGCTAATCCATACGTTCTACATCCTCCAACTTTTTAGTTGTTTGAAATTTTATTTTTTTTAATTTTTAATCGCGACCTATTCTTATGTGTCGTAATCGTAATATGGCGGAATGGGACAGCGTCTGGTTGTAAACTTTACCTCCACTCGGTAAATAATTATATATAAATTAAGTTATTTAATGGACATAAAAACCATTCATTACCTCTGGTAAAATAAAACGATTCGTTGAGTTTCGACTCTCGACGCGCAATGTCTCGATTTCGAACGAAAAGTGGCAAACGAAATGTGTTGACACTAGGTTATCTATGAGGAAAAATAAATAAAACAATGTATAAAATGTAAATATAAATAAAGTAACGGCTATCTATATGTTTAGTAGAATATCACTAACACATAAACAAATATACCGAAAGCGTTAGTGTTGTGATATATCATGGACGTCGTTGTCCTAAGCCTTTTATATTTTATGTATATATACCTAGGTGATTTGAACATCTGCGTCCGTTCGAACTATGTGTACATTTTGCAGTTTATTTCATGTTTATACCGATTTTTATTAAGGACATAATATCTGTTACGATCAATACGCTGAGCAATTTGTTTAAAAGGGAACGTGATATGATTCTAAAATTAGAATTTTTTTTTTACTGTAGCTTATAAAGGTCGTTATTTGATTAAGAATAGTGATACGTCACTTTGCATTTATTCTGCTACAAGAATGTCTCAAAGTTTTGACTAAAGTAAATTTTTTTATAAACTTCTACTTCGTATAAGGGCCATCTGAGTATCAAAATATTTATACATAAGGTAGGCATTAAGATTAATAGACAGATTTCACACTCTTCGTAATACACTGGAGTGTTCAAGAGTTTAAGGCCATATATTATCGGCATATATATATATATATATATATATATATATATATATATATATATATATATATTCCTATCCCTACATTTGTCACATTTCTTTTATTTTCAATCTTGGATTACTATAATTTTCGGAAACGATTACAAATTTGTAACTTGTTGACGACACGATTTTAATTTTTGTTCGAGGCGGTACGTGTAATAATTACGTTGAACCTTTGGATATTACCCTTTATAACCTTTGGTTACTCCCTTGAACGTAACAATTTTAGGTAACATTATTAGCCGCCAACGTTGGTTGGAATTATTTTCAACACGCAATTTTTCCGTAGTAAGTTAATCAGTAAAAATAGGCTCTTTGGTCATGTAAAGACAAATTTACTCAATTAAGCCACTTGTATCTTATACAAATTTATTATAAATGAGTGTATTGTATACAAATGTATATTGTACATAATTTACAATCTAGATATCTAGATAGTTTTTTTAATGTTGGTGTGTGAATAAACACGATTATATCGGTAATATTTTATTGCAAATAAATCACTTCACCATTTTTGTTTTTAAATATAATTAAAATTAAATGTTCATTATATTAAACAAAAAATTTACAACAAGAACTGATTGAAAATTAATTGATATCAGAACTTCAAACGGTCTTTGTTTTAAAATCTAATACAAAATTAATAACTTTCCATCTTTCATGAGCAAACATCATGTCAGTAGAAGAAGGAAAGAAATTACTAAAATCAATAATACATTTCTCGTAACAAACACTTTTTATATATGTTTATATGTTTGACGTGTGATGACTTAATATAACTGTGTGCTGCTGAACGTCTACAAATGATTTCTTTTTCATCGCTGCTAGTTTTTCCTTATAAATCACACAATAAACTAACTCCACGGCTGTAGTAGAAGAATTACAAAGGTCACCATTTTAATATTGCCCGTTGCAGAAGTTTTTGAGTTATTAAACATTTTCATTTTTTAATGAAAACTAGAGTTGTATATATAACTCAACGAAACGAAAATGAACACTCCCAATGTTTGAAAGTGGCATTTAAATATAGATTTTTTTACAAACAAATAACATAAAAGATATTTCATGAGACGAAGCTTATATACATACCATTAAGATACGTAATTACACTGCATATCAGAGTTAGCAAGCCATAAAATAAGTTTGCGTACAATTTGTAGAGGGAGTGTGGGAATGAAACAATTTTCAAATAAATGTGAGGCTATATGTATTGCAGTATTAGCATAGACAATCTCGCACCAGGAGATCGTATTTACCCGACCACAATATATAACGGAACTTTTAGTCTTAATATTAGCATTTCAGGTAGACAATTGTTTTCTTAACATTCTTTAAACTCATTTAAGTTATTCTTTATTATATATTAATAACGTTCGTTTCTTGGGTTTACAGCCAGACGATATCCCTTTGTACCACGATGGCCTTACGAAACAAATTATAAAATAGTATGAATATTATTTCTAAATGTATTAAACAATTTAAATACTTTAATTCAGTTATATGATTTTATTTAATTCACACATTTCATATATAAAATGAACCTTTGTTTATTTTTATTATACATTAATAATTTATATTTTAATAAATTATACTTTTCTTTATTATAAATTATACTTTTCAGCAGTAGAATTCTCTAAACATTCAACGAGAATAGCAGTAGAAGATTTGAATTTCTAACATACACGTAATCATTTAAGATTCACTTATTTCAAATAATAATATTATTTATTATTAAATGTAAAGTTCTATTGGTTGTATATTATTTATTTTCTTAGATTTTACGAAACGATTCTTAGATTTTTAAAACGATTACATCGAATAAAATATACTCTAACGCCTCAATCGTTTTACGTTTTACGTTTGTATGGAATTGTAATATTCAGTATTCGATATACACATATCCCTTAATGGGATATAAACACACTACTGATACAGTCAATAGTGACGTAAACACGGCTATCTACAAAATCACTAGTAGAGCAGTAGCGTTTTTAACGTAAAAGTTTGATACCTACGATAAGAATGCTATCAAACATGTACTTTACCTTGCACTAGCTTCTTAAAATTTAGAATATTCAATTAATATGCCATTTCGAAGAATATTGTGAAATCTATTTGACAAATTTATGTTTTATTTTGCAAATACAGCAGATTTATTGTTTTACATTGTACAAATACAAAACTGCGATATATTCGGTTCTACATCGGACTTTCTTGTAACTAATTTCGAAATCATTCATCATCATCAGCGCGTAATTACTGTTATTTTTTATAATATTAATCTAACTGCGACAATAAATAAAGGATAACTATGATTAACACCAAAATATAGTAGTGGACTCAAATTACTTTGTAATTTCAAAGATTCAGACATTGATATTGCAGATATACATAAAAGATTTCTTTCTTAATTACAATTAAACATCATACAACTGTTATTGTAACAAATAATATAATAGTAACAAAGCGCAATATTTGCAGAGAAAATAACACATCTAGAAAATAGTAAGGTATATATATACACCCTTTACTTTTCATTATTATAATTTTTGTGTTAATGTAATATTTGCATCCACCATTTAACATAATTATACCATTCTTGAAGTGTTAAAATATTTTCCCTCTTAGAATGTTCTCTAAAAAATAGTGGCAAATGTGGTCTTATATAGCTTAGCAGCAAAATTGTACAGTTAAGTACTGACTTGTACTGACTTGAACTTGCACTTATAATAAGAAACAATAAATTCACTGTTGAAGGTAGAAAGATCTTTTTTGCTAATTAAAAGTTGCTAATATATATACAGGGGTGTATTGATGTCTGTTACATTAAGAAATACTACATATATAGTAACATATTTCTAGGGCGTATACAAAAGTGAATAGTGTCTAAGAAGTCTCATCAGTAGTTTAGGTGCAGGATTATTATTTCCACTTCACGATTTTTACCGATACTGTGTTTCGCGTGACGTAGACATTATTTAAAACCAATGACGTAAATATCTACTACTACAATATTACTATTAAACGTTCTGCCATCTTTCATTCAAAAATACATAATATCTCAGTTATATCTCTCTCTCTCTTTTACGCTATATACGTATCTGATTTCTTGTAATAAACCTAAGCCACGTCCAACTTGAGTAATAAACTAATCTAATAAAATGCTATTTTATGACAAATTTATTTTATCTTGTTTTCTTGATAAATTTTAAAGATTTCATTGGGAGACGTACATTTATATGCTCTAAGTTCCCATATTCAATGGCGCACCTTATATATATATATATATATATATTTATATATATTTTTACAAAAAATGTTTGCCTGCCAACAAAGCACATACGGCAACAACATAACGGCCATAGATTTATTTACAATCACAAGCACCACTCATACACATCACGAACTAAGTAATTAGTTTATAAGTAAAATATTACACAATATCAAATTATTTTAAACAGTGGTAACAATTAAAATTCTATAAAATCTAAAAAAAATAACGTAAATACAAATTAACTTAGTCGCATGTTTTGACTTTTGTGAGTATGACTTCAAGTATTCAAATACATAGATAATTAGAAAAAATAGTAATATTTTATTAGTCTATGCGTAGTTAGTATAGTATTTAAAGGTTTAATCATATTGGAAAATGTAAAAATAGTACTAGTAACCTTGAAATTACAATGTATGGGAAACAATGTATCACATAAATAAAAATCTTTTTACTGGGTACACTCACCTACATAAAGTTTCGAATAAGCGAATAAAATTACCTTCATTAAAATATTCAATTAGTAGATCTTCATAATTAGAGTAGTAAAAGTCACATTGTTTTCATTATTTCGTCAAGTTTATAAACAATTTATTGCTTTTGTTGTATATTTTTCTTGTAATACACTTTTAATTTAGATTATTGATATTAACATTGAAGGAATGAAAAAAGTATATATATATATATATATATATTCTTTATTGCACTTTTAAAAAAAACAATACAATTTACATTACAGAAATTAAGTGAGCAACGGTGGAGAAATTAAGTGAGCAAGTGTGTGAACTTTAAAAAAAACAATAGGCGGTCATGTGACTTATGCCTATCTGAACATCAAATAACCCTTTGAATTCCACGACGTACATACGGATAATTGTAAATGTGCGTGTGTACTTTGTCAGAGTTAAAAAAATATGTAGTCTTTAATTAACCGGCAAAATGCACGTCAAAATCCGGATTTTTTTATAAAAAATAATACCACTAGATAAAATAAAGAGTTCTAAATTGAACGATGCAAAAAAGGGAATTCAGATGTCTTTTTCTTTTTTGCCGTCAATATGGTCAACAAGTGCAACGTATAAAAGTTTAATTTAAAAAGATTGCGAAAACTACTTTCTTTTCCTAATTAATAAAAATTAAATATTATATGTGTGTTTCGAAAGCTATTTTATACCAATTAGGTACGGTTCACTTTTCATAATTTTCTAATAAAAAAATATAATTAAAACTTATTTCAATAGTTGCTTTTGTATCTAATTAGTAATATTAAAGTTGACTACAATAGAGATATAATAGCTTAGCCTGATTATGTTCTAATACAATGTTTTTTTCTAATAATACAAAAAATTTGATAAAAAGTTAATTAATAAAAAGAACCCATCCAAAATAAGTTTTTTAAGCGTTTACATAAGTAAAATTTTGTTTAAGTAAATACTATTTCACGTTTTAAAAAGAAAAATAGCCTTATGAAATTCAAATTTCACCATTCTTGTAACCAATCAAGTATTTCTCGTTAAGTTATTAAACGACAACGGCACCTTGCCGTTCTATTATGTTAACAGAATGTGGATTCTGGCGTAAACGTGGGTTTACGCTCTCTGTAGAATATGTAAAATATCTGAAAGTGTAAAATAGGTCGATACAGTTTTGTAAATTTTCTTTGATGGAACAATTTGCCTTTTTTTATTGTAAATATTATTAAATAACATTTGACTATATTTAATTTAAAATTAAGTTACATTTTGCTATACAGCAAAGATGACACAAAAAAAATCTGATATCTGAGTTGCAGAAACAGATTAAAGACGTTTAGATGTCAAAATTTGTTATAATAACAAATCAATTGGTGAATAGGATTGTTAGGGATTTTGTTATTCAATTCAATCACTTTTATACTTTTAGAACATCTACATAAAATTATATAAGTTCTAAACGCTAGAAATCATGAAATAAAAAAGACATGCCGGCTCAAAGTCATTTCGAACCGACAAGCATCATCTTGCATACGCATAGCATCAGCTATGCGTATATTTTTCTCTCAACTGCTTAATACAATATTTATATTAATAAATTTACCTAAAAATAAAAAGCCGAAAGAGGTTTTGGTTTTTCGATCTTCAAATCATAATGATTATATATATATATTCATATATTTTGTTGCACATCGGTGCTGTGTATCTAATAGCCAGTCACTCTATGTTTTTTAAGAATTTTTACACGCTATTACAATTACTGGTCAGATTTAAATAAAACTGTATTTTATTGTATAGCTTGTTGTATCCAACTATATAACAAACAAAAATCCGAATTGGAATTTAATCATAACCTTCGCGTATACAGTGCCCTTTTCATAGTTACTTATTATATTATTTAGTACAAAAATTATAATAGAACTTTCCACATTTCTATGCTTTAAATACAGATTTTTTCTTTCGATCACGAACGTTTTAATTTCATTAATTTCAAAGCTAACCTGCACTTGCTGCCTGAATGCGTCCCGAGCGATCCCTAAGGGTCCATCGCCTCTACCACGAGCGATGTTTTATTTTATATTTATTACATGTACTTTAGAACAACCGCTTCTTTGCTATTTTCTTTTCGCTAGTTACTTTAATTGTAATGAAAATTATAATAAAGTCCCCCTTTTTTTATTTGACATAAAGAGTAGAATAATGGCAACTTGATAGAAAGTTACTACTAGTTTTATACTAATAATAAGATTTTATATTACCAATACAAATTATACCGATGTAAGCTGTGCAGTTGCTCGTTTTCTCTATTAATAATACTAATATAGAAAACGAGCAACTCCATCAAACAATATGAAGAGGAATCATATTTTGCTTTCTGAAAATTTGCTTCTAAATCCATCCCAATTATTTAAAGAAAAGTAAAACCAAATATTATTCGATCAAAGCAGTAAGGGAAAGAATTTCTCAAGAAATCCTGTCCGAAAGCGACAGATTTTATCTCGGGAGATGAAGATAGCACCTAGAACCATATTAAAATATACACGTTAGGACTTGCAGCCTATAAAAAATGCACTGGTCAATTATTAACTACTAACTTAAAAAGAATAGAGTGACAAAAAAATTAAAATAACTACTAAGTGATACGCAAAGGGAAATACAGAAAATTTTGTTTACGGTAGAAAATTTTTGCCAATTGAGCAATATTTTAACAAACAAAATGACCATAGAGCTTATATGCTGAAAGCTCTAAAGAAGCTTCCCAATTAGTCAACAGAGTACGACGTGGACATTATCCGACTTGAGCGATGGTTTGGTGGGGTTAACTATGAAGGGAGTGACTCAGCCATATTTGTGGGATAAAGTATCAAAACATCGGCAGCACAAGTAAAGTCCAGTAAAGAATTTTCCCGTAGAAAGGCTGCGTGTTGCTAATGATTACTGGTCTCAACGTTTGAACGACTGTATTGCAGCCAATAGAGACAACTTCGTATAATTTTTTTTTTCGTATATTCGCTTTATAAATTTTCGTGGTTTTAAACTAGCATACTGTAATAATAATTGTTACGTACAATGATAGAATACCTAATATGAAATATAATATTTAAGATAATTTAATACCTAATTTTCATAAAAATGGTAATAACTTTGAATAGCTCATTATGATATAATATTTTAGTGATTATTTTATACATAATATATAATTTACCCAATTCTTATAAAAATAAATAGTATTAAAGCATTTTATTTTCACGATAGAACTTATCGTTTGAACTAAGTGCATGAAATTAGTTCGGTATACTCGTACAGTAAGTCCTAACTGAATTAACTAACGTTTTACTCACATAAATTGCAATGTACCCCGACACTGGCCTTTTATCGTTGAACATTAACTACTACGTTCTCAGGTCAGCGAGCCATACCTGTATAATGGAAATAAGAATTGTATTTCAAATAGATTTAATAGAAAAATCTTCTAGAACTAGACTAGACTGTAAACGCGTTTGTTGTGGGTTCGATTTTTACTCAGATAATATGGCAGTGATAGCCTAATGAATTCAGCATGGGGCTTATTGGAAAGAATAATACACAAGTAAATTCATCGCTTTTCTTATACATATAAATAGAATAATTTATGAAGCAAAACACTTTTATATAATTGTATAATTGTTAGTTGGTAATTAAAACTATTATTTATATTTTTTGAGAATGCCACGTTTGCCACATTTCAAATAAATTGCCCTTTTCGTGGGAAATAAATAATTTTACTATTATTATACAAAAATTCAAAGTTATTTTTTTAAATATATTGTTACAAAATAAAGTTTTAAAGCATGTAGTGGTATATATCATGCACGTCGCGTCTAAGCCCTCTATATTTTATGTGTGTCCGGATCTCGGCACCTGCGCCCCGAGTGCGACCCGTCTTGCGCTTCGAATGTAAATTTGTCACACAGATCGCCCAAAGGCACGTGAGGACTGTTATCTCGGCTCATAGGTAGGCTGCGACTTACGCACTACCGAAAGTAGTGTGCCATGAATAATAATCCATCAGTAAGCCTTGGAAGTCTAGTATTATTTGTAACATTTGATTTTAAAGTTTTATTCTCACACACTTAGGAAATTGTAAAACATATACCTAAAAAACGTATGAAAATTGGAACGCAGTGGGATATGAACCCGCGCCTCTTGAAAACCGTTCAAGTTGATAACGTTTTTCAAAAGGTGCGTTCAATCCCGCTGCGTTCAAATTTTTATACGTTTTCTAAATATAAGTCTAGTGTTAATGTTTGGGTTTTTAAAAGTCTAGTAGAAATATTTCTTAATAATTTCTTTGTGTTCTTTATTTTGATCTGACTTATATTGTACTATTGTTGAGTTATACAATAGAAGAATTCTAGTAATTATTTACATTTGTTATTACTAGCAACCTCTCAACTACACCCAGTTTTCTAAGTATTTTATACTATGTTATTTTTCAAATTTATTTATAGAGATTTTTATATGAAGTTTAGTTATATAACAATGAAAAATATAGTAGTGAATAAATTTGAAACCACTAGAAAACAATCAAAATTAGTTCAAGTCAAAGGAAACTTATATTTCAAAATTAATAACACTGTGAGTTTGTGATATATGTATACACATACTCGTATATAGGTAAAATTATGACATTCTAACGCAAATGTATGCACATATTATGTTATCTGCATAATAATTATCACTTGTGATAACAAAGCTTCAAACCAATCACTACTGACTTCATAATTAATATACAATTACGTTTCTATTTTGCTAAAATTAATATTATAAAATTATTAATATAACGTAAATTTTCTAGACGTTATATTCAAGAATAATACAGCATTGGCACTATTTTCACATTCCTTGTAGTAAAAAGCGATCGGTCGCCAGGGACCTGCCCCGGAAGCAGTCAGTCAGCTCAAGAAATTCTTGCTTCTCTTAAGACTGCACGAAGCTG
This sequence comes from Podotricha telesiphe, assembly GCA_038994665.1. Taxonomy (NCBI): domain Eukaryota; kingdom Metazoa; phylum Arthropoda; class Insecta; order Lepidoptera; family Nymphalidae; genus Podotricha; species Podotricha telesiphe. The sequence goes on from JAOYRR010000094.1 coordinate 178,349, forward strand.
CTCGCTTGGTATCTTACACAACTATTTAGTAGTAATACAATTTTAATAAGGTCTTTTAAAATTTTACAGTGTTATATTTTAATATATCATAGAGTGTAACATTTGAAAAATAGAAAACGCTAGAACATATTATTAGACGGAAATGTTTATATATCATGGTGAGGCGAGTGGTCCAATAAATATATATTGTACTACAGACCTATTACAGTATTTTTTATTATCTGTCTCCCGCATTATTTATTGATGGATTAGAAATAATTAGGTCCTTTTTATGTGTAGTTTCTTACCTTCCGCTCAGTTAAGAATAATTTACGCTGGTTAAGTTACAACCATCCCAGCCACTTCCAAATTGCGAGCTGATGGCGACGTTTACAGTCCAGCCATAAGCAGCTATGTAAAATTTTATCGTGTTTCGGCTAGCTTTGTAGGTAGTTAACGACACGATTTCAATTGATGTGAATTATTATATTAAGGGTTAAATAAATCTGTTTACAACACTGAATAAATTTATATTCGTCACGCACACTACTTAAGACTTAAGGATATTAGTCATATAGAGGATTAACAACTTATGACAATTTGAAACAATGAATTTTGAAAGATACATATTTTTAGAAAACGTATAAAAATTTGAACGCAGCTGGATTCGAAACCGCGAATCTTGGAAACCGTCCAAGTCCAAGTTCCTAAGTGTGTGATTAACACTTTAAAATATGTATTTTTTTTTTTTATTATTAAGCATTTATTTTGTTAAATATAGGTTGGAATAGATCTAAGCGCTATTTACCCTATGCTTGTAGTTAATGAGTGTTCGAAATGACTTATATTGTAAAGCTTTGGATAAGATGCCTTAATATTGAAGCGAATGCGAAAGCTAATAAATTCAATTTCACGTTTCCAGCGATATTCAATTGATCAGTCTTTATGAAAGTTCCGTCGCAACGTTCACAATCTCAGTTGGCTGGATGTAAACGTATTGCTGAGATTTTTACTATTCTTCTTTGAGTCAATTATAAGCGAACAATGAAAATTCTTCAACGATTTCTAGCAATATTAAAAATCATTTAAGCATCTCTAATGAGTGTCTTTCAGATTCATATTACATGCGTAGAACTTCACGAAATATAATGGCCCTAAATTATTGCTTTGTTTTATATTTTTATTTTATTTTATATCAATCTTTAAAAGATTCATTTAAGCGATATACTTTTGATTGATTTTATCAATAAATTTTTCCCTATGTTGTCTGTCACAGTCGGCTCTTGCTGAATAAAAAACCTAACAAATATTTAATTTAATATATACCTACTTACTATATCAATTCGTATGTTACTTAAAGGTATTCTACATAGCACTATTTAATAAGTGGCCATCATAATCCTCAAGGAATCCGTAATAATTATTACTTAGCAAATGTCACTCAAGCGATGTGAAAAATCTAAGCACTTTTACCTTTAATACCACTAAGCGCAAGGTATTATTACCGTGATTATCCAGAAAAGAGTGCTTAGTGCAATACGATGCAACGAGCATGCGATAATAAAGTAGGCATAAACAGCCAACGTACGTGCTAACTGACTATTCGTGCTTACTGCTTCTGTCAGAGGAATTAAGAGGAGGAATTTACATTGTCCTAGAGGAGAAGAGATGGTAACTCACGTTTTATGTTAGAGATGCCTAAATTTTTCTTTTTATATAAGTCTTGATGTAATTTTTTATTTAAATTATACTTTCATTTGATCATAATTTACTGCTAATAGTTTTTAAATTATAGTTTTTTTAACTATATTATTATATACTTTCTTGATTATCGAGATATCGAGATTGCATCTTACGTCTTAATTAACTTCACTTAACCGAAACCTAGAAACAGTAGCTTCCTGTTAAAATATTTTAACAATTTGTATTACTAATAAAAGATGATATTATGAAACATAGTAGAAAGTAATATATGATTCGCTTGGTTATATGAGCCGGAATAATCTTCGCTGGCTAAACGTTCCGCATGCCAATGTCCTGATTACTTAGATGATTGCAGTTCGTTGAATTGACGGACACAAAGATATTAGGTATATAGGTATATTCAATATACAGAAAATTGTACTTTGCAAAAATGGCAAGACTCACTTATTTATATCAGATAGAATTAGAAAGTTAATCAGTTCAATCACTTATTACAAACTAGTAGCCCCATAGGCGTGCTTGAAGGTGTACTTTTTTTTGTGACGCCGGGAAATGCCTTTGCGTAGACCGCCCGTGTGCAGACCCATACGGGAACGGACGGTACTGTGGGACTTACCGGCAAGTATACCTGATACTACCCACTACAACCCAGCGGAAACCCTCTCTCCGGCGAGACGTTGCAGGTACTCTCTGTTACACGGGTTGGTGCGGGAGAGTTTTTAAAAAAACTATATAATTCACACAATAGATTTAATTCAGTAAATAATAAGTAAGATTTAAGTCACAAAGAAACAGAAACAGTGGAAATAGGAAACTGTGTGGCTGTATCGAGAGATCCGAGTAGACTAACTGTCCCAGCTCCACTCTAGTCTTTACATTCAATTAATTAATCAATTAAATGTTATGACCGTCCTGACCGTAATGACCGTCCAGCAGTAGCTCCTCTAGGGTAGGGGGAGTTGGAGATGCGCGTACCGTCGTACTTGAATAGCTTGCTTTAACAACATGTATATCACTTCGTTAAAAAGTGTTTTTAAAATAAATAGTAGAGTGTGCAATATTTATTTTATTACTTTAATGTGTTTTGAAAAATATTGAATTTTATTTTGTGTCTTTTAAACGTTTATGTTATTATGAAAAATATTGATTATAATTTTTCTATACTTCTTGTCCATATAAATTTTAACTGTAACAAATTTGCAACTCATTTCTTTAAACAAAGTATTTCTTTTAGGTATTAATAAGCTACATTTTATAACTTTTTAGTGTTGTATAAATAACACTGACTAACTAAGCTATTTTCAAATACAAAAGGAGACTCCTTATAATGGAATATTTAAACAGTTGCTGGGTTAATTTTTAAAACGTCAATACATCGCTTAATTGAGCCGCTAAAAAGTGATAGTCGTAGTAGTTTAGGCACTACAAAGTTAGAACAAATCGCACTGGAATTGGCAAGCAGCAGTGAATAACAGATTCAGCAGAGCACTTTTATTCTCTTTTAGAAATGTCCTCCCTCTGATCGCTTTTGTTAATTATTTTACTTCTTTAATATAAAGGTCCGTAAAAAGTTATAGTAACTCGAAGGTAAACAGGAATATATATACCTTTATAATGTAATATATGGTACACATGTACAATGCAATCATAAAATTTTGATTTATGCTTCTTGGATAGTACAAAGTGACTTATCCTTCTGTTTTCCAGTTTTCACGCTTTTTAAATATATTATGAACTAGCGACCAACTCGTGGATTCGCCTGCTTACTCTACATGACTAGACTATTTTGTTCTTTCGCTCGCCCGCGTTTGCACTTAAATATACTTTGCTTAAATTTATAATTAAAGTGGCCGTAATTGTTTTATTTATGAAACGATTAAAATTAAACACTAAATGTTAAGAGACGCTTACCACAATACAATAATCAAAATTTAATTGAAATCGGTTAAGCCCTTTCTGAGATTAGCGTGCATAAACAAACAGACAAACAGACACACAGACAAAAAGAAAAGAACATCAATAATTATTATTTTTTGGGCTCTACTACATTGATAAATGCTCCTTATAATATTTTTTTTCATATATCTTCCACATGGAAGATATATGATATAATGAAAATGTAACTGAACGCTGTATGTACATACATTCAGTTACATTTTCATTATATGTATATATATAATATAGTAACATAATATTACACATAAATAAAATAATCTAATGTAACTATATCGATGTAAATATAACAGAGAAATCTATGTTATAATAATAACAAGAGTAATATATTACGTTATGTGCATAGTTAAACAAAGGGATGAAAATAGCAACTTAAATATTTAAGCATAAAACTAGACAAGCACTAGCCGCTCTGACGTAGGGGTGACGATAACCACGATTATTATAAAATCATGTGAGTGTTGGACATATTAAGGGAGGGGATTATTATTTTATTTTTATGGTTATTAGTTATTTTTCTTTGACATATTGTACGGGAAAATAATGTTTATTGAGTAAATTATGTGTTATTTTATATACGACAGCCTGGAAATGTAAATAACATGATAGGTGATATAACTCGGCACTTAATATTAGAACGATTGGCACATCGAAAATTAGTTAAAATTCTATTAGTACTAAATTTTTCTGTCTATAATTTAATTTTTAATATAAGTTGAATAAATAAAAACGATGTAACAAAATTACATTAAATATACATAAAATATATTTTTAATGATTTTATTTGACTTCTTTGGTTCAGATCGTACATAAATATAAAGTGTTATAATTATATATTACTTAGTGAAAAGTACAAAAAAACATATCATAAATCAAAGGAAACAGCGAGAGGAAAATATGGATTTATAAATTTTACGAACTGTTGCAAACGGAAATTCGAATGGCTGTAAAACTAGAAACGCAACACAACAAAGCCATTACTGGTGGATGCGCGGCGTAATCTTATTTCCAGTTTTGGATCGAGCTAGAAGTTGGCCTGTGCATGAAACATTTTGAAACAGGAAGCATTCAAGTATATTTAGAAATTTGTAAGTATGCAAGGCATAAAATAAAAAAAAATTAATTAAATATATTAACAGAAATTTAAATAAAAAATGAAACGGATCTAATTATGAATTGAATATTATTTTATAAGAACGTGGCAATTAACATATATATTGATATTAAATATAATTAAAAAACGAATAAAAAAAACGTTACTTTTTAAATTACATACGTATAATATACCTACAATTTGATAACATTTTGTAACTTATAAAATATTATTGATGCCTCTCTTAGTGACTATAATTTTATAGTCATTTAATACTTTTTCACAAGAATATATTCAACATACAAATATGCAACTAAATATGCTAATGTAATATATTCTGTTGTTGCTAAAAAGAATATATGCGTAAAAATATGGATGAAAACTTTTCGCTGGCATAGCTTTCATCGCTGTAAGTACGTTTTATCGCTCCAAAACGTAGGAACAAAGACTGAGGAAATGTATGCCACAACAAAAGCCACTCTTCTTCCGCTTTTATGTTAATGAAATAATTGCAAGGTACTGGTATAAAATAACTTATACATTTTATATGTGTATACTTAGGTATTTATTTATATATTTTTTTATCAAAGCAAATTAACAACTTTAAATGTGGTATTTAATTATTAGGTAAAATATATATATTGATTGTAGGTAATATGAAAGTATTATATATACTTATTGTAATTATTACGTTAAAAAAATATATATTTATTCACACATTTAAGATTCGAACGACATTTTTAGAAAACGTATAAAGGTTTGAACGTATTGACGTCTGCTATTCAAAGATTGCTTCGTAGAAATAATGTTTAGGTAGCAGTATTTAAAAAAATTTCTATACAAAGATGCTAAAACAAAAATAAATTGTAATAACCGTATAAGAATTTCGACGAACCCTGCATACGGCTATTGTATGGCTACCGTATACCGTTTAACCGAGTCGCAGGTTTGAAACCCGTTTGTATCCTGTTGCGTTAACTTTTTATGTTTTCTAATGGTGCTATTTACTTTATTTGTTTATCTTGTAACAAGGATGTCAGATATTAAATGTATGTATTTATAAAAACCGAGGCCATCGTCGCGCAGTTTGACAGCGTCTGACTGTTGTGGGTTCCATTCCCACTCAGGGGAATGATAATAATTAAATATGTTTTAATTTCTCCGCTCTGGTAACAAAACGAAGCGCGGCATTGACTTTCGCCATTCAACCCGCAATATATTCGGATTAGAGTGGAAAGAGGAAAATAGAGCGTCTTGACACTAGGATTTCTCTGTCTATGCGAGAGAAAGCGTGAGGCTGAAAAAGTTACGAAAATGACAATTTATTCTATAATTTATTAAGTAGTACTTTATGAATTTAAATTTTATCTGATATAACCATTTTATATTGTTTTAATAAAATAAATTAATATTTAGTAACGAATATCGTGTTCTCATGCATATATGCTTTTACGAAGGCCAAGCTTCAGATGAACGAAATAATTAAGTTGACCCTAATTAAGTCAAAAGAAAGTTGAAGTAGTATATAGTCATTTTATTTTAAGACGAAAAGATCATTATTTATTTTTATTTACATAGAAAAAAATTTAAGTTAACATTGTGTTTTAGAATTTAAAAGAAATGGGTAACTGGTGATCAATTCCAGCTCAAAGTAGGCGGAGATAGTATACAATAAATTATATAGAATATTAAAATCTGTATGGTATAGTTGCTAGTATCTAATGATACAATTTATTTAAATATACTAAGGGAAGGCATTCATCTATATCTATACATATAATAAAAATGTAACTACTCGCTGTTTGTAAATGGAAGAAATGTAAAAAAATATATTATAAGGGACATTTATCAATGTAATAGAACCCAAAACAATGATTTTTAAGTTTCTTTTCCGTTTGTCTGATTTTTTTTTGGCACGCTTATATCAGAAACGGCTTTACCGATTTAAATGCAATGCGTGTTTATTTAAATTTAAGCAAAGTTTGTGTTTAAGTGAGAACGCGGGCGGACGAAAAAAACAAATAGTTTAGTTTAAAAAGCATGTAGTTTACGCAGGTGAAGCCGCGAGCGGGTCGCTAGTTATTAATGTAAACATTGAATTAAACCAAATACTATTCTATTTGTAGTTGTTTTATTCAGTAATTATCAATAAATAATGTTGGAAGAACGAAAAAGAAGAAGACGTAAAGCATGAGAACGCTCTGGAGGATGTGTATGAAGAGGTTGATGACTGTGAACGAGGCGAAAGAAGTATGCAGTGTCCGTAGCGTTTGACGCTCCTTTCTGTCTGACTACCCCGCTAGGAATAAAGTGTGAAATGAACAATAAAATGAATTTATGTAATAAGGTAAGGATAAAATTTTAAACATTGGCGTTAAAACCAGTAATTTTTATTTAGTGACAGACTAAATAAAATTTTAACTTATTTTAATGTAATAATTGATCAATAACATAAGTTGACTCTTGCAATATCAAATATAAATATGACTGAGATCAAATATAAATATGAAGAGAACTGAAAATAGGTAAATTATAAAAAAAATACTTTCAGGGCAATGCAACATTTAAAAAAACTACCACATTTAAAAATACAGAGCAAATTTATAATTCACGCCTTTTTGCTGCATTTTTAGAATTTATTGAATAAAATTGGTCTCATTGTGGCAAAAAGTTATACCTATTTATGGACACGTATAGCAGGGTAACTTAGTGTCAAAACCCTCAGTTCTCCACTTTCCACCCAAATCCGAGACATTGGACGTTGAGTGGCACTCAACGCCGCGCTTTGTCACCAGAGCGCAGAAATGAAAGTAATTTAAATATAATATACAATTAATAATATTTTTCTTAAAATATAGTTTTAAAAAATATAAGACAATATGCTTTAAAAATACACAATTATAATTAAATAATTCAATTAAAAAGTGTAAATCGAAGCTAGTAGCCAAAGTATACTTGGCCCTTGTTATCACTAGCACTTTATGCCCACCCTTGAGATTGAAAAAGTTAATGGCTTGGAACCATTCAACGCGGTTTAAATAAATCGATGTCATACCGTTCCCGCCGCAGTAATGTTTTCCGTGAATCCGCTTTTAACATTTTATAATGATATCATTATCGAGTATTAACTCAGTTCGCTGATATAATGCTTTTTACGTTTACATTTTATCATCCTTATTGTTTTAGATTTGCATAGAAATGTTTTCCGTTCTCTGTAATATTTTATTTTATGTTTTATTTATTGTATGATTATTTACACATTGCAATCTTTCGTTTCTTTTCCATTATTGTTCACGTTTTTATATTTATTTTTATTCTAATGCAAAAGTGAATATATTTTTTAATATGCATATAACTTTTGCCAACCTCCAGCGTTTTGAGGGTAAAATTTATAAGTACATTACTTTTTCCTACCTCTTTTGTTCAGTTTAGAATTACTTTTTGAATAATGGAACTCAAATCGTCTGTCAAAGTGGGCAATAGAGTGTCTTTACACTAGTGACTTGACTTTAGTATGCAGGAAAATATATATGAGCCGTTAATTTGGCATGAAAAATGTTGTTTGGTATGAAAAAATTAATTTTTCAAAAACTGCATCTATATACACACAATAAGCAAAGATATTATCAAAATTAGTCCAATGTGCACTCTGGGGAACGAATTTACATAATTAATGATTATATTTAATATTACTCAATATTAGCTATCAGCACTGCATTATATTACAGGTAAATAATTGTTCCCATTATTCATATGATATTGAATTTAATAACTAACATCGTTTTCATATAATATTACAGGTTTGGATAATATAGAATAAAAACGAAACCATTTTCGTTTAATTAAATTTATTTGCGGTATTTAGACCTTTATATATTGGTATTAAGCTTGAAGACAGTCTCGATAAGTTGATTGTTGTTGGCAAAGTAGAACACGGCAGAAGACCTAGAGACCGATAACCCGATGGTTTGATGCCTTCAGAGGGATTACAGAAATTCTCATTACTGCACCCTCCGGGACACCCATAACGTTTTTACTTAATTTTCCACCTGCATCATAACTGTATTCTCTGAGCTTAATTGAGGTTTACCCCTCGTCTTTATACTCATTTACATATATTTTTTTATATTTATATATTTTTTTTATTTTAATAATATACCCAACGGGCGTAAACAAAGCCACAGTAAATGGATGAATATATAAAAAAAACATGTTACTTCCTTCGGTGAATGACACTTTATATGATAACCGTGGCTAATGATACAAGAGCTTGATCCTCCATTTGTACCAGGAAGACAAGTGACAGATAAAATGTAGTCGCTCCGTTGGTGATTTATTGACGAAAGCTCTGAGCCCTCCGCCACTACTTGTTAGTTTTTTGCTATAGATGTGAAGAAAACCTCCATATAAAATGTATAAATGTATAACTGTAATAACTAAATATATATGTATGTATCCTAACTCACTTATTAAAAAAGAGCCTAAGGATGAAATTTTTTATAGCTTAATATGTACATACCTATGTTTACATAATAGCTGGATACTTCTGTAGTATTAAAAAGAAAGTTGTGACGCGTATGCGATGATATCGTGATGACGTCATGATATCATCATTCATGACTATACGTGATGCTTATCGGTTCCGTGGAAAATATAAACTTACTACGAAGCCTGATTACACCAAACGTGGCTTTCAGCATGGCGTTCCGCCTCTTCGCCGTACTCTAAACTAGTCAAAAGTGGACAGTGGAATAGTGGGACAATATCTCGGCCACTGCAAATTTTCAAATTGTCACAAAACGATATGCTATGTAGCATAGCCATTTATGCCAGAAGCATAAAAGATACTATACTAGAAAAAAATACTTTGAGGTTTAATTATCAAAAATCTGATAAACTATTTGTATTTGAGATATATTAGTATTAAGTCCTTCTTTTTCTTTATTGAAACAGATATATAATTTTTTTTAACACAATTGTAATTTAAACAGCTCCTGCATAGATTCATTCTCCGCTTTCCGCCCAAATTCAAGACATTGCGTTCAAGTGGCGGAGCTTAACGCCACGCTTTGTCTTGCTAAAGCAAAGTAATGAAAATAATTTAATATAATAATTCCTCCGAGTGGGGATTGAACCCCCAACCATATTCCGACTGCGCCACGAGTGCCTCTCACGATATTTTCTATTAAGTAAAGTACAATTTACAAATACTACAAAATTGTGCACGTTATTCATTAAAATCAAACCGACCGACAAATGATTATTCAAATATATCATGAGTACCTATAATTCATAATAGTTAATTGACGTCCACTTTATATCGGTGTCACTAAAATGTAAATAAAAGGACATAAAATTTTATACCGTTAATAAAATTTTATTGTTTTGATATTTAATAAAATATTATATATGTCGAGTACTAAAAATAAAATGTATTGTACCGCAGTAGGGACATGCCTGTGTGTGATGTGCATAGATTCAGTTTCCCGTTGGAGAAAATGTTTGCGCGGTTTTGACTTTTGCCACATATAAGAAAGTAACTATCTAAAATATGCGTCTCACAAAAAAATATATTAATGATTTACTTCCATATTTGACAAGTTTTAATAATCGCAAAATCTCATGAAATGAATTTTAGTTTTCCTTTTTTAAATTAAAAATCTTATGAATAAAGTTATTAAAAAAGTAATGACTATGAAAACATTATTAAGAATTGTGAACAACGTGTAGGCCATCGTGGCGCAGTCTGTCTGACTGCAAACGCGATTCCCACTCTGGTCTGGTCCCACTGGTCTCACTCGGGCCAATGATTATATTTTAAATACTTTTACTTGTCCTTTGCCTTAGAAAAGGAAAAAATAAAACTTGCCTTAGCAAAGCGTGAGTGTTGAGTACCGCCATTCAACACGCAATATCGTAATTATTTTGGGCAGAAAGTGACAAACGTAGTGTCTTGACACACTTTAAATAAACATATTTAAACAATTCTTTTTACTAAACATACAGTTCTTAAATAACAATTGAATGAACCTTTATAGGTTTTGACTGATACTTTTGGGTCATACCAACAAAAATATACAAATGAAAGCGTGCATCGGAACGTGTATTTCTGTAACTACCGCAGCAGCATCAGCGCTAAACTAAAACAAAAAAATCTAGAAACGAGAGCCCACTATTTTCCATTACTGTAATGGAGTCACTTTTCTGTTATATTTTTGTGAATAAATTTTTGTATGGGTTTCCATTAACCTGTGATACTCTTTTGACAAAGTGCTTTCAATTTTTTTATTATGAATGTTTATCTCGCATACAATATTTTCAGATACACGAGCTTTTTTTGTTACACTATATTATATGCGTCTAACTAATAGTTTACTTTAGTATATACTCATTGATTCTTTATATTGGCTTCTAAATAAAATTTCTGAAGTCATATAATGATATAAAAAATATATTTTGATTTAAAATTTACTTAGAGTATATGAAATGTATTCTTATAGAAAATTAAACTGTAACAACAAATTGATATTTATTATTCGAACCTCCAAAGCTATAGTAGAATGTTTCAAGATTTACGTGCCTGTAAATAAAGTTATCAAACTTAGAGGGAAGCATAATGAAGGCTTTTATGAAAATGAGTTCACTAAAAGTGTTGAAATGAAAGAGCTAACGGTTCCATTGATAGCCCTGGGTATAAAGGCGGACTGTAATCAGACTGATTTAATTAAATTTATAAAAATGTTATCTTAACAGTTCTTACTGGCTTATGTTAGAAACAAATATATCTATATTTATTTTACTTTACAATTTGTCACTACAATTTATATGGAAGAAAAATTGCAATATTCACTGGCGTCAATCCATCACATTATGACTAGTAGCCTATGTACCTACATAGTGTAATATTTATTTTACTAATTTAATCTTTTTTAATGCATTGATATGAAAAATATTGACTTTACGCGCTCTTTCTCCATTATACTCGTATACACTTTAACTTGCCCAATTTCATACGCTTGTATCCGCAGAATTTTCGTAAAAGGTGTTGATGGTTTTTCCTTTACTTATTAATATGTAAATTGTATTTAACGTTTAAAAAGTGTATTTGGATTTTATATATTGCGCAATTTCCAAGTATTTCCTTACAGTTTATATCCAACAAATACCTATTTGAATACAATACAGTCACGATAAGTTGATAGATAAGAGCAATACAGTATTTTAACTTTCCTGTATGTGTTATAAAATTTAAATTTAAAAGAGAGATTTATTAAGTTATTATTACGTCTGTCAGCTTTTTTATTTATAAAGCTTGATTCTTTCGAAACTGTAACTTAATTTGATAACGTAATTGAAAGTAACACTTATAATATAAAATCTTCGTAGGTACGTACGTCTTTCTGTGAACGTAAATCACAAAGTTCTTTGAAAGCGCAATACTGGTAGCGACATTTTACCGCCGAATTATTCGCTTTAGATACGTACAAGGATCTCGAGGGGATTCATTCAAAACAACGCAAAGGGGAAAAATACATCAAACGTGAATAGCTTGAAACGACCTCTTCACCCGTCAATGTGCGGTTATTTATATAGTGTTTGATTAGTTACCTCGTTAGAATTTTACTCAATTCACATAAAGTACTGACCTCGAATTTTTTTTTTGAAAATAAAATTGTTTCTTTCTAATCAATAGGTACATACAGTCTTATCTTAGTTGAAACTAAAGTACAATACAGATCATGTGTAAAATTGTCATTGTAACATAATGTATTATAACAGCTGGTGTTTTCCCATATGAAACGGTGCGGGTTCGAATCCTGCTACGTTAAAAAAAAACCTTGTAATTATATGAATTCATTACACAAAGAAAAATGTTGAACTTATAGTTTTACAAATTCTAATGAAACATAAATAAAGATAATCTTCATTTAAAAAAACAAAAAGAGAATATATGGTAGACTTAGTGTAAATTGGCGTGAATTATGTGCGGTTAAAGCCGTCTTAGTTGGCTGATTTTCATTGGGAAACATTCAGTTTTAGATATATGATAAGTCTTGCATAAGTTTCTATTAACAAATTTTAAGACAACACTTAACATATTTTTGTAATGTTACAGTTTCCAATACAATTTATAACTGTGTAAAACTTGAAATTTCAGTGTTTAGACTGTGGTAATAAGGACTCGCGATAATACTTATCATTATTTCTCCCACTTCTCAACATAACCATCTCAGTTATAACAATATCGAGTTTTCATATATCCCTTTATCTCTTATATTCAAACGGTACCATTAATTTCTTTGTTTGTAAAATGATTCAATTAGTATAATTCTCAAGATATTCTAAAGATATTCTTAAATAAAAATGTTTCTGAAGATTTCTTTCTATAAAAATAGCCTTACGTATGTACATGTACGAGCAAAACTCAGTGGTACTTAAGTAACGTTATATTCCAATGCACTTAGTGCATGTCGGCTAATGCCCCATGTTGCATCGAGATTAGATTGGACTCGAGGCCTGCTATATATAATTGTAATCCCAAAACCTTATCTAAGTCTAATTTATCTAGAGATCTAAATAAATATTTAGAAAAGTAAAAGGTTTAGTGTTGTGTATTCAAAGAACGCTGCTAAGCAGCAATGGCCAGTTATAATTTCAAACTATTTAGAATTTTCATTATATGTATATCTCGTAGTTAACTTGCGGGGTGAATAGGGAAAGTCTAGTAATCTATCACTGAATTCATGATATCTTTGACCCTAAATGAAAGACAGCTTGCTGGGTGTAAGAATTTAATGGTTTTACTCTAACCAACTTCTATACTCAGACTGGGAAACGAAACGGAGGAATCGAACTCACAATCGTTGATTAAAGTTTCATTTTTCTACTTCTCGAATACGATTTTGAATTTTTGAAGGTAAAACAAATTTATTACTAAGCTATTTAAGCATTTAATGTATACTCGGCTACTTTCTGTATTGTAGTAAAAGATTTGTATATATTTTCTCTTTTAAGAACGCTACCTCATAATATATAGCGAAATCACTAGGCGTACGGTCGTGTGAACGAAACAGAAGGAAATAAAACCGGTAAGTTGTTAAGGTCCCTCGTAAGACATGGTTAGTTTGCAAGTATTATTATAATTTGTTGCTAAACACAAGACGTGGTGGGTCTACAAAAAGGTCATAAAGGTCATGGCAGCGTCCTAGTTACTTATTACATACATTTATCTAGCGACTGGTTAATTAATTATGTAACATAACGATATCTGTACTCATAAATCTTGCTGTACTACAGTTCTAATTAAGAGAGTCTATGGCAAGTTCTTCAACTATTTTTGATAAATAGCGCTTGCCTAAATAGAGGTATTTAAATTCTTAGTATATCCTAAAAGTATATTCATAGGTATTTATTATATATTGTTATCGACCTATTAAAGTACAAAGGTAAAGTGCTATCGTTAATCATATAGTGTTTCGAATTTTGATAACTAAAATAGTCAACATACATATATAATATATAATATTATTGTGATAATTTTGTCTTAAATAATTTCTATAATATACACACGGTTGAGTTTTTTAATAGTTCTAATTAAATAACTGCTAAAGTAAATTTGAATTTATATATTATTAAAGTATTTTTTTTTTAATTGAATTTTAGATTGGCCTCATTGCGTATAATCTAGATTATAATGAAGTATACACTAAATCTGGTGCAAAAACACTATACCATTTGAATAATCAAAGTACGATAGATTGAAAACGTGAATCTTCACGTAGTGGTTAAGGGTGAGAGAGTTATCACGTACTCGTCGTAGAGCACGTATCGCATTTGATGCCTACTTTATTACCACCACATTTCTCTTGCATAGAGCTGCAATAAGCATTCTTGCTTTTAATGCACTGGCATTGTAAACAGTTTAACTTAACACTTTTAACTTTACTTTAAAAATATTTCATTTAATTTCCTATTGCATTGCCAGTAAAATGAATATATTGAATGAACTATGAACCAAGATCCAGTACGTGCATTACAAATGGCTACTAAGTACTTCCTTCCTTCCTTTGCCTAAACTAACTAGATTAAATCGATGCGCTAGCGCTATCGCATCTACCTATCGCCCGAAAATACTCGCGAGACTACGAGTTTCCTCTAAACTTACAAACATTAAGGACAAACAAACATATTTCAATTGTTGAAGTCGTCATAATATAACTGTTTATAATCAATCGATCGAACGCATATTTAACTGTGCAAAACTTTTTTGATGTTCACTATGAGACTGACCGATAGTGCACAGACAAAGCTGAAATTAAGCATGTAATTTCTTTGGAAATTGAACTTTAATGCCATTAAGATCTCCTGTAATTACCACTGGAACAAAAAAATTGGGATTTTTAAGTAGATGTAATTGCTTACAGCTAAAACTAGTTTAAATATACATTTTTATTCCTATCTGTTATGTAACAAATAAATGTATGAAAAGAAAAGTTCACAATACTTTTATTATCTCTCAGTGTTTGCAAGTTCGCAAACTGAATGCGTACGTGACTATCTAGGAACTGCACTCAGCTAACTTGAACACTTCTCCATAGAATTTATTATTCCTTGATAAAATTCTGAGAATATCGGATCAAATAATAGCATAGTTTACACAGTATTTGAATTGGCTTCACGATATTGTTCCTTTATCTGTATAACAATAATAAAAGCAACAAAACGATAACTTGTCCTTATTATTATTACAGAAAAGAATATGAACTATTTCAATATATATAATATAATATATAGATTAGATTTTTGTAGCTATATTTAGATATGCAATGAATCACTTTGTAAAGTACATCCTAAGTGTTAAATCGAAATAATGAACGGATATACCATATAAATGTTCTCTAAACACGATTTTAGCTTCACACTCTTCGCATAGCAGTAAGAAAGAACCTAGTGTCAAGACACTTCGTTCTCCACTTTCCAGCCAAATTCTAGACATTACGTGTTGAGTGGCGGAAGTAAACACTCCACTTCGTCTGTTTCAAGAGCGAAAAAATGAAAATGAAAATTGAAATAATTTAACTGTGATTATTCCCTCAAGTGACAATCGAACCCATTCCCAATCACGATTACAGTTACATCCCTCTGCAGCACGATTGCCAAATCTTTTATTTTAATTTCATATTTTTTATTTAAAAGTGAGTAAATTTAAATAAAATAAAACTTAATAGTTACATAATTACAACATATATTACGATTATTAATAATAACACTGTTTTAAATTAATAATTTACGAAGAAATATATGTATTAAAATAAATTGATACACAGCCAAGTCAACCGATGTAGGCTGTATTTAATTATACTTTTCCGATGCCAATATTAAATTAAAAAAGTAAAAAATGCCGACTGAACGCCCTTAAGAGGATTTACACAATTAAATCTAGAAGATCTTCTCTTCTCAATATGAAAATGTTACAACTTATTTTAAGAAAATGCTTACAAAAGGACTTAAGACTAATGTAAATATATGTTTTATTCTTTTGAGATACATATTTTGTTTAGATTTAATTTATTCAGATTAAAAATGTTATTCAAATTTTAAAGAGTGTAGTGAAAAATTTACTAGTTAGTCCAAGCTTTTATTCGAACAAAAGCATTCCTTATCTTTTTATGTTGATTTGACTATGAAATAAGTTCCCTCTATATAACACAGGAATAGGACAACAAATAATTTTAATAATAAATAATACATATTTTTTAAATCTTATACTTTAATAAGTAATTTTGTTTAGCTTATATCTCATAAATTGTAATAAAATACGGAATTCAATTAGAGATTTGGCTTACAGGAAATTCAATCATGACCTTGATTCGAATTTATAATATTTTAATTAAAATAATCCTACGAATTCCCCGCTGACCTCGTAAAAATAAAGCTTGAAGTTAAATGCTCTGCGATAAAAGGCTAGCGTCAGGGCAACAGTGCAATTTATATCAGTTAATGTTAATTTAGTTCTATTTTGGAAAACACGAACCTTATTTTGAGTCCTAATGATAAGCTCTATGATATAAATATTATTATCAAGCCACTAAATTTTTACTTATCCTTAATGTTCTTGTATTTACAAATTAAATAATTAAACTTTTTTGATAAAACAATAGCGAGGTCATATTTCTCTTTATCGTACTATTTGACTTACAGCTTTACTTAAAATAAACCGTGTTTTTAGAATAAATTTTATGCATTCAACGACTGGAATTAAATTGCTTATAAATATTTAAGCCCTTCGTTACTATACAAATATGTATACTACGCGGTGTGTGTTTGTAAAACCAGTCTTATCCGGTTTCAAATTTTGCTTTATTTCCATTAATTTTCTTAATTCGGGAAAACTGTACATAATTACAATTAGCGCATTTAGTATAAATAGTGGACGGTAGTTTTAAATTCTTATTATATTTACTTTAGAAAGATTATTTTTGTTTCAAATATATCAGTACTAAATTCCCAGTCAGTTATGTTTACTACAGAATAGACAAAGCGTGGCGTTGAGTTACACCACTCAAGCCAATGTCTTGATTTTCGGACGGAAAGTTGAGAGCGGCGTGTCGTGACAGGTTCTCTCTGACTACCCTGCAATGTAGGAAAAAGCGTGAAGCTATAAAAACATCGGTACAGTTACAATAATATGAACTAATTCATAAATTGATTTAACTAATAAAGGTTATTGAATTATTCATCCAAAGGCTTTTTTCGTTCAAAAAAAAATAGTAAAACTTTTTCATACAAATATATCGGCGACATCAACAATTTAACAGATTTGAAATGAAATAAATCAGCAGAGAAATATTCGTATATAACGGAATTAATCTCCTTAGCTTTTGACTTGAAGGCAAAAGATTATATTTTAATAGACATTATAAAATAATTAATCATGTTAAAATGTAGTCTGTGTATTAAGACACGCTTCAGCACGTCCAGCCAAGTTCAAAGATGGAAATGGGAACGCAGCTACCTACGTAGTGGAATATTATACGAACCACTTTCAAATGTTCATAGGTTAAATTCTATTATATATATAATATATATGCATGAAATTCGGCTTCTGTATAAAATCTCTTAGATAAAATACAATCAAAAAAATCATAAATGAAGACTTAACAATAATTGAGGTATTAACGTTCATAAGTTAGTATGAACGATATGTATTCACTGGCTGTGGTAGATCAAAACCTTAACCCACTTCCACATTACTAAGAGAGCTGAAATATTTTGTACAGCTAAGTAGTTGTATGTATATGAAATAAAAAATCCAGGAACACTTCAAATTTTATAAGCGCACTTACAGTAATTGATATATTGTATAATAACTCGTACATTTGCTCTTAAACTATAGCTACTATTCGATAAGTAGAAACCGAACTACGCAGGTTGACGCTTTTCAAAATGAAGTAATTTCACTCTTTTTACTTAGCACGGTAGGTAGAGATAACGTATTCAAACCAAAACAAACACTTTTTTAAATAGATCAAAAACCTTAACCTAGAAAATTTAAATGTTATCCTAGAGAATTTAAATGTGTTGTGTATATAAAATAAAACATCGAGATACAGTACTTTAATTAAAACAATAATTATTTTTATATTTGTTGCTGAAAAAATGTAATATTTATTCGATTTGATTTGGTAAATTATTTTATATTTAAGGAGGAGTCGTTTCATAGTCGTCTTATTGTTGATCGAAAAACGATAAATCGCAGGATCTCTTAATATATTATAAGGGCAGAATTAGTACTTTTTAGTATATAATACAGTAACTCATACATTTATACATGAAAATTATATATTTTTGAAGTAGAAATAAAAATGAAACAGATATTATATAAATTATCAAACTTTAACAAACACTTCCTTATTTACTTTCTGTCACATTTGAAAACATTAAGAATTTAGTGACGAGTGAATATCAACGCCGCCCTTTGTTTTAACAAAGCGGGAAAATTAAAATAATAACACGTGTAATAATAAGTGTTATTCATATACTTAGGATATTCAAAACATGTTTCGAGAACGTATAAGAATTTGAACGCAGGACTCGAACTCGCGCCTCTTGGAAACCATCCCCTGGTGGTCAGAGAGCCATGCATTCTACATCCGACTACGTCATATTCGTATACGTTTATTATCAACTTTTTATTTTTTACACGTTTAACTATTTTATTTTGTACATTTATTACAAACTATTTACTTTTTAGCATCTCCGTTAAGATACTTTTACAAATATCGGCTCTATCTCTATATAAAGTTTATTTCTATGAAACAATCGTTTGGCAAACGATAATGCTATTTTCATATATTTAAAGCTCCATAAAGAGCTATATATAAGCTTGCATCTAATATAAAATATATTTTTTTAAGTATATTTTTTACACTGATAGACCATTTAAGTCATTTGTACACCAACTAATATCCTTGTGTACTTTGATCTTTTGCACGGTGAGGATTGCCTGGAAGTGGTCACCTCCGATGATAAGGTATTTACACTAAGTGTAGTATACTCCCGTTTATATTGTACTCTCATATACCTACATGTATGGTCCAAGTAATAATCATACAACAGCCATAGCCCAAAACTTCAACGAGCATCCTCCTTCTACAGTGAGGAATAATCAATTACAACTCGTTATATTTGTAACATTATATTTCTAAAACGTTTATGTTAAACAATTATTTTATTATGAGATAACAAAATATACTTACCGACGTTATCGTAACAATTTATATTATTTGGATTTGCGGTAAACAAATTTGCAAGTGCCGCATAGCCTTGAGGCGTAAACAAACTAAGCTTACATAATGCATACATTACAGGCTTAAAGAAGGCAACGTGTGTTATGAAATTAAATTAGATATTCAATATTATTTACTGCTTTAACAGGTTTCTTATTTAAAAAAATTTTTAAAGAGTTTTTTACGCACTTAGGATATTGAAAAACATATATTTAGAAAACGTTTACAAAATTCCCGCTGCGTTGAAATTTTTATACGTTTTCTAAATATAAGTTTTCTTTTGTGTTTCTAAAAAAGTAATTTTATTACACAACCTATTAAAATAATGTAATATTCTCAAAACAATGAAAATCCTATAAAGACTAAAAAATGGGAGAAAAATTTGCTTATGTTCATCACAAGACCCTCAAGTATGTCTACATAAAATATATATTTAGAAAACGTACAAAAATTTAAACGCAGCGGGATTTAAACCCACGCCTCTTCAAAAACGTTCAAGCGCTCTAACCGCTAAGCTATGCTTATTATAACTTATAATTGTTTTTACTAATAACACTTTAAAAAAAATGTTAATATGTCTACATTAAATTTCATCACAATCGGTTTAGCGATTTGGCTATGATGTCACAGACAGACATATTTACTTTCACATTTATAATATAAGTTTCACTATGGAAGTATGAATTTAGGTATTAATAAAAATATATTTTTCATTAAAATTTTCTAAATCCATAAGCCAGAAGTAACCAACAGCTACGAATGCCAGGTAAGCTTCTTTCCGCATATTTAATTATTCCCGATATCGTTACCAAAAGTAAAAAGATTTTATCGCAGACTCGCCTTTCAGAGGATTTACCCAATTAGAGTAAAAATATACTGCTAAAAACATTTTTCTCACTATTCATTCTTTTATAATGGAATTCCTTTTTGAATGATGTATCTTATGCATGACTTTTTATTATATGTAAATACTTTTGTGCATATATTGTATTTTTATAATATGGCCCTCTTGAAACCAGCAGTAAATTCACCACATGAGGAACAAAAGAAGCAGTTCTATAAATTAACGTTGTTCCTCGCATATACTCTCTCCGACGAACGCTCTATTGAACTGTCCTGTATCGAACTCAGAAGGTCTTAATCTACCTTCCGAGTTCGATCTGATCTGAGGAGTTACACGCATACTATTATTAGTATGCGTGTACCCCCTTAAATAGTTTTAATGTCTTTGAGGAGAAAATGGAGGATGTTCTTAGTATTATTGTATTACGGGTTTCGGTCTTCTTAATTTATTTAAATCATTTCAACTATTTAATTTTTTCTCTGAACCAATAACGTATAACCAACTATTATACACCTTGTCAATCACTTCGCTTTTATTTCAATAAATGTAGTAATATACCGCCGCTTTACAAAAGTGGAGACAGATCTGATCCGGAAAATTACAGACCGTTCTCTGTACGAGTATTACCATCAATGAGCACAATATTTGAAAAGTTTATATTTAACCAGCTCAATATATTTTTTTTAAAAACAATGCTCCATAGTGAACAATATGGCTTCACCAAAGGCAAATCTACTACAGATGCGGGTGTTGCACTTCTGAAACACATTTATAATGTTTGGGAGGAGTCTTTTGCGATTTATCCAAGGCCTTTGATTGGGTAAACCATAAAAATTTATTACTAAAATTATATCAAGACCAAGGGTGGTACACATACCATATACAGGATTCTACCCTTGGTTTTATTGCCTTATTTGTCTAAAAAAATTACTTCACATTGCATTTCAAATTGTGACTCGATTATAAATGTACCATACTGCTTAGAAGTAGTATCAGCAATACAATAACAACGACTTTGCAAAGAGAATTTAATTTCTTAAATTTACTTGAGTATTTTAATGGAATGTAATACTCATTATAATTTTAAGATCGTGTATAAGCCTTCATAAAATTATATAAGTTTCCAAATGACAAATAAACTAATTTTCTATTTTCTAAAGACTAAAAATTAATGCTAATGGTTTTATTTATAATTTCTTTGGAAAAAACTTGAGGTTTAGGTTTAGCCGACACATTCTAATAGGGAACTAAAGAATTCCATTAATTTAATTAAATTTTCGATACTCCCACAAAGAATTTCGATTCCTTCAAAGGAATGCTTAGTGCAGAGCAATGCAATGAGTAGACTAATAAAGTAGGCAGCAAACACTCTACGGACCTTACGTACGTGATAGCTGCGATATGTGTGCGACCAGACTCTATTGGACAAATTAAAAAGAAGAATGGCAATTTGAATTAATCCACAGTCCGAGGTAAAAATACTTAATAGATTTTTTTGTTAAGTTAAAACTATAATTTTAAAGGAGGCTTTCAAAGGTAATAATATTGTTAAATTGACTATGCCGAAACAAAATCTAAGCAACCTTATTAAAACAATTAAGCGCTTTTTCTTCTCCGACTTAAAATGCCACTAAACAAACATCTACCATGAAAATGTAATAGAGATTTAAATTCGCCCACTAACTGTTAATGGAAAGCGGTGTCAGGTGTCGACGAGAGAGAGATGTGAGAGGGATCTCACAAGAATAATTCTACAAATATAAACAACCGCCCAAAATATTTACTTGTTACAAATAAATAAAATAAACAATTAATTACATTTATAAATAATAAAGATAATTGAAAAACGCTTAATTATCGAATAAATATACAAAGTGACTTTACTACTCATACATTTCCAAAAAAAGGAATAAAAGTATTGAATTTAAAAAAACTTGGAGGATATATGAACCAAATACCTTAATATTCATTATTTTAATTATGACTAATAAATTAACTCAGTGTGTATCATGGGCCTTTAATGTAATTGATGATTTACATATTTTGATATAAATACATAGCCTTTCCCACAAATTATAGGTTTAATGGCATCTGTATTTATTATATCCTCAAGAGTAAAAATCTATGTGTAGGTAAACGTCTAAAAAAAGAGTAAAAAAAAAACAGTTCTGTACATATAAAAGATTTGAGAACAATATTAATTGGGTTTGTTAATATGTAAATAACAGAAGCGAAAAACCACTCTGTAGAATGTATGTCTGTATATAAGTACAGTGGACTTGCGCTAGTTACTGTTCAAATATTTAAATACTACAGAAGAAAGTTTAAAAATAAAAATGGTACATTAATAGCTTAAAATTATAATAAAAATCGAGGTCATCAGGGACGTCTGACTATAAACGCGACTGGTTGTTGATATGATCTCCCACTGAATAATTATACCTAAACTTATTTTCGTTTCTCCACTTTGATATAACAAAGCGCGGCGTTGAGTTCCGCGACTCAATACCTAAACACGTTTTGAACTTAGGTAGAAAGTGGAAAGTGATATTATACAAAACCCAAACTCTAGTACTACTTTAGTAAAGTTTGTTTTTGATATAGTAACGTCAATGCGGCAAGACTTAGCATATCCACAAAGTCATGAATGAGAGACACAATGCAATTCTACATTAGTTTATCTAACCCGCAAAGGTATTTAGGCAACATTCTTAAATCCGTATTGAAGATAAATTGGAAATTGGCATTGAATTTAAATATTACTTTAAGCACAGTATTTAATTAAAATAATACTAATATATTGAAAATGAAGCAACGTTCGTTGTTTACACACGTATCTAAAGATACCCAATCAAGCGATGTTGCCAAGGCATAAGCTGTACATCACGTCCGAACGTGTCGTCCCAGAACCAATATATCCGCTAGAGCCATCCTACAATATTAATAAGCATAATGAAAATAAACAAGTACTCGTTCACAAGCAAATATATTTTTTTTGTTTTAAATATATATTGTATAAATATGCCGCAGCTATGTGAATTATAATGACATGGATTATTATTGGATATTGGAAAGAAAAATTAATCTACGCAATGCTGCAAATTTTTTTACAGTGTATTGATTCCCCTTTCTTTGAAAAGGAAGAGTGATTGCACACAACTATTTTGAGTATCCGTACAACATGAATGCAGTATATGAATACACTTTTAATTATTTTCGATCATTTTGAAAAAAATTAAGAAAATGGATACATTGGAAAACATTACTTATTACTTTGTATGTGAACGACAACTCTAAATTTACCAATATTTCAAAGCTTAGTACGGCAATTTATAGAATTTCAAATAGAAGTAACATTTTGTTCACTTAGTAGTATTGGTCGAGATTACCTCGCCCGGGCCTGGAAGCGGCCCGCATAGTCTGATTACTTAAAAGCAGATTGCAGTTAGTTCACCTGATATATAAGAGCACCCATCATGTACTGAAATGCTATATTACTTTCTACTAAATAGAACTTTACATTATATTTATTTAAGCACCAGTCATTAAAATTTTTCTTTCACTAGCTTGAAAATATATAGTAATATACTTATAAATTCTGTACTTGATTTATTATTTTGTGAAATTTTCTATAACAAGTTTAATGTTTTTTTTTCAATAACATTAAATGTTATGTTTTTAATTAATGGTTTCATATAGTTTATTAGATAATATCTAAAACGGCTACGTTAAAAATTTTATACTATTTCTAAAAATATATTTAATTTTCTAAGTGTGTGAATAACACTATAAATTTGATAAAATAGGTAATGACTAATAGTTATTTCTACTACGCATGAATTGGCTCCCAAATTTTCATAACTTTTTATAAATTTTCATAACATTTTCATTTTGATTCTCATTGACTTCAATGTTATAATAGACAAAAAAATATTAGAATAAAAGATGATAAGATATAGGCTCGTACAAGAATGAGTACGTAAAATAATTATACAAATTATCTACATTTATATATTTATACATTATTTATATATTTATGTAATTTGTGGTGTAGATAATTATCGTTCAATGCTAGGCAAAATCGGAGTAGCCAATAGCAATAACTATGAAATTATATTTTTGCATTTAGAATCATTTTTCGCCGATCATTTAGACTTTTTTATTATATCATATATACATTTTACTATTTACTTACGTAAAATATTAGAACAAAATTTATTTATATTGGAAATAGGAATAAAAATAAGAAGTAAGATATTATTTCTATAAGCATGGAAGTAATTGTTTCGCGATTATTTCGTCAACTATATGAATCGATTTTGATTATTCTTGTTATTTTGGTAGAACATACTTCAGGGAATATTACATGACAATTGATTTTAAAAGTAGGTTTTAAAAAATCATCAAAATATACACAGTTTACGTTATAATTCATTGTACTACATATAGGTATGGTAAAACTGTAGTACATAAATATTAATAAGTATAGTCTTAAAGTCGCTTTTTGTTTATTTGTCTAAAAATTAATAAGCAAAAAAAACTTAAATTCTATATTTAACTTTACCTAAAGCCATACACTAGACCCAAGATGTGTTATGAAATAATCATTTAGAAGTATAATGTTTTCGTAAGTAATAAAATAACAGTAGGAAGTAAATTGACTATACAAAAGTAAAATAAAAAGTAAAATAGTAGCAAAATATACGCATTTTGCAAGAAATTATGCCGTTTTTCACATTTGGGTTACGCATGGTGGGTAGCCTATCTAAACGCCGCACTTCGTATGGCCAAACTGAAAACAAAAGATTTTTAAACATACACGTCGCGTTTATAATATTCTATTAATATTTTATCTAATTATATAAATACCATAACAAAAACTTTGTTTCAAAAAAATAATTTAATATAATCTGAATGATAATTACCGTAATTTTCTTAATTAAAACTTTAGTTAGTAAACACTCTATTTTTGAGCTATTAATGTAATTACCAGCGCTTACGTTTGTTAATGAAATTACTTTAAAGTATATGTATATTTAATAGACAGTTTAAGTACATTTAATTAATATTTTACGAAATAAAGCCAATTATTTGTAACGTTTTGTATTTTAAGATAAAATTTTAAATAGTATTTACATTTAAATATCATTAAAAAACAAAAACAATTTTGTTTTGTTTACAAGTGACATGATACAGAATGTTATGCGGACATAACCGACGCTCTATTTATAGGTTCGAATTCCACTTGGATGTTTTTTTATATTCCAAATATTTCCTTGGTCCAACACAAAGTACAGACTGTTATGAAATGAAAATGATGTGCCATCTGATGTTAATGGGTTTTGCTCGGTAGAATTAGTGACCATAAAAATAACTTACTTCTTACGCCTTACTGCTTATTACAAATTTTAGTAAATAAAATTTGTAAACAATTATACCATTACTAGAGGTCGTGGCACTGTGGGACAGCGTTTCACTGTAATTGCTATTGGTTGTGGCTACAATTTCCCCCGAAGAATGATCGTAATTTAATTATTTATGTTTCTCTGCTCTGCTGAATAAGATTCGTTGACGAGCAAAACGCAAAGACATGAATTCGGGCGGAAAGAGTAGAATAGAGTAGAGTATGTTGACATTAACCCTGCAATGATGGAAGAATTGTAAGGCCGAAGCTGAAAAAGTAATAATAAAATATAACACATACGCCTAAATAACGATATATTTGTCTAATTAAAATAATCATAATTATTTTCAAAATTATGTCATAACGACTTATGATATTAGAGCAAACAAAAATAATTTAAGGTGAAAAAATATGAAACAAAGAAAATTAATTGATTCATTTCGTATTTAAAATAAGGCGCAGCTGCTCAAGAAGAGAATCTATAAATCAGAATCGGTAAATCACTTATTCCAGTTAAGGAAAACTTACGTTTTAATATATTGTTTAACAATTAGAAAGTAATTTTATTTATGTTAAAACAAGCTTTATTTATTATAACATAAATTTCAACCCATAACAACCACTACATTTCAACCTATACATCCAGAGGGTGTCCTGCCAAGTATTTGTTCAATATTTGGTCGTTCAAGTAGCGGGGCCGAAAAGGAGACATTCTGGGAGCAGTTTGAGGAATTCTACGTGCTATACCAGTTACTAAAGTGATCATAGTTGGAGGCGAATTACACGGCCACGTAGGTAAGGCTGTGGATGCGTTCGAACGTGTACACGGTGTCCGATTCACGATGTCCGCGTCCGAATTAGCACTGCTTGGGCAAAATGGCGTGAGGTCTCAGGAGTGGTTTGCGTCAGCAGAGTACCACCGAAGCTTAAGAGGTATACTGTAGAGGTAGCTGATATACAAGAGCATAATGTCTGCTGTCTAGGTACGCTCAGGAGCTTCACGTCACGGAAAGAAAGACGCTGGCGTGGATGTGTGGCATAACGCGGGCTGACCGAATACGTAACACATTCATTCAAAGTAGTCTTAGAGTCCCTGACGTAGTGGACAAGCTCCAAGTGCCTCGCCTAAGATGGTATGGCCACGGTGCGCGCTGACCTGAGAACTATGTCGGAAGAATATGCCTTTGTATATCTGTCCTGACAAGACCCTGAGCAAGACCCAGCGGACGCACAAGGAAACGAAGGCTGGATGTCGTGAAACAGGATATGAGAGCCAATAGACTAACCAGTGAGGATTTCAAAGATTGTGAAAAGTGGAGGAGATTGAGTAGGAAGGCAGATCCTGGCTAGGCCGGGATTAATACCAAGATGAAAAAGAACAGTAACAGCTTACATTTAATTACGATATTTCCTAATAGAAGCTCACAGAATTTGATGAATCCCTCGTAGGAGAGGGCGTAAGAGAGGGCGTACGAGTTTTACTGTATGACGAGATATAATCCTCACACGCTTGGTCGCTTCTTCGAACAGTATGGGTTTAGTATTAAAAAAATTGACATTGACAGTATTGTTCATTTGAAGAAATGATTAGTGCTATATTTTTATAAAAATATATATTTGAAAATAGTTTTAACTTATAAAATACTTGTATAACGATTTTATTAAATCGTAACAAAACAAACGAGGCGGAATTATAGTACAATTAGACTAAACACAAGTCTGCCGTTAAATTTTCCATAGTTTCGGTCAAAGTTAGCTTCAACTGTTATTTCAGTAAGTTTCTGATATTGTGTTTCTGTTCAATTTAAATTACAATTATTATAGTGATTCAACTTAGACTACATTACTTTAAGGTATATGCAACGTTGTATTTTAGACATTTTGCAGGTTAGCCCGTGAACATAACTTTCTCTTGTATTGTATTGTCTTTCTCAAAAGAGAAACTTTTGATATTTTTAACATGTTATAAAACTCAAAACATAGATAGATTATTATCAATTTGCAAAATGTTTGAAAATAAGCAGATTTACAGATTGAACAATTATATAATTTTGTTAATATACATATCTGTGGGTATGTTTACATATATATATCGGCGCGGTGTTAAGCTCTGCCTCTCAACACGTAATTTGTAGAATTCTGACGGCAAGCAAATAACCCTAGATTCTCTTGGCATATCCTGCTGTGCGTAAAAATGCATTAAGCTTACTTATTTTAAGAGAGTCAAATAAAAATTTACATAAATATATTATAGTGTAAATTGATACGAACAGTTTAGGCTTAAAAAAATAAAAATAAGGTGTCACGGTATTAACTAAATTTAATTTGAGATAAAATTGTCAAGCATATAACCAGATAGGAAATACAAAAAGCTCCTGAAACAACCAGCTAATTGAAAACATTTATCTTGCTGACGATTAATCGACCTTATATTGTAGACCATATAAATATATAGTAGTAGCTTAACGGTGGCAATTTCTTTGGTTATCGCAATCAGTATAGTTTCATTAAAGTTTCATAGATTTTTAACTTGAAATTTTCTTGCAAATCCAAGAAATTATGACAATTTTATTAAATATATAAAAAATATTAAACATTGTATCAAATCTTCGAAATTAGATTTACAAACTAAAAGAAACACTTTCAGGAGAATAGAAAAAATACATAAATTCAAAGTTATTTTTTTTATTTGTAAAATATAGGGTGAATATTGAACTTTTTTGTTATATTACTAATGCAAAATTGTATGATATAGAACAGAATAATATAGTATTCATGAAAATAATAAAATATTTATATGCAGTATACATACATGTTCGTTATCATGTATGTATACTGTTCTGATATTTTTGAGCCCAATTATGACTACAACTGGAAAATATGTAGCATATATACCTACCTTATATAATATCTATATATACTTAATAACAATTACGTTTGTATTTGCTTCATAATATATCTACAATAATATTTTGTTTATCCGCAATATACACGATATACACGATTATTTAAAAAACAATCATAGACACGGTACGACGAAGTAAATAATGAGAAAAGCTGATTACTTTTAATTTTTGTCTCAAAAGTACGTTCATACGTATAAGTATTTTAATGTGTGGAATTTAATGCTGTTGAAGGTCACTAATAATGGAGGCTTATGATAAATATGAAGTTATTGTGAAATTATATAAAAAAAAAATACATTGAGTTTCTCGTCGGGTTTTCTCTGCAGACGACCCCTGCCTGCCGGCCGTGGCGTCTCGGACTTGGACGTGGTTATGTGGGACTGCGAACTGGCAAGAATAATACCATACCCACTAAAACCTCGCCACTATGGCCTTCACAACGGCCGGCATATGATTGCTTTGCGTGCAATGGAGTCAGTACTAATAGCTTCCTGTTCATATCGATACCGAACTGAAAACCTTAGTATAGTATAGCAAAGTAGGGCTTGAGTAAATTGTATGAGTATTTTCTCCTGTGTCAGAACTAGTGAGGAATGTATCACATAAGTATTGAGTAATTTTGACTGCTGACGACTTCATTACATTTTATAAAACAAAGTCCCCTCTGCATCTACCTGTCTGTCTATTCGCAAGAAGCTCATAAACTACTAAACAAATTGACGAGCAATTTTCACCACTAGATAAAGATGATGAACAATGTGTGTTGAGGAAGGTTTAAATACATAATTATTAGGATTTTGCGTAAATTCTTTGAAATATGACAAAATTTATTTGAAATTTTGGAAAAAATTAAGCTGGTTGGTAGCTTAATTAAACTTTTTTCATTTATAACAAAAACTACATATCTTCTTTTATAGAGATATAAAAAAAATCCTTGCTGTACCCGTTCTATCTTTAGCAAAAAGAGCCACTGAAAGCGTGGTAATTGTGAAACCATTTAAACGAATATAGTACTAATTACATTAGTAATTAGTACTATATTAGAAAACTAAATACAGTAGCTAACTTAAGCGTGCCACGTGCATAATAAAATTGTCCTGTACACTAAACAAGTTCATTAAATGTATTAGGAGTTACTCCAAAATATAAATTTCCACATATAATAATTTGGGATATCCGGGCTCACTTGCTCGCCCACGAGGCCGGGTCGCTAGTTATATATACATATATTAGAAACAATATTCGGCATTATCAATATCTATCGTACAATTCATTTTAGATAAACCTTAGCCAATTTAAAGCCACTATGCTACCTAATAAGAAGAGGGAGAAGAAAAAGATATGACAAAATACATAAATTAAAATATTATTACTCAAAATAATATTCATAGCACATTTCCTGCGTTTTGGCTATGGTTATAAACGCACTAATAAAAACGTCATAGATAAATCGATGGTTGTAAAATAAAAACGGACTAGATGGAATTTTTATTCGATATCCAAATAGTTTTTGTTTTAACCTTTGATATGTCCACTCAAATTCATGTGAGCTTAGCCGTGAGTAACAGTGCGACGATTTCAAATTTTTATCTATGTATTTAAAAGTTGTTTGTGTAAGAACAAATCATTATTTTATATATATATATATATATATTGCGAACATATATTTTATACGTTTTATAAATACCTAAGAGAAGATACTTATAAATTTTTCATGGAGTTACTGTCCGTATGTATTTCGTTGCAAAAAGAGAAGCTCAGAGCAGTGCCTTGGACTTGCGACCCAAATGTACGCTTACGGGAAGCCTATAATATACATAAAGTAGATATTGTTGATCTGTACTTTAAGCTACATTACTTTGATACTCTCTAACTGCTACTAGTTTGCACTCACTACACACTAATACTTATATAAAAAATTAATAAATACGAAAGTAACTCTGCTTGTCTGTTGATCGTTCCTAATTAAATTGCCTTTAATGAAAATTGCCAAGCTTGTGGCTGAAACACCGAAAAGGACATTGACTGAGTTTTAATTTGCTTTAAACACAGGACAATAATTTAATATTCGCAAAACGACAATAATAAATATTGCCACAATTACAAGCAAAGCGGGTCATTATGAATTAAAACATAAGTAATAGTACGTACGTAATATAAAAATGCTGCAAAAACTTTCTGATTATAAAAGAGGTTAAGATTTTTTTAAACAGGTTAATTATTATATATCAATATCATCAGATATGAGAATTTATTCTAATTCAAAGACTTTATTGCATATGTAAATCCTTTATGGAAAATACTATTTGTAGACGGAATAAGTAAAAGTGTTACACTACACAAATTATGACCTATTTTAAATTCGTAATTTCATTTTGTAACAATAACAACAAATGGCGCAGCAACGTCAACGTGAAAGTAACATCTATTGTTATTTTATAATAAAAACAAAGGTGAAAATCACAATATGCGAGTTGCCCGTAACAGCCAAAGTCTCGCATAAATACTCGTATGAGCGCTGCAATCTGCCGGAGGAAGTTCGTTTCATTTGCTTTAAACAAAGTGAAATCATTCAATACAAACAGAGGTTAGGCGCGCATTGTACGAATACATGCCTTTATACAAACATCGTCGATCATGGCATATTACATTTTTTTTAATGTAGGGAATTAAATATTATAACATTATTAGTCGGTTAAACTAAAGAAGCTAAAGCTAATTTAATAAAACTTACATATCTCTGAGGAAAATATTTTTCACCGTAAACCTATAGCGTGCACTTTGAAAAGTCTCAACACAAACTATGAATTTGTGTGGATGGATTTGGAGGATGGATGATGACGGACGGACTTTTTTAATTTAACCATAACTAGTTGTTGCATAAAGTTTCCTTTCCTTTTCCTTTGCGTGGATTTTTTAACATATACCTAATTTTTTTTATAAGGTAATCAATATGCACTGGCCCCAGTTGGCCGGCATGTAACATTTTTAATTGGTATCCACAATACAAGAAAATAAACAAGGCCATGGAAGAGTTGTTCTAGTTTTAATATCTAAAGATGACGTGAAAAGATAATTATTATTAGTATAATTTTTTTTTTTTTTAATATTTCATATTTATATTTTGTCTGTTCTACATGTAAACTTATATTAGTAACGTCTCGGTTACCTGAAAATTAAAATCTTAAATCAATGTCTACTTTTCATAGTTTCTTCATTCATCGGCTAATTATAAAATTCAGTTTCATCCTGCTCCCACAGGAATTACTAATTCCGAGAAATCGTTTATATAGGAATGTACATGGCATTTTTTTGGGTCCAGTTGTTTCGTTTGTTGATATATGATATTGTTCAACACATTTTTAAAGGGATATGAAAGCCTAACTAGAATCCCTTACACATAAACTTTCAAATAAATACAAGATGGAAGTAGTAGCGCGAGCTAGTCCTATAAGTCACATTGCATGATATGCATTTTAAGCACGACGGAAACTTTATATGCCGTTAAACGTAAGTGTTTGAACCATTTTCTATAACATTATGAATATTTGACACATTACATTGGACATTTACATTTGACTAATATTACAAGATTACTGAAACCAATATAAAATTGCGAATGCATTATGGGGACATACATAAGCACGTAAATTATATAATTGTATAAACAATCCTTTTTTTAATTAATTTAAAAACCATATGTTATTTGTTATTATTTGTAGAGATAATCAGACACAAATCTCTCCGGCTTTGATTCTAAATCGAGTAATGTATTCATTATTTCAACCTGTAATATAATTTCTGTTCTGATATTAAGCTCTTGTATAATGATTAAATAGAATCCGAAACGTTGGAAATGTTAACAATAAAATGTATTGAACCAGGGTTTATTCTTAATGCGGATTGCAAAGGCTTTTGGTCAGCGTGTCTTAATGAAGGCGGCGCGGAAGTGGTGCTCGTAAATACTGGCGCGTTTCGTTTTCCGTTTCCGCGCCGCTGCTGCCATTACTTCTGCTGCACGTCTCATTCAAATTACATACCCACTTTATTCACTGAAGGTACGGAACTATGTTTCAAGAAAATTGCCTATCAAAAGGCTATTAAATAATTATTAATTAAATCGAATGCTTATCAATTTTTCACACAGCCTGCTGTACTTCTATGTTCTCAACTTATGTAAAAAGTAACATTTAAGTATAAATGCCACTTTTCATAATTAGTTTTTTGCAAATAATTGTGTGATAAGATTCTTGTAATTTTCGTAATTTGGAACATACCAATGTAAAATTTTGCTTTTATAGCATGGAAATAAACTGGTTTATTTATTTACTATAATACATTATTATAAATAAAGGTCACTATTATTATAAGCTATAAATAGTTTAATATAACTGTTAAATTTATTATTTGTTTTTCATAATAGTGAATATGAATATTTTTTTTTCTTTATATAATCATGGACATATCGTGGGAAAAAATATAAATAGGCATTAAAATATTAAAATTATTTTTCGGAGAGAAATTTAGCGAGGGATTTGGATGACGTGATTGCACGTCATTATTTACTTTAAGCATTTAAGTTACTTTGTAGTTTATGAACATATGTACAAACATATTTTCATTGCTACATAGATCATGTAATAGACACAAAATTGTACATTGACAAAGTGTTGTACGATGCTGAACTTCAAAAATACTATTAGAAATACCCCGATAAAGAGCTTATTCGTATTTCAAGGGAAGCAAGAGTACAAAATAATGGATTTACCATAACATATGTCCCAGTCTCGTTCCACTTTGACATAACCAATTGCAGAATCACTGTAAAATTTGCGTTCCGATTTGTAACAAGAAGGTACCAAAGTATACATAAATAATTATTCACATAAATCCCAATATCGATTTGTAACACACATTATACACCAAATCGTTGTATCATGTATTTATCTAATACATATGTACAAAAAATAAAAAATAATATAATATTTCAATGAACATTAATAAGATAAAATTACATATAAATTATTATGATGTAGATGTGAAAAATAATTATGTTTTGGTATATTTAAATTAATTAAATTGCTGTCTGTATTTATGAATAAAAATACTAAAATACACATAACAATTACCGTGAGCTCTCACCTTTGTAATCTCTGCACAAGTAAAATTGAGATTTCATTTGAATTGAGATTTTTCCATCATAATCTTCGTCATAAATGCATTTAATTCTAGTAGTGTCCGATTGAACTTTGACAAAATCAGTTTCAGTCATCGTACATACACTAGAAATCGCCACAAGTGTACGTGTAAGTAAGTAAGTGTAGGTTTACATATTTTTTTTTACAAACACCACTAATAACATGAATACCAAAGCCGATAAATCCAATGTTGAGGCGTCTGACATCACTATTATTTCGATCAATGTTGACACGTTCTGTAAGTTTGGATTTTATTTTTTCTCTTTCACTTTTTATTTAGTTTATTTAATTTTTAATAGGCTTAAAAAATTATGAAATAAAAGAATCTTCTTAATTATAATGTGACAATAATAAGGATTCAGAAAATATATTTGAGACCAATTTAGTTTTTATGCATATTCCATATTATCAAGGTCAAGGATAATGTTATGTATTTCTGCTATATTTTCATTATGTATTACATAACGTAAATCTAAATATAAATATTAGTATATTAACTAGTAAATAAATTTTATAACTTATATCAATTTAGCTTATAGTTTAGATTTAAATGAGGAATAAAAAATTAAGAATAAGCCATGTTAACTATATCTGCAGTAAAAGATCTAAAGTGACTAAGCTTTTGTACAAACTTTATTTATTCACAAGGGTGTGAATATCGTGTAAAAGTTGGCCAGGATTCCAGAAGTTGCAAAGCTTAGAAACAAGTAACATAAAGCACTTACTTTTTTAAAATATTTATTTGAACATGTTATTCGAATGAGAATTGTATAACATTTAAATTTGGTTCAATAATTTTTACATCGCTTTAAATGTCTGTCTGTTTATAAACGTAAATGGAATTTAATGGAATACTATGCTGTTTCATTTGTCTTTTATGTATATATGTACAACTGACTGAAATACAATTCAATGTTTAAATTTTTAAATTTTTTTACAGCTTTACGCTTTTTTCCATACAGCAGAGTAGTCAGAGAGAACAACACTTTACACCCAAATTCGAGACATTGGACTGACAGAAATTAAAGCTGCGTTTTGTCTTGCACCAGACCAAAGAAATGAGAATAATTTAAATATAATCGTTTCTCCGTGTGGGAATCGAACCCATGACCAGTCGTATCCTACCTCGATTTTAAAATATTTCTTGAATATATTGGAAATAAATAAGTTCGGACATAATCATATTTTTGAATTAACAAATATGTATAAGCAACACACACATATATTTATATATATTTAACTAAACTTATAACTTGTCTCCAACTTTCACATTACTTTGATGGATTATACAATATAAATAATCAAATAAAAATGTAAAATTAATTTATATACATACGTGCAAATTGTGTAAGGATTGTCCTCCTGAAGTTGTACCTTTCTACTTTCTTCACGGTTAACGCACCTACAACATTGGTATCCAGCAAGTCCTTCAACTCGTTTGGTTCGGTATACATGAATATACGAAAAAAAATTATGTAAAGTTTGTTATACTCGCAGTTGAGCTAGAAGTCAGAACAGACCTCCAACGGTTAATTAAAAACTTGATGCAGATAAGTTTACCTTTTCACTTTATATCTTTATCTATATAAAAACTCCAGCATTAAATCCATAAATTTTAACAGTTATCGCAAAAGATAAACGTACTGTACCTATAAAATCTAAAATAATTTGTAGCAATTGAGGGTATGTATATTATATATACAATTAGGATGCATTTATAATAAAATAAGAAATACTTTGAAACTTCCACAGTTTGTTAAAATTCTATAGAATTATTATTCCATCGATTAACGACGTCCTGTCAAGCAACATGACCTCTACACGTCAAAGCCGATACCTTACGCAGTTAATTAGTCGACCACAAGATAAATGTCTGCAATCAAGAACCCGGTCACTCCCACATCAAACGCTTACTTCGACTTACATTCGAAAGCAAATTACTCGTAAACTTACTCAATAGTTTCACTTCCTCTACATTTGGGTAAATTCACATAAGTACTTAGCTTTTGTTCAGATAGCAGTTACAAGTAAATAATACTAGTGTTTTTCCATAGTACGTAATGTACCCGAAAATAATAGTTTTTTTACTACGACACCAAAAAATACAATCAAATATTTGAAAAGTTGTAATATTTTAGTAATAAATCGACAAATTAATGTGTAGAGGCCGCATATTGTGAAGTTTGCTGCCTATCATCACATTATTCACACATACAACACACCATATAATTTCGATAGAATCACATATATATAATAATTAAAAAATTGAGAACTAAATGGATGCCAGATCTGTAGATAATTGTGAAATTTATTTATTATTTAATTCATAAAATGAGGCTCAATTTTAATTTTATATGAAAAAGGATAATGAAAATTCGTTTACAAAGTAAGAAACAGTTAGGTATATGGTAAAAATGACTTCCTTTAAACCTATAAAATTATTTTTTGATTTCTAGTTAACCAAAAGAATTTTAATACTTTGCATTATGATTATAAATTTAATATATGCATTTTACGATATGTACTGTTAAGAATACACTCTTGTGTACGTGTGACTAAAATACCTAAGATGTATAAAAGATATAAGTGACATTTTAAAGTTATTAATATATATATTATATATATTTAAGTATTGTGCACAAGGCTCTTTTATCATTAAGCCCATCTAACCCATCGTACCTTTGTTTTTATTTTACTTTGTATGATGAATTTTTACCCGTAGGCGTATTTTACCGTCATTTTGAAAATTACAACCGCTTTTTGCAAACATTAAATATATGCTCATTCGGCACCGCCTACTACTCGCATAGGTCAAATTTACGAATACAGAACTCAGGATCAACGTCTATAGTGAATATATTTGTCGGATCCAGATTAAAAAAAAAGCGCCGTTGAATTTGTCTCCTTGGCACGATACACGGAAATATTACAGGAAATCAAAATTAGATATTTTCAAGTGTGATTTCAATTTATAATTGTTATTTAAAAGTTATTTCATTTTTGAGATATTAAACAGACGGTATCACTGTTTCATCTGTGTTTATCACTGTTGTATCACTTGGTAATACAAACACGTTTTAAATCTTCATAAAGAGGTTTAAATACGTACAGAACACAATATGGTAGCTTCTACGACTACCTTAATATACAGCTGGACTCGGCCCCAATCCAATCTCGGCAGTCCATTCTGCTGTGTTCCACGGTTGCTACACCTGAATACATCGTAAATTAGTAATGAAATCCCGAAATAATTTTTACAATCCGATTTAAATATTATAAAGAAAAATGCTCGTTTAAAACTATAATAATTTTGAGCATTTTGTGCTTTAAAATATACACAATATTTCAAACAAATAACGTAATCAGTATTAATTACGAGTAGTCCTTCAAATACATTGACCTTTTAAGAATTGCAACATGTATCCATGTTAAAACAACAATTACACAAACTTTTTTCTCTACTATTATCAGAATAGCATGTATGCAATGTATTTATTGTACGTACGTACGTTTATTACATTAACATATAAAGTTTATTCGAATTGGTCTCCATTGGCTGCAATACAGTCCTTTACACATTAAGGTCAGTTATCAGTAGTAGCACGCATTCTTTCTATGTCAATGAATCGTAAGGATTGTTTTAGGGACTCCAAATTAACATGGCGTTTCGGCAAGCCTTACTCTCTAAAACTGACCATAAATCATAATACAGTTGATTAATACCAGGACTCAATACCAGCCAGTCTTCAGCTCTCATAAAGTCCGGAACGTTCGTTTCTAACCAAGATTTGACGGAAGACCCGGCGCTGAATCTTGCTGAAAGGACCATTCTTGGTTATTAAACATGGTCTTGTTAAGGGGCTTAACTACCTTCTCAAGAATGCTATTTTGATACACTTGTCCCGATGTTTTGATACCTTTTTCACAAAAATATGGCTTAGTCACTCCTACAAAGCTAACACCCCACCATCACGAAATCGAATAATGCCCTCGTTGCACTCTGTTGACTAATTGAGAAGCTTTTTTAGAGCTTTCAGCATAAATAGGTCATTTTCAAATTGCTTAGTTGTAAAAATGTTTCGTAAACATATATTTTCTTTGAACTTTTTGTTTTGATTTTACCTTTTTTTTAATAATTAGTTAAAAATCGACCAGTGCGTCTCTTATAGGCTGCTAGATCTAGGTCATCTTTTAAAATACGCGACATGGTTTTATGTGCTATCTTCATCTCCCGAGATAGAGCGAGAGATAGAGAGAGCTTTCGGATAGGATTTCTTCAAATTCTTTCACTTGCTGCTTTGATCGTCTTTTTTCGTATGAACATTCGTACGTACGTGGATGGTCAGATCTTTTTATGTCACAAACAGAGGAAGAGGAGAGGAGTTATCTATCAATAGCCCGGTACACACACATTTGACTATAATACCAAGCGTAAGAAGGATTTTAAAATTTGTATTTGGCACCATACCTACTTTATGTAATGTTCTCTTTATAACCCCTATTTTAATATCACAAAATATTTTACACCATCATATAAAGATGACAGATTCCAAATTCAAAAGTAATATTTTGTTTATTGTAATTAAAAATTATAACAATATTTATGTCCACATTAAGTATATATATATAATTTTTATTCTATTATCTAATTCGTGTATGTATTTAATTTATTATATTTATACTACTCGTAGTAATAGCAAGTAAAATATATTGAAACTTTAATAAAATGGCAGTATTTTAGTTAATTTAGAGGAATCCATGAATAACTTTCGAAGACTTCGTCAGATACATTACAGTTGCGCGCCTATATTTAAATTGATTTATTATAATAAACTGCAGATATTTAAGCCAAAAAGAAACTTGAAGAAAGTAAGTAGTAGACAAGAAGACTATTATAATAGTAGGAAAAAAGTACTTTTTTTAAAAAAATACCCCTGACCTTTAAAGGTAGACCGACCGATAGTGCATCATTAAAAATGTAAGAATAAATTAAAGAGAACAAAGACTGGTTAAAAATTACTTCGAATATTAATTTAGAAATAAAAAGCTACATTACAAGGGCTTAATTTAATTTGAATCATAAAAACGTATTGTACACAAAACGTTCCAACAGTATTTATTAAACATACATTTAGCTCATTTTCTGCGTTGCAAAGAACTTTTTCAGGTGCTTTATTAAAATCTCCTATTGAATTGAAATAAAAGCTTCGAAACTGGGGCGGATTTGCTTTTCATAAAAGCCAGTTAATATTAGTCCTGTTTTACTTGGAAAAGCAAAGAGTACGTAGTTTTACTAGCGGTTGTGGTTAAGTATCCATCGTTTTTATACAATATAGCTTATAACTTGATATAAAAAGATATTTTAACTATAGTTACAGTTGTCTCATATATATATATATATGATACGCAGAGCTAAAATAAAGCACGAAATATATGACCTTAAAAATTTACGCTTAAAGCACTTACAACTATGATTGAGTATATTTTCTATTATTATTCTTAACAAATGAAATATTCTTTATTTTGTTTAATAAGCCGGTGGCCACGGTAACGCAACTGCAGAGAGCGGTGGTGGTAAGTTTCAATATACGAGCCAAAATTGGCATGTTTATGAGATATAGTTTTTGAGTTATAAGGGGGTATAAAGTGGTGTAAACAAATGGTTCATGTACTATTATTAGTATACTAATTAAATAATAAATTATGTACTTATATTACACACGGTGCTGTTTGCCAGTTTTGTTAGCTTGAACTTGGCTTGACATGCGACCGCGTGTCTAGGTATTAATCAAAAACCACAAT
This sequence comes from Podotricha telesiphe, assembly GCA_038994665.1. Classification (NCBI taxonomy): domain Eukaryota; kingdom Metazoa; phylum Arthropoda; class Insecta; order Lepidoptera; family Nymphalidae; genus Podotricha; species Podotricha telesiphe. The sequence goes on from JAOYRR010000094.1 coordinate 218,021, forward strand.
ATAATTATATTTTGCTCGCCATTATACCGTAATTCTAAAAAAAAGATAAGCTAAGATAAGCTTTATAAAAGGTAAGCGATGGTATTAAAATTTAACATTACACATTAGGAAACTGAAATAGGCAGAAGTTTATCTGAATTTGTAACTGACTTATGGCGTAAAGTTGCTTACGGCGATATGGCTTTGGTTCTGACACTTGCCAGTAATTAGCATAGAATTTATTACACACTCATATACTCCTCGATAGCTCTTATGAGTATATACATATGTATAAAACGCTACCTGCGGAACAGTAAACAAAGGATAATATCTCACAACACAATTAACCTATTAGAATCATTTATTTATAGCGCAATTAAAACAGAATGCCTTTAAATTTTCTGAAAAGAACATTTATCGTTATTCAAGAATATTTGTGTTTCTCAATGGTTAAATAATAAGTTTCTTTTAAGTTAGTTGTTCGATTGTATAATTTGTGTAGTTAAACTTTTCTTTGCATTAAAACGTATTAAAAAAGTCGTTACATTTAAAGTGTATGTATGTACGAGTATATTTGCTATTTGAACCACTGAACTACCGTCAAATTTAATTTCGTTATATTAGAGGAAAAGCCCCGCCTATGGATTAGGCAAGAAGCTTTGAGCTTAATTATCAATCATGAATGAAATATGATACGTGCTGAACTGCCCAGAATACAATAGTTTTTTTATCCTAGGGATAAATCACCGTGCTTTGCATATAAACACAGTGACTACTCTAACTTAACTGCTGTTGGTGTCAAGTAAACCGGCACAAAATGTCAAATCCTTTAATATACATAAATTCTTACAGCAAAAATAACTTATAAAATTATGCTTATGAACTAGCAAGGTACACTGTATTAGTATGGTCTGCTCTATAAGATATGTGAACCACTTCTGCCAACAGTTAATGAAAGTAAGCTATACAATCTAGCGTAATTATTTAAACAGTATAATACACAGAGCTGCCATTATTAGTCAACACATTTACCAATTATCAATGCTATGCACAACAGAAGTCAAGTCAAAGTCACAGTGTTGCCATAACAAGTCAATTGAGAAATTTATTAGTAACCTTAAATTATAACAAGTTAACAGTAGTTTCCTGCAATGCAGCAACACACCTTTATTATATATTTTTTTCTCTCGAGAGATTGAACCTCGTCATGACACAGTCAAGTACGTCGTGAAAGCAAAGTAATGCAATAATAAGTAACACTTTTTTAAAATAATGTAGCAAATATTATCTTATAAGTGTGACAGTTAGAACGCATATTTCTCTTTAGGTCGTTTTTTTAAACAATTCTCGTAAGTATATTACCCCCTTATGAGCCCCTGGAGAGCTTTTATACTTATAGTTATTTACACACATTTGGCCTTTTCCACGAGGCGCAGCTTCGAATCCCGCACTGCGATCAAATTTTTATACGTTTTCTAAAAAAAAATTTTTTTTAATCAAAGTTTATTAAATGTTTAAATACGTAATTTAAAATAAATATAATAAAATTTAAATTTAGATAGAATAATGTAACTGTTATAATCAAAATTAATTTATGGAACAATTAAAAAATATTATCGATTACAGATATCTCTTCTTTCATTTATTTCAATAAAATATATTTTTTATTTTTAGAATAATTAATCCTGTAAGATCTTGATTGAGACACCAACTAACAAACTGACAGACAAACAAAAATTATACTGAGTGGGTTTTTCGCTTCAATAACCGATATTAGGAAACTTAATTAATATTTTTCTTAAATGATTTGAAAAAAAAAATTATGAATTTAGTAAACTAATGCATTAACTTCTTTTATTTATATCATACATCTATACGTATAACAAAAATGATTTATGAAAAATAAAATTATTGGGGGCTTTATCAATATAACAGAACTCAAAACAACGATTTTAATTTTTTTTTCTGTTTGTCTGTGCGTTTGTCCACCCTTATCTCAGAAACGGCTAAACCTATTTAAATACAATTTTGAGAATTGTATTGTGGTAAAACATTTAGTGTTTATATCATTTCCGTCAGTTAATAAATAAAAACTTACAATCATTTAAATTATAAATTTAAGGAAAGTTTGCAATTTAAGTAAGAACGCGGGCGGGCGAAGCGATGGAATGTTCACAATATTTACTCTTTAGCGGACCTAATTAATATTCTCAAATCATATAAATAAGAAATGTATAAAATCGAAATTTCAATTCTTTTATTATATATCTAGGTAAGCATCTATTAAATTAGACATTTGCATTTAATTATTTGTAAATATATAAGACAGCCTTAATTACACCTAACCTCGAGATGCGCAATTGAACAGTTTAAGTCATTTATTTATAATCTGACTGAAGCTTAGTCTATATAACCTCGGTAGTACTTTATTCATTAGCTTTTATATTATGCTAACGACTTATGTCGAGTAATGAATCGTTTGGCTTGCATCGCCTTTTCTGATGTTGATCACGGATTATAATATGGGTATTATTTATACCATATTGCTAATTAACTTTTTAAGCTTTCGTGTTTTCTGCAAATGTGCTTTTAATTTTTTTTAGTAAACATATCAAAATAGTTAATAACAGCTTGTGTAGTCTAATTTATTTATGATATTGTTTATTTATTTATTATACTTCATAAGTAAAAGATAAAATATAAATTAATTAATAATTTTGTCAAATTCATGTTTTGGTTAAATTATTAAAGTATTAATCTAATGCTGAAAATTATATGATCCAACTTCCTATTTAACCAATATAATTGACTTTAGTACTGTTCAGACCCTTAAACTTGTTCAATCAAATAATATGGAATCGTTCTAACTTGAACTATTTAATTAGTAGCCGAAATTTTGATATTATATCTCTTTATAACTATACTTATTTATATTAATTTTCATATATTACATAATGTATCTATATATTACATAATCAAAAATACAGCAAAATGTAAATCTTACAAAATATAGATATACAAAGAGAAATTAGTGTCACACATTGTCAGATTTTATCTGCTTTTCACCATAATTCGGGGTATTGTGTGGGACTCAACACTGTTTTTTTTTGCCAGCAGAATGGGGGAAAATGAAAAAAGTATATAATCATCGGGTATAGTCAGGCGATGGTTGGGTATAGACCCACTGCGCTACGAAGGCGTCAACTAAATGTTTCATATTGGAAGTAACTTCGAAATAAAAGCTTTTTAAAATATTACTATCGTGTGTATCTTACAGTGTTTGACTTTATTTCAAAACATTCTTAATTATAAAGCTCTATAATAACTTACATAAATACAAAAAAGATACTATTATAGCTAAAATATTCTAAGTTATTTTATTGGATCTCATTAATAAAACCTAAAACATTTCGACCCTTTGTTCATAATCTGTACAATCTATGAGTTGTTAAACATGAACCCGGCCATTGCGATTTCAAAACAAAGAGCTGTCATCAGCAAACAAAAACGTGATTTAGGAGCATAAGAAATGAAGTGAATGGGTTACCTGTTATTGTCGTAATTATAGCTTCCAGCCACAATGAATATAACGCAACGCTTCCTTTGTTTAATATATAGTACTTGAATTTTTTTTTTACCTTTACACGTCAATTTCATACAGATTCAAATGGCACATTACGTTTTGAAAACGATCTTATAACCTTCACCTGTATATCTATCAAAGAATACAAAATTTTTGCAACAATATTTCAACGTATTTCTAACCGGCTGATTTCCGTGGATATTTGCAGTCATTTCCAGATAAAATTGGGTAACAAAGTAACGAGCAAATAATTTAAAACGAGTTCTTTTAAATTTTTATTTATATATGTAACTTTTTTTAAATATGTAACTTCTCTACTAGCTTTTAATAATAGCATTCCATAACATAAAATACTATGGATATAATAATATATGGATATAATAATAATAAAGTAAAATAGACGGGCAGTATCAATGTTTATAACTACTCGAACTTGGGAAGTCGTTTTTTTTATTGTTATTTATTATATTAGACTATTTTATATCATTGTAATTGTCGAGAGTTTGTGTTCCGTGTACTCTATTCGCCCTTTTCTCCTTCTGAACAATTGAGTGTCGTGGATTATATTATTTGAATTAGAAAGGACTATTATTTAACCAAAAATGTATATACTATCCACCACCCTAGTATAAGCTTATCACATTTATATATCTATATAAAATATAAGTAATTGACAAAACAATCTAGAATTGTAGGTATCCTTTTAGGCGAAAAAATTAGTGTTGTTTATACCTTATGATACGGCGCGTATGAAAATTACTAACAAACTATTACTACTTTGTCACATATGAATTATTTAAAATACTTACATACTATATTAAACCAAAATAAGAATTAAATATTAGAATCATTAAATGTTTATTGTAAAGCAATATACATATGTAATTATATATAAAATAATATATATTTATAATATCATTACATGTCCATGTTATTGCAGGTGGCGCTTCAGAATATGTCAGTAGTATGTTTAGATAATATGTTTAAAAATAAATGCTTAAATAAGCAAATATAATGTCAAATTAATATAAAACTAAATCTTGAAGCTAATAAATAATAAACAGTCTTAACATAAATTAATTTATTATTATAACAATGAATTTACCAAACTATCCATGTGCAAAAAAGGAGAGGCAATTTTTTTTGTTTATCAGTTACATTCGTACTCGTAATACAATATTATTCATGTATAACCAACAAAAAAGATTATTTATTAGCTCCTATTCAGTGAATCGTATTTGAAATTCAATTATTTAACAGTAGTACTTCCTTTTGTACATGTAAGAGTACCAATCAAATCATTGCTATTTATATCTTGAGTGAACTCGTTGTACTCGTTTATACACTGATGGTTCTAACTTCTGTAAATGTTTGTGTAAAATTATTTTAGAATTTCATACTCTAAATAATAAGAAATAAATATAGAATTTCATATATGACAGGTTTAACAATAAAAGCCTTGCTCTCCAACCAACCGCGAACATGTACAAGGAACATAAACAGTTGGACGAGAAAAACATATTTCATTTTTGATTTTAATTAATGTTATCAATATTTTTTTAGCAGTTAGAAATGTGTACATATTACATATACATATTTGATTAAATTAAAAAATATAAAATTATATTCAAGTTCAAACTCAGTTTGGAAGCTCGTTTTTGACTCTTTTATAAATTCAATAAATAATTGTTATATTGGAAACAAACAAACAAGCAACAACAAATAAATTTTCCATACAAATAAACACAGTATTGTTTTGTTATCATTTTTTAAAGTGTTATTCTCTACAGAGATGCTAACAACAAATATAAGTGTGTAATAAGCGTATAAGAATTTTAACGTAGCTGGATGTAGAACGCATGGCTTAGCGGTCAGAGCGCATGAACGGTTTTCAAGAGGCGCGGTTTCAAATCCCGCTGCATTCAAATTTTTATACGTTTCCTAAATATGTCTTAAACACAGTATTGATTTATAAAGATTTAAAAACTAATTTTATTTTTAGTAGATATTGTTTATCTGGTGAATTAAAAAGTTTGTATGTTTCAAAACTTGTGCAAGCAAAATTACTGGTATTATAAGGATACAACGTAAAAATAACTCCATTAGGGTAATGAAAAGTAGTGAGCTGAGTTCGGCTATCCTCGATTGTTTGTTTTAGTATAGCATTCGGGCCGACTGTATTTACAGAAATACAGGTCTCAAAGCTTTTAGTTGAATATTTTTGGCAACAATAACTCAACAGTATTGCCTTTTATTGCCACTCTATGTTTCAATTCAAAGTTTGCAATATAAAAATTGTTAGTTAGTTATAGCCGAATTTTAAATATAAAAGGCTCAGCGATAGACATATTTTTACATCACAATTAATGATCATTTACATAAACTATAAATATTATAATACTTTAAAAAATTATTTGTTGACTCTACGTCATCTTATACACCACATAAGTATAATATATCTTTTTTTTCAGAGGCGAATTAACATAAGATTACATTAACGAAATAGCTCTGGTAATGACCATATACCTCCAATATTCTTCAGAAAATGTGCTAAAGAAGTTGCTTTTCTATAATGCATTTATGAATTTTAAAACATAATTATTTTGGGTCCTGCAAAGAATACCATCATATCGATTTATTAGATAATTGTAGTGAAATACTGGAAATGAAGCTACTCCATTCTCTTTTTAAATATACCTGTAAAAAGAACAAGAATAACTCACTCTAATCTATTTCATGTTCCGACATCCACAGACGATACACAGCTAACTCATTCTCTCCTGTACCTTTATTGTATTACAAAAAATATTCTCATATTTATATTTTCCATTTATCTGCAGCTTCGTTTAAACAGTAAATTATTATGTCTAAATCTCTATTAGTTTGATACTTCAGCTATAGACACACATACGCACGCACGCATGCGAGCAAATAAACACACATACACACACACAGACTCACAGGGGAACATTTTAATATCTTATTTACTTTTATTTAAATATATATATATATATATTTTAACCGTTTTTAAAGTGTTATTCGCACACTTAGGAAATTGAAAAAGACATTTAGAAAACGTATAAAAATTTGAACGCAGCGGGATATTAACCCGCACCTCTTGAAAACTTCTTGCTACTTACTTAGTTACGAATAACACTTTAAAAAATGTAAAAAAAAATACTATTTTGTTAACTTTTTATATTATTTTCGCATTGTTGCTAATATACAATTTTTAAAGTATTTTTATAACAGAAAAGTTCTTAATGATGTACCTCATTAATAAATAAATTAATAGTATATATCGATGGGCCCTATGCCTTCTTGAGGGAAGTACTATTTTTAAAACATTATAACGACCCATGAATATGAATTTAAACATACAAAGTCCAAACAGTAATTTGATATTTATACGCCGGGAGTGTTCCCATATGCTTGTTTATAGTTTGAACCAATCTACTGGTTAAACACTTATACGTCAAACGGCGTAGGAACGAAGGCGCGTCAAAGGAATATACATAATAATACTCTTAGTAACAGAAACGTTTCTATAAAAAAAAATAACGTTTCTTTTATTCGATTAATACGCGTGTAACGGCGAATATGATACTTTTATAGCCTTTTAGGTTGCTTGTAGGAAAAAATTAACATATAAGGGCCAAAGTACTGAAAAATAAAAACTGAAATATACACTAATAAAATACCATACCATAAAGATAGTCATTTTAGTAAACATGCAAAGTTCAATAACCAACCAAAGTTACCAACGTATAATTATAGCTTAATATATTTAAAGTTTAGGAGCCTCTGCTGTAAAGTTGTGATTTTCTATTTTGGTCCATATACATAGGACCCCTATGTATCGATATCTACAATAGATATAATCTTAGTAATATTAAAATTAGTTTTAACAAATATAATACACACAATAATAAGAACAACTAATTATAAAATGGACTCTGAGTTCTGAAATGTAAAGAAATATGTAATACTAATTATATAATATGTAATTTAACAAAAAAATATGGACGACAAGTTCGCAATGCAATATTATAGACGCTTAAAAAAAATATATACTATATTTCTTTATTATTCATTACAGATATAGATTTTTTTTTATTGAATATCTTTTCTTATTTATTTGATTTACCAGTGCTAATTAAATTAAAGAAAAATTGTACAATTGTTGTAATTTTTTTCTGATATCAAAATGCATTACCGATATAAACTTACACGTGTTTACATAAATATTACACATTATATTACACATTATATAACACATTATATTACACATTATATTACACATTATATATATATAACATTATTTTAAACCGATCACAAAAAGAAAATTAAAGACGTTTTATAACATTGCTACAATATTTAGGTAAAGGGTCTCCGAATGGATCCAAAATTTTACTTATAAATTATCTTGTATAAATATAGTTATTTCGAACTAAGCTTTAATAATGCCTATGCGAGTTTATTAGAATCTTATGTCTTTTAATATCATGTTCTATAAAAACTAGAAAGGCACTGAACTTAGTGTCACCTTAGTAAGTTCATCGCATATTCTGGTTTCAATTAAACTGTAATTCGTTATATGTAATGTAAAAAAAAACATATTTTTTTTGTATTCTATATTCGTTGCGTTTTATCGTTTAACTGCTGTATTAAAGTTTCATTTTCAAACCTTAAGAAATAAGGTCTTTGTTGTAGTCGTGCCATAACTGGACCTTTACATTACACGTCCGTCATAAAATGCTTCCTTTTACTATGTGTTCCAATAAGGCTTCAAGACATCTGGACATATAACGTGGCGTAAGGCTTTTTGTACATTAAATTTAATTATTTATATGTCTAAGAAGGTTTTTCTAACATTATTATCAACTTGTGAAGTAAACAAAAACAAACTAATGATAAATTAATCATCAGATGGGTGAAAAGTCGAATATCAAGTAATTACTTGATACTCGACTTTTTACCCATCAAAAGATTTCTAATGAAAGGGAGGAAGGCATCCTTTATATACTTATATCTAAGCGAGGAGCATGTCAAATAAGCAAACGTAAACACTATGTATGTTTATTTCGAAATATTCTTAGATGTTTTGTTTCAGGTTTTAAGGCCAGATTGGCAATTTGTTTCTTAATTAAAATAGCATTTACTAATAAAACTAAACTTATATACATTTGAAAATTGGTATGAACATGTTTGATAAAATATATTTTTTTAGTAAATTTAAGTCGTTAAAAATATTGTTTAAAATTTTTAATTAAAGTTTTTGGCAACATGAAAACCATTTGATAGGCCAGTTTTCTCTTTGGGGGTTCAAAAATGATTTACGATATTAAAGGTGCTTGTTTTAATGCAGTAAATTACGTCGCACTGTGACGACGATTATTTAGATATTATTAACTTCTGAAATATATGAAATATAAATATGTTATATGTGTATGTTTATGGATATAGTAACAAAGTTAGAAAAGGAAAGCTTTTGAGAATAAACATAAGCCTGTTCTCTATTTACACAGAGTTTAATTGTTATTTACAAGAATTATTTAGCTTTAACAGGAAAAATGCCTGTCTTCTTAAAATAAACCTACTTTTCAATTGTCTCCTTGCCTACCTACATATATATGTTTAAATATTGCCATGCGATATAACTATAAAGGCTTTGGAGCAATATTCAGCTAAGTATTTTATATTCCCATGTGACGAAATATATGACGAAAATTACCACCTGTTATGAAAATACAAAAGCATAGCTGAGACTATAGAACTGTATATTGTCACTATATTTTCCATGTAGATATTGTTTTGCCGACAGAAAGACTTCATGATGCTATGTATGTATATATCTGACTATAATTAATAAAACTGTATACACGGTGGTTTTTAGTTCGAGTCCCTGGCGTTGAGATGCGCCGCTCAATTCGCAATGTCTTGAATTCGGCCGGAAATTGGAGAATAGAGGATCTTGTTATTAAGTTCTCTCTGACTACCTGGCTATGGGAAAAAGAGCGTGAAGCATATCAAATGACGAATTATTTTAAAAAATAAACTTAATTACACAAGTTTCAAATATTTTTTTCGTGGTCCTGGAAATTCTGGCAGAGACATGCTATGAAAAATTCTATTGTTATATAGACACGACTGAAATTTTTTAAACAACTTAGACGGCAAGTGGGCCTTGACATAACCTTGCAAGATTTTATTATGTGCATTCATAGGTTGATAGACTGGTGAAGCAAATAATACCCTGTTAAATACCCATTTTATATCTTTTTTTCAAAATTTAACATATTTACTAAGACTATATAATTTATTTTTAAATTATATATAATCATGCATTTGACAATGCTTTTATACATTGTAGCAATAACAAAAACAGCTCCACGCTTTTCATAGCAAGGTAGGCAGAGTAAACTAGTGTCAAGACACTCCGTTTTTCGCTTAGAAGTTGTTGTTGCATTCTTCTAAATAAATAGAAAAGAATAAAAAATATATATTCATAAATTTCATAACGAAGCTGCTCTAAGCCGTTGTCACTGAAAATGATTTACGTGACTGTTTCACGTGTTTAGTTTAGAATAGTAAATCATAGTTAAGGTTCCTTTGGTAATAATTTTGATATAGTAACCGGCAAATTGTTGTATTTTTCATTGGTTGTATTTATAATATTTTAATATTTTTTTATATTTCATATTGAGACCTAATATATGAATATATAAATAAAAATATATGTGCATAGCTCTAATATAATTATGTATTTCTTACAATATGAAGAGATAAACATAATGGCAGGCGTAAGTGAGGATGTTGTAGTATGAATGTAGAAGAATGTGCTCAAATGGTTTGGGCACGTCAAGAGAATGAGTGATGAAAGAATCGTAAGAAAAATGTGTGAAAAACGGCGAGACCTCTGTTGATCTTTGAGAACACAGTGTCGATGAGACTGGAGGAAGGTTGCATGTAACACGCACGACGACCCCCCGAAGAAGCATTTGGCGCTCCGTTCTCTCTGAGTGCTCTTCAAATAAAGCGTGAAACTACAATAGGTCTCCGGTTTTTGATCGATTGTAAGTGTTAAAGACATATTTAGAAAACGTATAAAAATTGTCAAGCGCTCTGACCGCTAAGCCGTGCGTTCCACATCCAGCTACGTCGAAATTCTTATACGCTTTATTAGAACTTATATTTGTTGTTAGCATCTCTGTAGAGAGTAGTTTTCTAAATATGTCTTTTTTTAATTTCCTTAGTGTGCGAATAACACTTTAAAAAATGTTAAAAAATTATATATTTAATAAATAGCATTCACTCTTGCCAAATTATTGTTCGTAGAGTAATCTTTGGGTAGCAGAAATTTGTAAAAATCTCTCTACAGAGAATCTCTCTACAGTTTTCTAAATATGCTTTTTCATTTTCCTTAGTGTGCGAACAACACTTAAAAAAATGTTAAAAAAAATATAGATTCTAAGTGTTTTTTACACAAAATATAACATATTTTTAATAAACCAACTAAGCCGATATTTCAGTTCGTTATAGGTAACATATTATCAATAAAATGGTATGGTAATTGAAAATTGAATAAAAAATATGTATTTTAATTATAATGAAAATTTTACATAACTTCGCAAACATTGTTTGCGACTTAATTTAATTTTTATGTAACGTATTTTACTTATGACCATATAAATTGCATTTACACGTACAAAATGTAATATTTTGAAGGTTTAAAACGTAGCTCAACTGGGAAACTTGGCTATTTGCCAAACGAGTCAACGTTGCCCGCGTCACCTCCCAGCAGAATAAAAAAAGTTTTGCAGTATGGACCAGCGGTGCAAAGCGATGAAATCATAGCTTAAAAAGTCAAAAAACTTAACTAGAACTTAAGTAATAAGTTAAAAGTTTGCGTTTATATATTTAAAATTTCCTAATTATATTCAAACATACTTAAAAATACATATTGGATTAATATTTTAAGTAGATAATATAGGAGTTAAATTAGACTTTCATAATTGGAACTTTGCTAGGTCTCTGACAATACATGACACTTTCAAATTGAAATTCTCCTAAATATTTAAATAATTTCGATTCTTTTTATATAGTTTTCGACTACTAAATATTTATATTAAAATTCATATAAGGTTTAACCTCTCGCTATATGTATATTTTAAGTAATATTAACTAGTGAGTTATGTGATGTAATAAATTAACACAAATATAAAGCTTTTCCATTACTCACTAAGGGGCTGGTAGGCAAAGCACAGGCAGTGGGCAGTTCAAATTTAGCATGTGTAACGCTAAGAAAGGACTTTTACGAAAAATAATATAGATAAGCCTGAATTTACGCTTTACAGTAAATTAAGTTGCGGGCAACGGCTTGTACTTTATTAACACTATATTGCAATCGTAGAATATCCACGGTATCCCCGAGGCCCAGGGTCCGACCATCGCTGTAGTAGTGAATACAAATACGGCAAAATTGCAGATGTTCAATAGCCTCTCGCAAGCAGTCGTCGCTATAACGGGTCAAAACTGCTCCTAAAACAGCGGTGGCGAGCATTTTAGCAGTTCTCTCTGGTATAAAATGGGAAACTAAAAAAAAGAAAAAAAAACGTATCTATAATAGATTTAGCTGTTAGTGTTCGTTATATAGTAAGGATTGTTAGTATAAAATTTAGGTTAATTATATTACATTTTAGCAAGGGCAACTAATTACAAAAACAGGATTCTCTTAGTGTATTCATAAAGGTTTAACACATTTTTAAATTGTTTATCACATAACAATTGAAAAACATATTTATAAAACGTATAAAATTTTTCACGCAGTGGGATTCGATCCCGCGCCTTTTGCAGACCTATTTATGGAATGCTATTTATTAAACATTTATATTTAATGTTTTTTTTATATATTAAGACACTAAGCTCTCTATGAGTCTTTAAATTCTAATTTGAAGTACAGAAAAAAAATATATATTTTTATACAAAAGGAACCGAAGTGTGTTAACAATAATAACAAAAAAGCGGCAAAATATAGTAGCAATTATATATCTATTGGCGTTAGACAAGACAAGATGGAATAAAAATAAAGTTTTCTTCATAAATGTCTATATGACTTTACGTACTTTTATAGAAATATTTTTATATTTTTTTAAACATGAAAGAATATTTCACAAAGGATGACGGTATGGCTTATTGAGTTGACATTAATACAAAGGAGTGTCACTTGCAAAGGGTATATATATATATATAATAACAAGTGATTTTCAGTATTTTTTTATCGAATTATCTAATGAAATATTTTAAGTTAATGTAACTTAGAAAAAAACGATGTTTATTTTTTCTTACTTCCGTTTTTCTGAGTGTAATCCTGAGTGTCAAGTCCTTGCTGATACAAGTTGTGCTTGTTCGATTCACTAATGCGTTAATTTCAAAATAACAAAAAATATAATCTTATAGTGACTAAAACCAAAAAGCAAGTTATTGAAATTATATAAGTTAAATCTTTTTACAATTCTATTTACCTACATAGAAGAAATGTTCCGTATTCAATGACTTGAAAATTGTCATTCATCTGAAACATAATCTACAAATTTCAGTAGGAACTTTTTATAAAAATTTGGGCAGAAAAATTGTGCCGAAATATTTTGTGTCGACAGTCGTTGTTAAAAGCGGAGAAACGAGGCTTGCCTTAATTCAAAGTAATTAAAAAAAAATTGATTCGTTAGAGAATAATTGGTTATACCGTGATTCTCGGCAGTCTTTAACTTAAAATGAATTCACTATAGCTAAAACCTACCTGTAAATGTTTATTGACTTTCCATTTTTTAGAACCTAACTATAAACGAAACCTTACTCATAAAGTGGTTAATTAATTCTACACCTTCTACTGAAATCTTATTCCGTATATTATGCCCATATTGTAAACTTTTATTAGTACGCTAACAGCCCCTTTATAATATAGCATAAATTTATTCCAACCGCTACTTGTTTTGTCGATATCAACGTTCCACATCATTAATTGTACCGTTATTTACGACTCCTATTTATTTTACATTGAATATTTTGTAAGATTCATACACATTTTCTTAAAATGTTATGCGCACACTAAGGAAATTGAAAAAGACATGTTTAGAAAACGTATTAAAATTTGAACGCAGCGGGATTTGAACCTGCGCCTCTTGAAAACGGTTTTCAAGAGGCGCGAGCTCAAATCCCGCTGCGTATAAATTTTTATACGTTTTCTAAATATGTCAGATTCATATAAGTTATTTTTCTAAAGTCATATGACTATTGATTTTTTTCTTTTATGCTTGTACGTTTTAGCTTCCCACAAAATAAAAGTAGTAGATAGAATTATTTAAATGTATTATTAATAAAATAAATTTGATCTGTTGGTCCATGTTAATTCAACATCATAATTTCATCAATCATTCAATATCATAATTACATTATATATTAGTCAGAGGGAACCTAGTGTCAAAACACTCCGTTCTCTACTTTCTGCCAGTACAAAATGTGTATCATACTTTATATACATAAAAATACGAGAATCATAAAACTTTACGTAAATTTAAAGCAATGAACGGAAAAGATAAAAACGAGCGTGAGCGCGTTGAAATATAATAATATAATTACCAACGCGAAACTTAAATATTTAATCACAAAAAATAGCAGAAAGTTAGTCCATTAAAGTAATGAAAAACGGTGGCCTCCCGTATTGCTAGATTCTTTTCCCTTAGTCCAGATCTAGCGCCGCACTGCAGTTACACAAATACATGTATGGAAGCCTTCATTTACGTGAATGCTTCACATTTAATAGATTTTTTTTTGTTTCTAGTAAAAACATTTCATAGCAAACTCCGTTACTTAAAAAGAAAACGTTCATGGTGGTGAAGAAAATGTACAAAGTTGATAAACTGTTGGATAGTTTTAATTTTATGTGGTCTAATGACAAATTTTGCATTTTCCAACCATTCAATTATAATATTATGAGGTAGCGTTTACCTATTTTAGTACATTACCAATAATAATAAATATATAAAGAAACTAAAATAAATAATGGAATATTTAAAAGGGTTAAAGAAAATAATAATTTCATTTAATTAATGTTTACGTTAAATAACATATTACTAATACAAACACTTAGATTTATGAGACAACCAATCAGTACTAACAAATATTTGTAAAACTAAAATAATACACAAATTTGTCTATAAATCTGAGAATTAATTTTACCGACTAAGGATATAATTTACAAGTGAAATTGCAATATAGACACACAGCACGCAGGCAAACTTTACAACTAGTTTTATTTGAAAGGGCTTAAATGATGCAAGAACAATTTCCGAGGAAAACATATGATTAAGCACTCGATAGCGCCTCGCCTCTCATAAACGAGTACTCTATGAAAGTTTAACTGCCTTTTTCGTTGTATTTTGCTATAAATTACAACCGCAGTCAGCACTTTCGAAAATTTAGGGCTGTTTTTTAGAATTTTATACCCAAACGTAAATACGTTAATATATGGCTTGTACAGTTGTTAATGGCCGAAAAGTTTTATTTACACAAATATATCGTTAGTATTTTACATATATTATACCTACAAAAGCTAATAATGTACTATTTTAAAGTTGGTTTGCTGGGAGATCAGTAATAAATCAGAGCAATGCTCGAGCTGTATTTACTATATCCTATGATTAGGGCTATAATTGTTCCCCCTAGCGTATATCTACTGAACGTCGACTGCTCCTTAAGGAAGCGTTTATATTTTGTTATAGTAGCGCCTAAAGTTGTAACACAAAACAAACAAAAAATTTACAAGGATAAAATATGGTTGTTAAAATATATTGTAATTTTCATTAACAACTTTTAACATTTAAAAGATACGTGACGCTGTCGTGGCGCATTATATTCTTTATTAAAGCTTTTCCCTAATAAATTTGGACAAAACGCTGCCTTCCAATCTCCATCTCTAAGTGAGTGAAAGAGAAGACTTGGACTGTTCTTTATTATTATATAATAAAAAAAATGGACAAAGAATGATGCAAAATAAATAGATACATAAGTTATGATATTTGTGTTAACTAATCAACCACTCATCTACTGTATTGTACAGAAATTATTAATTCTATATTTTGAATTTAAAAGGGATAATACACGTAATAAGTTAACTAATCTGGCAAATTTATTTACGTTAAATCGATTAAACCATGTGAAATTCTAACACCCTTTCAAAAGACAGCATTATAAATTGAAAACACTTGATACGTTTTAAATAATAATAAGATTGTTTGTTCGTTACATTGTGAACGTTGCTAAGAATTCAGTGACAAGTGAACCTAAATTTGATTTCGCAAACTGCGGTTTGGAGACGACAAATGTTTCTGAGCTTACACTTGCTTTTGATAAAGAGAAACCCAAAAACCACATAGTAGAATATTAAGATGAATAAAATGTTTTTAGTGAAAATTATTCTAAGCCTACTGATGTAGGCAATCTATTTAGGCAAAACGCAGCCTTCTAATACTTCATCTCTAAGTGAGCGAAGGAGATGGCTTACGTAATAAAAAATGGGCAAAAAAATCATGCAAAATAAATAGATACATAAGTTATGATTTTTTTTAAAGTGTTATTCGCACACTAAGGAAATTGAAAAAGACATATTTAGAAAACGTATAAAAATTTGAACGCAGCAGGATTTGAACTTGCGCCTCTTGAAAACCGTTCTAGTTATTTTTATATTTTGAATCTAAAAAGGACTACACGTTTGCGTGGGCTTCATGACTTTATGACACATCACTTCTATCAACCACATGATGACATTAAAAGTTGGAGCTAAAATTGTAATGACTTTCCTTAAGATTGTGATTTACTCGTCTCTTAAACTTCCACATTATAAACAGAGGTTCGCAACGATTGTAATTTTTTTCAACTTTTCCCTTTCTATCTTCTATTTCTATTAGTGGGCTAAAAGGATACACAATTCTCCGCTTTCCATCGGAATTAATCGTTGCATATTGATTGCTGAAACTCATCATGAAGTGGAAAGTCATTTTACAACCATCGCGTTTGCAGACAGACGCTGTCCCACAGCGGCACAATGAGTGCAAATTTCCATGGTTTTTATTAATTCATGAAAACTACCCACCATACTAACTAACTTTCACTAATACGGCATTTACTAATTTCTTATAGTTTACTTCATCAGATTTTACAGATTTTTTATTATTGTTTATTCGTAGATATACATATTAAAAATCTTAATATTAAATGTTTATGGTTGGATAAAATAATCTTTTTAAATTTAACATCTATAGCTTCTATAAACGTATTCTCGTTAATAATTAAATTACATAGGTATTATCATAACACCACATCCGTGTTTCTATTTATATCAGAAAATCTCGTTCGTTTTCAATGAAGAATTCTGCTGAACTTAAAATACAACAGACTGTAGAATACAAGCAGATAAATTAGATCTCTTGTTGACCGGAGTTAATGAAATGCAAACAATCCCCAAGTAAATACTGCGATGCAAATTTGCTATAAGTAACTTGTACTCCTCTGCCGGACAGTTCTTGCCTGTTTTTAAATTCACAGCACTGAAAAGTTGAATCAGATTAGGATTATTAGCATTTTCGTGGAACTATCCGTAACTTAAAATATGTTTAATAATAAAAAATACATATTTAGAAGACGTATAAAAATTAGAACGTAGCGGGACTTGAACCCGCGCCTTTTGATAACCGTTCAAGCAACCGTTCTTGAACGATTTTCAAGAGGCTCAAAAGGCGCGGGTTCAAATCCCGTTGCGTTAAAATTTTTATACGTTTTCTGAATATGTCTTTTTTAATTTCCTTAGTGTGCGAATAACACTTTAAAAAATGTTAAAAAATATATGTTTAATAATTTTGTTATTATATTTATTTTATTATTATATATATATATATACATATACATATCTAATAGTTAATATTTTATACAAATCATAAATTTCATGCTTTATAAAACAGTTTATTTCTGTGTTGTCGACGGCCTTGTGTTGAAACAACGACGCAAATTCGTTTCTGCAATCACGTCGGACGGTCGAAATCAGATTTACCTCTGAGTTGTGGTCGAGCGAAGCTGCGTTGGCCCCGTCATGTATCATTTACCTTTTAAATGTCGCACATTGTACCTAGTTTTGTACATAGTTTTCTTAAAAATTTACTTTCAACCTTGAATTATATTTTTTATCTCACGTGTGATAATTTTTATAAAACGTTTATTATTCAAAATCTTCTAGTTACTACTTATATTTTTATTTAATAGTAAAACAAATTTCTAATATATATATGGCAGAACATTTGCAGTTTAGAGGAGCGTAAAACTTTACAAGAGATTCTCACCGACTATAGTTGAAATATTGAATAATGAGATAAATGCTTCTATATTTTTTATTCAAGACGTTTACGACAGCAAACTAGTACATGCGTTAACGCGTGAAATACGCATTGCTTTAGAATCATGTATGCCAGTTTATACAAAAGCTCATGTCAAACGTATGGTAGTCTATGTAATAATTGTTTTGTAAATATAATGTATTTCTAATGCGTTATTATAAAAATATTAGCATTTTATAGTTCTTCACAAGACAATCTATAATTTCGTATAATTTTCGTAATAGTAAGTACATAATTTTTCCTTCAGGTAATATATTGTATGTCCAAAAGTTGAAAACAGAGTGTTTTCCCACCAGGCTCTCTTGGATAAATAAACTATATTATGCGGAAAAAGCATGAAGTTGCCTTTTTACTATTAACTAAGCATCGAGTTAATTAAGATTTTTATATATAATAATAATTTTCAGAGTATAGTATAATGCTCTTATCCAACTCTACGTAACTCTAGAAAGCTCAAGATATTGATAATATATATAGATAATAGTTTATAGATAGATATCATTTATAGGACTGAGCTAAATAATTCTCTGGAAATAGTAAGGTTTCGCATTTCATTTGATGTCATCATATTTTACAGGCTTCATCTAATTTTCCATTTATCATATTTGCTTATGTTATATCTAACATTTGTAATTTATTTTACACCAACGAAGTTCTTTTGTGAAATATTTACATTCCTTAAGTCCACTTAATTCCTGCATATCACAAGTTAAGCACAGTTATGCTGATGAGTGACTCTATTCTCCACTTTACATTAAATTAACTTTACTCTAAACAACGAGTTTTATTTTGATTATTAAATGATTATATTTCATAATATGAAAGCATTGATGAATCAATATCGTCATTTTATTTTGTTTAGTTAACACGATCGCATGTTTTAATCAGTTTATTATTCATTTGGTTAAATGTTTGCGTGTTTTTGGTACCTAGAAACATTTCATTTTATATAAGCTGTCGCCATTAGTATTAATCTAATTTATCTTCAGACAGCGATCAGTTATATTTTTATTATATAATATTATTTTGTACCTTCATACATTGTTCTCAGAGGTGTTCATTTTTAATAGAATATATATATATGTACTTAAATTAGATTTGAGTCGACATTTGATACCTTCCTAATCTGTCTTGATAACTTAATAAACTGCTCCAAGATTGATTTTATACCATGTAAATCATACACTATTATTATGTTACGAAATTTTTCATTTAAAGTTAAAGTGTACACAAAAGTTTTTAAAGCGGATCTCGTCAAAAATGATTATGCCAATAAACTTTCGGCAGAGTAAACTTTCCAAATTGTTGTAAAGTTACGTCCAACAGCCAATCATTTTACGTAATTTTGTTTGCTCGTTCACTTATTGTTCAATGTTTACTGTTTGTGGCTTGACTAACCTAGATTGAAAATACTGTTTCTGAATAACTTCATATGAAATGAATATTTATATTATACTAGCGACCCGTTCGCGGCTTCGCCAGCGTGAATTATAGTTGTTTTGTATTTGGCTGCCTTTTCGTAAGATAATAAAAATCCTTTAAAAACTAAAAAAATGGGAGAAAATAGCACCCTATGTTTATTCCAAGGCTCGTGATTCTCAAGTATCACTATATATTATTATGGATATAAGTATAGCTTTGACCGCGACTTCGTCCGCAGAGTTTCAAATTGTTGGCTGATTCAATTACACAAATTTTTTTTTACTTTATAAGATAACATTACTGTATAAACATTTCATAAGTTAATCGACTATATCTTGAAGATTTTTTTAAATTTCATTATAGTTACTACTACCGTAATTTTTTTTCACACACCCAGAAACAATAGCTTAGCTAGCGGGGGCCAACGGCGGTGAAAGATGTTTACCTCGACGTCTCGCTGGATGTGGCCTTTAACAGCCTGCCGTTTGAGACGTTAAATGAGGCTCTTGGGTACCATAGGGTGGCTCTCTAACCTCGGCTATTAGACGACTACCGTCAGGAAAGAGTAGTCCTATGGACTGGGGGTACAGCCAGATCAGTCGGCCAAGTGTTGGTTGCGGGGTTCCGCAGGTGTCGGTATTGGGCCTGATACTGTGGAACCTCGGGTATGATTGGACCCTGCATTGCCATCTGTACTATGTGGATGGATGCTTTTCATAATAAGACCCAGTTGCGAAAAGCGCAGAGGCCCATAGCGGTAAGAGCAAGTCAGGGATACCATACGGTGTCGTGGACAGCGGCCACTCTGACTGGACGCCGCGTAGCGTATCTCCTACTCTCCCTACCGTAGAGGAGTTACTGTGGGAGGGTCATTGTGATCTTTCTGCAAGTAATTGAGGCTGCGGGTGCTCTGAAAGGAACCCTAGAGCACAATGAATGCGACGGGGGCCCGCAATAGGTTAGCCGTCCACCGAGGCGTTATTGCTACAGTACTGCTTTATGCGCGAGCGTTCCTGCGACGTCACAGTTTCAGTTTTAGAAAGTAAGGCTTTCTCTAAACACCATGACATTTTAGAGTCCCTGATGCCATCCGTACTATTGATAACTGGCCTCGACGTTTATAGGACTGTATTGCAGCGAATGGAGACCACTTCGAATAAGATTAATATATTTTTAACGATTTTAAACTAACACACAGTTATACGTACTATAAAAATAATTGATTTTCTTTGTAATTATATTTATGGCTTGACTAAGTATAAAGCTACTTGTTAAAACAGCTGACTGTTTTTATATGTAAAATAATATAATTCAGTGAGATACTACATGCGAATATGGCAAGTTAGTCTAAGAAAGTAGATATGTCATTATCGAAGAAATTTAAGAAAATGTATAGACTCTTGAAATATCAAGTATCAAGAAACCTACCAAAATTCATGCCGGTGACCTTAGAAGGAAACTGAAGGGAAGCTTTATATATTCATTTTATTACACGAATAAAATCCTGCCATGGTCTAACTGTGTTCTGTTATTTCACTTGAATTATTATTATTATTATTATTATAAGCCATTATAGACAGGAGATAAAGTATTAATCAGTATTTATGTACAAACATTTAGACGAACTATTACTGCCAAATTATAAATGCATGAATTTGGACCATTTATAAAATTATTATTCTATAGAAAAGCTATCTCTTGTATAAGTTGAGGTTTCACCGGAATCAGCGACAAATATTTATATGAAAAATTTCGTTACTTAACAATTTTATGAAAATTTCACTGGGCTTTGGTAACTTAACTACTGCTACAACAGTGGATTTAATATACAATAGAATTTATTTATGTTCTTCCTTAGATTTTCAATATAATATTAGATAGTTACTTAGAATTTTTTGTAATAAAAAACAAAACAAGTTGCAAATATTTGCATGTCATCGCTTATAAATAACAAAAATTATTTCGAATAATAATGCTATTTTCATATTTAGTTAAATAGAAAATAATATCTACTATTTGAATCACGTTGGAATAGCGTCCGACTGTAAACGCAGTGGTTGTAAGTTCGATCCCCAGTCGGAGAAATCATAATATATAAAATATTTCCAATTGGATAAAGTGTGTAGTGGATAAATAGGATAGAGCGCCTTCATTAACAATATAAACGTATATTAAGATTTAACAAAATAAATTAACGATACTGGATTATAGGATATAATTATTTAGTCTTAATATTTACAATAATAAAAATGAACAGCTTTAGCTTCACGCTTTTTCCTGTATAGCAAAGACAAAGAGACAAAGAGAATCTAGACTAAGGAAAGGGAAGTCCGGTATTACATTGAGCACAATTTTTATATTTTAATTGAATAAGTTCTAGTAATATAATTAAGTAAAAGGATGATTTCGTCGGTGATTTTCAAAACACTATTTCAAACATCAATGGCAGTAATACTATAGTTCTCTATTAAGCGCTCAATGTCTATATCAGGGTCGAAATTAAATGTATACTATTATGTAGATTACATTATTTTCAGATTCTAAAAACACGAGAGATATTCATAAAAATAATAAAGTATAACTTTTTCTGAAGTTACTTACTATTACATCTATTAATATCTTAAACAAATAAAGTAATATTTCTAGTATTATTAGTTTTTATAAGGTTTATAACTTTTTACTGAATTATTGTACTCAAAAAGTTAGCAATCATGCAAGTAAACACATAATACGTAGAGTTCTAGTCACAAAATAAATTTTCTGAGCCAAATTTCTAATGTTCTTGCCTTTGTAAGAAAGTATTTGAACTGTAAACCTTCAACTTAAAACCACGCATTGCATATATCAATTCGATTCAAACATTCATTAAATCAATAATATAAGTTCAAGTCAAATAATCAAAACACAATTCTTAGATATTGCTTTTGTATAAAACTGGAACAGCGACATAACAAAACCATTACTTGAGGGAGCCTCAATCTTATTTAGTGAGTTTAGAATGGAGTCAAAAGTTAGGAGTGCCGCTGCAATTTTAAATACTTGTTAAATTCTGTACACAAAAGTTACAGTTTTAGAAACACGGTTGTTCTGGATTCGAATTACGCGAGCATAAGTCATAACATAAATCCTGTTTTATATTATTAAAATACTTTTTTACGTAAAATTGTTTTATTTGATTATTCTGCCTGTAAATAAAACAAATGCTAATGCTTATTAATATTTGAAAAAAAATTATATATATATGCAATTCAACAATTTCAATCTAATCAAACGTTTTGTATTTAAGTATTTCTATAAATATTTTACTTATCTAAATAATAATTATCAGTAACTTGACTAAGTTCTTTTTTTTTCAAATAAGAAAATAAAATTTCGCATATGAGTGCGGTTGTCGTGTGGAGTCTTGAAAAGACGAAAAGCCACTTTGGCGGTATAAGAGAATTTCTACTATTTCATCGCCACTCAACAGTAAAGAGGGCTTTGCAATCTCAGTGGATGCAACGTAAATGCATTCCAAATAGTTTGTTGCTTTCAAATAGTTTAAAATAATTTAATTTACTAACAGCCATTATCTTTATAGTACATTTTAGTTCATCGAAGAAGATACGACAAATTTAGATACTTGGGTTTTTTGCATTTTTTTTACTATTTTTTTTGTTTTAATGGTTATTATGGTTAATTTTGCAAACATTTAGTCATCTAATGAAACAACCTTGCGATATCAAAAGCGTGTAATTACATGTAAATGAATCTTCATGATGTTATTAAATTATGATTTTTAAATTATCTTAATTTAATAAAAACATATTTTTCGAAAGCGTATAAAAATTTGAACGCAGCGGGATTCAAACCCACGCCTCTTGGAGTCCTCTGGACCTCTCCATGTCTCGGACTCTTTCTAAAAATATGCTTTTCAATTTCCTAAGTGTGTTATTAAAACAATGTAAAAAAAAAATATTTAATAATTTATTCTTTTTCATTTTTGTTTATTACCTACAATACTATTTCATTGAATTACAAGTGTATTAATTCTTATTTAATTCACGAGTTACACGCAAGTAGATATTTGTCCAAACGTTTTGAGTTTTATACCAATTATTATTAATTTATCCGCCACCTGCTTTTTGCTTATTAACATTTAAATTTCAATGCAGTTTTAAATAATTCCTCGTGATTTGCATAAATCAATGTCATACCATTTTAACGGATACGTTTTAAACAGTATGATAATGATATCATTATCAAGTAAATGCAGTCTGATAAACGAAAATATATTGCAAAGTTTCATTTTGGATTTAAAGTAACTTATTATATAAACATTTTACATACTCGTATACCTACATATCAACTTTCCAAAGATATTATATTAAACCGTATCTAAATACCTACATATATATATATATATATATATATACCTGTATATGTACACGTACTACAATCTTTTCTTTGATCTTTTTGAAATTCGGTAATATGAATGAATATATTAAGATAAGGAAGGAAAGGAATATGGAGAAAAAAACTAGCATGGGAATATTAAAATAATAACCAACTATGGAATTTATTGAATATAAAATAAATAATATTTTATTAGAGTAACAATTTTTTTTTCTTTTATTCTATAATACGTTTCATTCCATTAGAATTAATATGAGTATTTAGTGAAGTTATAAGTAAGTATCGGAGCTAAGATTTTCGTAGCATTTCTTTCTGAAAGCCTGTCACATAAAAATATTATAATGACACATTAGCGGTCTTATTGACGTTAAAACTAGCTTCCGTTTAGAAAGGAGTTTGGCAAGTACATTGTAGATGAAAGGGATTATTGGGTAGATATTTCAACGCCGTCAACTGTGTCGTACGGTTTATTTATTAAATTCATTCAATCCTTTAATATTGTCGGTGATAAATTATACTTCATTATTTAATGAACATCTAAATTTACAAAAAAAACTGTATGCCTCTTAAAGCCCAGCTTAGTCCCACCGCTTTACCTAATAATTTATAGATTCAAATAACGATTACATTTTTACTAACTAAATTAAAAAAAAACATTAAATTAGTACTTTATATTATGTTACGCTCAACATTTTATTTGTATTCTAACTATGCCCGCGGCTTTGTCCGCGTGAAATTCCAAAATAGAACTAGCCTTATTACATCACCTATCTTTCAGTAAAAGTCTCTCGTCTGAATCGGTCCAGCTGTTCCGGAGGAAACAGACTTTTACTCTTTACTTTTTGCATATGTATACACACATATATATGTATTTAGTAAAAAGCGGTTATTTTAATATTACAAACAGGCATTCCAATTTTATTAATTTGTATACAAGTATCAGTACAATCGAAAAACTTAATATCTACCTTGAAATTATTTAAATTACTAATTACTAAATAGAAATTTTCAGTTCGTACCCGTCCACTGTTGAATGTAGGCCTCTCTCATAGAGCGCCAACCGTCCTAGTCCTGGTCCTAGGCAGCTTGCATCCATCCGCTGCAAGCCACATTCTTTAAACCGTCTGTCCATCGTGCTGTATAGCGTCCTACACTTCGGATGACTTAGTGTAGTTTCCACTCTAAGGTTGGAATTTAAGTGGATAATATTTACACAACACACACTTAAGAAATGTAAAAATAAAGTGTTAACAAAAGTAATTAGTAATAAAATTCTTAAATTAAATGTAATAAAATAATAACTAAAACATTTAGAGGAACATTGTAGCTAAAGTTAAATATTCAAAAGCGATTCCTTGACTTAAAAAGTTACAACTTACAGGCGCTTACAAAAGTTTTTGCCGGCAGAAATACATAATAAAATTGGTATCTACTATTTGACACTTAAATGAGATGAAAATATTGATGGACTTAGAATATGAAGAACGCTACGTAAATTTTTTATACGTTCAACTTTAGATTATATTTAGCTTATCTTTCATATGTTTTTTCAAATGAATAGTACTCGTTCTTTTCATGGAATCCTTATTTCAGTTTGTAGTTATTAATTAGCTTTGTATATTTTTTTTAATTTATTAGTTTATTATATTCTTTCGAAAGGAAAACATTTGCTAACTGTACTACAATAGTGCCGAAGATATTTATTATAATAATTAATTAAATATAAAATGTTTTTTTTATTCATTCAAATGAAACCGTCTATAAAAGGAAAAAATGTAGATGTCATCGAGGCGTAGTGGAACAGCGTCCGTCTGTAAATGTGGTAGTTATGTGTTGGTTCGACTCCCAAGGGGATTATTGCTTAAAATTTCTGTCATTTCTCTGGTTTGGTATAACAAAATACAGTATAGAGTTCCGCCACTCCGACATGCAATGACTCAAATTCGAGCGGAAACCGGAAACAGGAATATTTTGGTACTAGGTTGCTTACTCTGTTATGCGATAACCTAGAAGCTGAAAAAAACACAAATATAAATAACTATTACTGAATAAAGTTATAAATTTAAACCTTACTAACAATTTAATACTAAAAGGCTTTTAAACCTTAATAACTTTAAGCTAAATAAGACTAAATACTTTCCAGCACTTATTTAAGTTGTTATTCAAAAACCGCTGTAGTTCTGCTTGAATGCGAATCCGACGAAAGTTTTTCTATTTGTAAATTTAAAGCGAAGCTTTTGCAGTAGCACGCGCATTTTCCGATTATAAAATTACTTAATTTGTAATTGTAACATTTAATTTTCAAATATATATAATTCAGCCGTTTTATTTATAATTAGTTGAGCTTGAATAACATTTTTTACCTGTATCATTAGACTATTTAAGATAAACGTATAGTAAATGATGTACAAAGCTTTTAAATATTTATTACTTAGAGTAATAACTTGATTACTTACTAAAATGAAAATATTAATAAATATAAAATTTATGCACATTGAAAATTGTATGAAAACATAATAATAGTTTTACGTAATTTATATATGAATTACAATATTATCTTTTAACAGAAATCATTAGTGCACGGACGTAGTTTATATGTTGTGTATCAATTTATACAGAATTAAAAACACTAGAAGCTTATGTCGTATAGACCAAGTGAATATAAACTAAAAATAATTATACGTCCAATTATACGTTATTTTAAGTGTTACAAACAAAAGATAAAAATACATAAATATGCACTTTACGAAGTGAAGCTAAGCTTTATGAACTAAAGCTCCATTGACAGTTTATCATTATAAATTAGAACTTACACAAATTTCTAACGTTTTAAGTTTTAAAAGAAATACTCTGGTTATGTTCCCAATAATGTAGTGGTGCTCTTTAACATTGTAAGCTCGAAAACACGTTCTAATGAGAGCCTGCTTATGACTGAAATAATGAAATCTATATAAGTGAACTTTTTTAAAAAGAACACAAAATTCCTTTCAGGCACCGCTCTCAGTTAAGTTTCCAAAGTTTATGCTAACACTTTTTGAGAATGCCTCAACAATCCTTTAGATTGCAGTAAATATAAAGACAAGTTTCAATTAATATAAGGGAACAAAGAGTCCAAATAAGGCTGTTGTCTTTGTTGAAAAGTATTTACCTTTGTTGGAGGGAAAGCAAAAGATAAAAATTAGGAACTCAGAGGTGCCAGTCGGCGTTTTTATCAAAGCCTAAAAACAAAGGATTGTTTAATGACGGTATTAGTGGAAAGTTAAGGATAAATTCAGGTCGTTAAAGAGTTCTTTGTCGTGGCTGTATTGTTCCATAACTTGCTTGTTAAGTTCTTGAAAATTTGATGAAATGCTCAAAAGTGCGCTTTATCTTGGAACACGTTAACTTTTACTGCAATAATATTATATAATAACTTTTATTGAATAAAAAAAATATCAATTTATTACAGCAATTTTTTTTTATTGTTAGCTTAATACAAGTAGAAGGAAATAATATGCTATAAAATGATTACTAGATAAAATTCTGTACAATAATTTGGTATTTAGAGCGTTCTTATTAGGCTTACAACTGTTTATTTCTGTTATTTTTTATTTTCATACAAATTCCACTTTTAGCTAGCTATAAGGGAAGACCCTAATATTAAAACACTCTCCTGCTACTATTGCTCCATTTTAAGAATATTGCAATTGGTTGCCATGCGTTTTCCAGACAAAAACGGAAAACTCATATATTTTAAAATTTAAACATTCTCCTTAGTGGGAATCGATCCCACAACTGTCTTTTACAGCTAAATACTTCTGGCGTAGTCTATGAAGTATTTTTTTTACATTTACAATGTTACATCCAGTAAAAGACATATTTTACTTCTGTGGCACGATACAAGTGTAAACCTCTATTTACGTGGAAATAAACTTTTCAGTAATTTGATTTCTTCGTTTCGGTTTTTAGTTTTGGTTTGACATTTTAGTAATGTGAATTTTGTCACATAACTAATGTGTCACTTACACAGCTTTGCTTTTCATTAAATGATTTCTGATATATTTACGTATTTAGTTAAACCTTGATTTATATTGGTTCCTTATTTACCAAAATGATTGCATATTCAATAAGATTCCTCTACGTAACGCCACAGATTTGTGGTAAATCTGATTATGTTGCTGGCTGTGGTCGTTGCATTTGTAATGACAATCAAAGTAGGACAAATACAAACAAGAGCATGAATTTTAAACAGGCGGCACGTATTTTTGCATTATATAGCTATATATATACTGTTCTTTGTATTATCGTATATTTTAAGGTTCAATTGTAATGATACTTATTAAAATATGAAATGGTAAATAAATAATATTATTTAAATTATACTTTTTTTTTGTACTTTCACGCTTTTTGTCACATGTCAGATCACAGAGAACTTAGTATCAAGACACTTCAAACTCCGCTTCCTGCCCGAAATCGAGATATTCCGCGCTTTTATGTACCAGAGCGGACAAGTAAAAAAATATATATAATTCCTTTAAGTGGGATCGTACCCACAACCTGAATTTGACCTCTTATTAGATAGGTATAAATTATTTATTGTAACCAAGCATTTAAAATCCTACAATTCTAATTGATTTATTTTTTTGGCTATTAAAAATAATTTGTTAGCAAAACATATAATTAATACAGATCATGTGTCAAAGAATGTCAAAGAATCGTACAGAATTCGCAAACGACAAAATTTACTTAGAAATTATATACATACTATATGTTTTACTCATGAAGGACCCTGCAATTTCTTTATGTATAACATATTGTGTGGAGTGACCCTCTGAATAGACGGCCAGTTCTTTGACGGCATTGAAAGAGAAAACGCTTATCGCACCATCGCCAGTAAATAGCTGAGTGGGTGCCAAATTTCTTTATACATCGAAAACACACTTATCCTTTCTACTTAACCGTTCTCACTTCCTTTCAATACATTGGAACTATTTACGTGAGTCTTAGCCTTTTGGGTAAATTCGTAGAGAATTGTATCTGTAGACTTCACATTTTAACAAGATCCAACTGTGCCAAGTAAAAAGACTTTACGCAAAGGAAAAAAAATGTTATTTTTGGCAATTTACTTCATTTACAATGAAATCGACATAATGTTCATTACAATTTAGCATTTCCAACCAATATGAATATAATTTTGGTCTTCTTGAGTTATTTTATGCAATTATAATCGTACATACAAAAATTTTCATGTTTTTCACGAAAAATATTACAGTATTTAAAAATAATACCCGTATATGAAATATAATCAATTAATGTAAAGTATAATATATTACTCGTCTTGATCATTACACATGTTTCCAAAGATTTAATTGTGAAGTAAATTTTAAAACGATTAAGACTTAACAAACGAAGTTTACAACTCGTGTTTCGACTTTATTGGCAAATGAATTCGGAAACTTGAACCCAACACGCAGACGAAGGATGTTTGTTCTTCAAAGTTTGTTACTTAATAACTTGTTAACTTTGGACCGAATTCTTACACTTTCGAACTCTTTAAGGATTGCTATAATCTTATTACAACTTTGGCCATATCATATGTACCTATATTATGCAGAAATATAACGATTCTACTTAGATACTCTAACTGTATATTTCTATTAAGTGTTTATTAAAATAAATATTTTTTATATTGTCTAATGTGCAAGCAAGTTTCTTAATTAAATTCAGGAAATGGCAGTTGAGAGTATATCTCTTTCTTATATCGTATAAATTATATAGAATTTAATTTCTGTCAATAGTTACAAGTCAAATGTATAACTAAAAACAATTGTGAATTTTCTATGATGCAGGGGATAGCGAAATGAGCGATAAAACTTTCCTATATAATTGGATGAAACGATTATTGGTTATTGGACGGAACTTTGGTTGCTAAAGTCATAACAACTTTAGAAACTTCTAGAAAAGTTAAGCATTTTTGGCGCATTCAGTCTCGCACTGCTTTGTGTAGTTTTTATTGACAAATTACATTTTTGGGAAAATTATACAATACATAAATAAGGTTGATGTAATTAATATGTCTATTTTCATTGCCGGCAATTAATATATTGTAAAAAATACACAATATAAAAAAAAAACCATATGAAATTATGAATGTAAACTTCACTTCTAACTAAAATAGCTTTTAAGAAGCACTTTTATTGTCTATATAAATACTGACTCACTTGGTTCAAGAAGTTACAAATTGCTTTCTTGGCCATACTAAACGCTCTCAAAGAACGATACGACATGAATGAGATGGTTTTTTTAGCGAAAATCAGAATATTTACTTGAAAAATATATAAACATAATAGACAAAACAGAAATTGCATATAAAACATCTGTTGAGTGATGGAACTAATCGCTGCATTTTCTCTTATCAAACCGGGGAAGAAGTGGGGTTAAAAAGCAATAGGCATAAATTAAGTCTTTATAGTCTAATGTGATTTAATTTCCTTTTAAACTTTATGTAGTGATTATTTCTTAAAAACCCTGTATATTGTATAATAGAAATTTCAACATTACCCATAACTTGTTGTCAAAGTTTTATATAGACAGTAAGTAGTTAAAGAAAAATTCAAAGCGTCCTTTGTAAAATAATTGCATTTTTATTTAACGGATTTTCACTCGGTGTAGTTTCGAAATTGCGCTATTTTGCACAAGTTTAATAATGGCCAGGAGATTCTAAAGAAATTACTTTAAAGGCTTGCATGAAAATATTTAATCAAACAATAAATGCCATATTTTTATTATTTTTATGTAACTAACTGTCTGTCGTTTTGAAATTCATTTAAATAATATAGTAACCATTGATTAAGACATTTAGTTCTGAACAATTATTATATTATAAATCGTGACCAACCTACAATATCAGATGACTCTGGCAATTCCAAGCGAAGTCAACCACTTTTGGACTGTATAATTTATTTAATACGTTTGAAATTTGAAGACAACTGCAGCAGCTGGTCGCAACAAATGAAGTATCGATATAATCGTCATAAATCGGCACGTACCAGAGTGACTTCATTATTAATTAAACTAGGTCGGTACTTCAGCCGATTTCAACCGAGTGCAGATATTAATGAGTTATTAAAATCGTTAAAGTTCAGGTAAGCTTTAACTGGCAGCACTTGGTCTGTGTCAAAGAAATTTGTATACTTATGAATAATAACTCTGTAATGTGATATATTTTTATACTAGCCATCCGGTCGCGGCTTTGCCTGTGTAAACTACATGACTAAACAATTTTGTTATAACGCCCACCCGTGTTCTTACATAAATCACAAATTTGCTTCAATTTATAATTTTATTTATTGTAATTTTTTTATTTTTAAACTGATTGAAATAAATTAAACACTAAATGTTACATGAATAAAACTGAAAAGAATTGCATTTAAATCGGTTAAGCGGTTTCTGAGATTAGTGTGCACAAACGCACAGACAGGCTGGTAAACAGTAAAAAAATCCTTGTTTTGGGTTCTATTGCATTTTTATTATAATTATAGAAGATATAGATAAGGAATAATAATAATAATATATACAAATATAATATAAATTTGAGTATTAATTAAGAATATTATATGGTTGTTAAGTATTTGTAATGCTCCAAGTTTGTGGTAGTTTACATAATCACAAAGGCAAGTGCCTGTCAATGAGTTCGGAGACGACAAAGCGGAACTTCTGACCACTGGGAAAACTGACGAAACGCTACGAAACAGCATCTCATCATCATCTTACATTGTCTAATAAACCAGACCATGCTGGTTTGGAAAACTTTAGATAGCGGCTTGCAATATATAATAATATCAAATTATTTGAATAATGGAGCAAAATAACTATAGATGAAATGTTTTGTTGATGTCGTCATCGTGCACAGCTAATTAATGTTTAATTGTAAACTTAATATTACGATTTTAACGAAACGTTTATTTTTAATAATTTTCATTTAACACTATCGTGCCGCGTACCAATATCAAAGCCTACTATTAGGCTTTACTCTAATGCCAACAATATCAGATTTTAAATACACAGCGATATATTTAAAAAAAACATAAAGGCCTTCATTATAATAACAAGGGTTTCGTATAACATTATATTTCTTGGGAAAATCCTCTTAAAGAGTATAATGTGTTTTAGAGAACGGCGCGGAGTCTCGAAGTAATTTGTATTATTTCGCTCGATGTTCTTAACAAAATTATCCACAACACCGGGGACAGGTGCGATGAGTCCGTATTTATTTGCATTAAAAATAAATTTAGCAAAAGACTTGCGCTGTGAGGGATTACAATCACAGCTGCGCTGAACATTTTGAAATTGTAGATTATGTCCTAATTTTCCTATTAAGTTGATTAATGTAAACAAATGGCTTAAACATATGACACCCACAAAATGTATGTATGTATTTATTACTTAATTATGTGAAAAAAGGATGATAACGTATATCTTATAAGAGGATATGTTTAAATAAATTAATAATTTTGTATTAGTACCAGTTTTCCAGAAACAGTCACAAATAAAGGTATAACTAATATAATATCATAAATCATAATTAGTGTTAAGATTTAGTTTTCTATTTTCTTTTAATTCTAAAAGGAGTCGTATTTCTATCATTTTCGTGTAAATAAAAATATTGTGTGAACATTTCACTGTCACAAATTATTGTTTCTACACAAAACTGAAACTTATTTCATATCCATGACAGAATTTATTCTGTAAGTTGAAAGTTTGGGACAATATTGTATAGTATAAAGTATATCTTTTTATATACAGTTCTCATTTTCAGGTATTCTTCATATAATTTCTTTCATAAATTTACACGTTATGCAGTATTTTTATTTTGTTTTGTCGTTGAATGTATAATAGAGAGACTCAAACCAACAATCTGTTACAAAAGTAGAAGAAGTATATATATCGGTACAATTCAAATAAAATAACATTAAAGTACAATTGTTTAACTAGCTTGACCGATTTCTTGACCTTTTTTTACTATAGCTCGACGTTGTACAGTTCGTCGTTCGCCCGATATCTAGCAGGCCACTTTTATTTGTTTTATAGATAAAAAATGGAAACTATTACGAAAAAATGTTTTTTTCATCCTGAAACCTTCATGCTAGTTTCTTTTGTTATGTAAGACTTGGAAAGAACAAATCTACGTGTTGGCTCGGGAATACCTTCAGGGAGTTGCAACTATGAAATGGCGGTACTACTTTTGAAGGACAGGCCTGTTTGGTGAATACTTTCGCACATAAATGCTTAAGGTTCCCGAGGGAACATGTTTTTTGCTTTACAATATAAATGAGGTTATTATTTTTTTGTCACGATGTTTACATTCCGTATATAAATTGCTTTCATTGCATTATTAAATAAGACCTAGATTATTTTATACTTTATTTTCAGGTAAACTCTAGAATCATTTTAATAACATTAATTAATTATAATATGTAATAAACAATAAAAACAAAACAGAACAAGTTAGAATTACTTTACATAACCGAGTCTTTCCTACTTTATATTTCTAAAACTTGTATGTATCTAAACATACCTGAGTTTCATATATTTTATATTTTTAAAATACTGAGGCATATAGACCAAATAAGTTACGATAGGATAAAACAACTATATAACATTTCTAAAAGTGTTATCGACTCACATCATTTTCATGCAATATAAATATACGTTTTTTGAAATGAAACTATTTTTAACCGGATTAATCGTCAATCGTCTCATACCTTCTCAGACTATACCCTTATTTTACCCATAATAAAGCTCATTATCTTAAACATACATAATGTATGTAATAATAATTTAGAAGCGAAAAAGGACAAAGTCTTTAAGTGTATACCATTAAATGACTTCACAACTTTATCCGAACAAACAATATTCACTTGCAAACTTGAAAATTTTCGTATTAATTTGCCAAATAACGTTGAATCACGAATTTTAAGCTTGCCGCCCAACTTCGCTTGTTAAATGTTAATTATCATCAAACGTCTTATTCAAAAATAAAATAGAAACTGGAACTTACTTTTATATATGAAAATTTCAGTATTATCCTTGGATCTTCTTGCTTCATCTTGCTTAAGCTTGCTTGTTCATTGCTGTTGCTTTCATTCGCAAATACGAATGATAAAAAAAT
This sequence comes from Podotricha telesiphe, assembly GCA_038994665.1. Lineage (NCBI taxonomy): Eukaryota > Metazoa > Arthropoda > Insecta > Lepidoptera > Nymphalidae > Podotricha > Podotricha telesiphe. The sequence continues at coordinate 251,994 of JAOYRR010000094.1, forward strand.
ATTTAAATGAGTAATAGTCGATCAATTTAAATTAAATAATATAGCGATCGAATGATTGGTAGACCAATGTTTTTTTTCTATAATTGCCAGGTCTGAAAAATAGATATGGTCTTTGTGTTGGTCAAGTAGTCATTTAACGCTAAATTCAAAGTTCAGCAAGATTGCACTTTATATGAAGCTAAGCTTGAGAAAGTATTTTAAATACGTATATATATGTCACTCGCATTAATATGCGACAGATGTGTATGCAAGTATACATATACTTAGTATTAGTATACTTTTGACAATGGTTTTCCGCATGCATGTTTAAATAACATTTTAAATTTATATCCGATAGTAAAAAAAAAGAAATAGTGATGGAATAGGTTCACACTATCACTTAAAATATTTTTTAATAAATATATTTTTTATTAAGAAAAATGATTTCATAGGTTTCATACCTTGGAAATCGCAAGATAATGTTTCTTAGAAATTTTATCTTCAACTTTCATACAACTTTCAAATAAATGAAAATCATATTGCGATATTTGTAAAATTCAGACAAAATTAATCACTGTATTTTGACTATCATATCTTTTATACGCCATTCTACGCTAGCATTGAATTTAGTGGCTATTATATATATATCTTTTAGACTTTTATATACATAAAAATTGCGTGTTGATTAGATGCGTGTCAAAAAGGAAAATTAAAATTAATTTTATATTTAATTATTGCCCTGATGAAGATCGAACCCACGAACATTAAGTATATAAATAGATACTGCCCAACTGATCGAATGAACGATAGCGTCAAGATGAATCAATTTGAAGGTTTATGTTATATATGTACATTTTTTAATTTAAATCCACTGAGATTACTAATATATATAGATAAATATGTTCATATTTACACATTATGTATACGTGCATACTAGTTCAAAAAATTTCTCTGCGAAACTTCAAATTGTTCAGCTTGAAGAATTGTCAAAGAGATTGGTTAAAAGCGTTTCTGAAGGAATACATAAGTACATAGCTACTTATAATATTATTTGCTTGACTTATCTATTACGAATAGCTGTAGCGAAATGTAGATTTAAATCTAAGAGGCCGTGGATTCAATTCAATATCAGAAATTTTAAATGATTATAAATTTAACTAAAATTTAATCATTTTGTAAAATATTATACTAACCATTATTAAATTAATCTTTTACAAATCATATTGAAAAAAGTAACTATTTTACTGAACTAATTGAACTGTTATTAAAAAAAAAGATAAAATAAGATAAATTGAATGTAAAAACACCTAAAACTATGAATAGACATAAAGTATATAAAACAGATTCCACATATTTTGAAGTACTCGTTATTAGTTTTCCTATTTGCGTTAGAGATTCGTTTCTATTCAAACATACTACGATTTTTATTAATTGAAACTCACGGACATGGATATGTTTTAGTAGGTTTTTTAAAAGTATGAAAGTACTTCCTGTCTATATACTGTATTTTTAAATAGATTGCATTTTACAGATCCAAGTGAAAAAGGTCGTATTGATAAAATATACATAACAGATATAAAATTTACATTTGAAGTATCCATCCATTCATCCAATACAAGCATTTTTAAAAATTATAAACTACAAAAACCTAATCGTATTTGAAATAACAGATTATTTATTAAAGTACGTATTGAAAAAGCTGCGTATAAACGAATGTCATCTCTCTTTTCTTTTTCTTTGTTCCAAAAATTTGCCTATTCAGAGTTATATAGAGATTATAAGAGTTAAAATATTTTATTTTATCTAAGACTAAACCCAGCGTTGCGTTCTGCCACTCATGATATAATGTCTCGATTTCGGGCGGAAAGTGGTAAGCGGAGTGTCTTGACACTGGCTTCTCTCTGACTTCCCTGCTATGCGGGAAAAAGCGAGAGGCTATTTAACCCACACTTGACCCATTTTATTTACATTATATCTGTAGATCAAGCTGTTTTGTGTCCCATTGGAGAGGCATGTCCGGCACTGGTATGATAATATTCATACATTTAGTAAAAACTAATAAACTCCTAACATAGATACAAGTTTATATAAGGACTTATAAATATTTAGTCCGTACATATAAATAATATATAACTTATCACTGTCTATACATGAAACAAAACAATGATTTTTATTAATTTTTTTGTCTGTTTATCTGTGCGTTTGTACACGCTGATGTCAGAAACAGCTTAACTTAGTATGTCTTTATATAATTTCAATTGGTTTATAAATAAAAACTTACAACCATTTAAATAAGATATTAAAAAGGCAACATAACTAAATAGTTTAGTCATGTAGTATACGCAGGCGAAACCGCGAGCAGATCGCTAGTATAATCTTAGTGCCTAATAACAGTATAATTACAATATTTTGCTACTACATATATGAAATTCGACTTTAAATTCGTCTTATTTACTATGAAATAAGTCATTAAGAGAGTGAAACAGTTAAGAACATTATACTAATAGAGTCGAAATGATAGTCCCCTTTGATAATCTAAACACTAAAGGAGACGTTAATCATACTGTCCATCTTAATGAAAGCTGAATTCAAGTAGCGCCGCACCATGTTTGTAAACTGAAATATAAATAGGACTTTCAACATTTATGCATATACAAATTGTGTAGATTAGATATACATAATATTGCATTTATAATAGGTACAGCATTTAAAAAACTTATTTTAAGTGCAGAGAAATTCATATTTCATTCCAATTCGATTTGGATACCCAAATCCACCATGCTCTGAGAGAAATCGATTTTGGCAATCAATTTGTCGGCACGATCATGATATGATTTCTTCTTTTTCTATCAAACCCCATATCTATCCCGAAAATTTATAGTGATTAAAAAAGCATAAAAGTATTGAAAAATCATATAAAACATAATATTCTTTTTCAATTAAAGTTAATTACTAATTGTGATTGTTAAGCAAGCTTAACACGGCTTATATCATAAATCAAAGGCAACAATATTTTGTATATGATGGATTGTTATTAGTACATTATATACGTTATTGAAGTTGTAAGTAAATCCACTGTTTGTATATGAAAAAAAAAAAAAAAAAAAAAAAAAAAAAAAAAAAAAAAAAAAAAAAAAAAAAAAAAAAAAAAAAAAAAAAAAAAAAAAAAAAAAAAAAAAAAAAAAAAAAAAAAAAAAAAAAAAAAAAAAAAAAAAAAAAAAAAAAAAAAAAAAAAAAAAAAAAAAAAAAAAAAAAAAAAAAAAAAAAAAAAAAAAAAAAAAAAAAAAAAAAAAAAAAAAAAAAAAAAAAAAAAAAAAAAAAAAAAAAAAAAAAAAAAAAAAAAAAAAAAAAAAAAAAAAAAAAAAAAAAAAAAAAAAAAAAAAAAAAAAAAAAAAAAAAAAAAAAAAAAAAAAAAAAAAAAAAAAAAAAAAAAAAAAAAAAAAAAAAAAAAAAAAAAAAAAAAAAAAAAAAAAAAAAAAAAAAAAAAAAAAAAAAAAAAAAAAAAAAAAAAAAAAAAAAAAAAAAAAAAAAAAAAAAAAAAAAAAAAAAAAAAAAAAAAAAAAAAAAAAAAAAAAAAAAAAAAAAAAAAAAAAAAAAAAAAAAAAAAAAAAAAAAAAAAAAAAAAAAAAAAAAAAAAAAAAAAAAAAAAAAAAAAAAAAAAAAAAAAAAAAAAAAAAAAAAAAAAAAAAAAAAAAAAAAAAAAAAAAAAAAAAAAAAAAAAAAAAAAAAAAAAAAAAAAAAAAAAAAAAAAAAAAAAAAAAAAAAAAAAAAAAAAAAAAAAAAAAAAAAAAAAAAAAAAAAAAAAAAAAAAAAAAAAAAAAAAAAAAAAAAAAAAAAAAAAAAAAAAAAAAAAAAAAAAAAAAAAAAAAAAAAAAAAAAAAAAAAAAAAAAAAAAAAAAAAAAAAAAAAAAAAAAAAAAAAAAAAAAAAAAAAAAAAAAAAAAAAAAAAAAAAAAAAAAAAAAAAAAAAAAAAAAAAAAAAAAAAAAAAAAAAAAAAAAAAAAAAAAAAAAAAAAAAAAAAAAAAAAAAAAAAAAAAAAAAAAAAAAAAAAAAAAAAAAAAAAAAAAAAAAAAAAAAAAAAAAAAAAAAAAAAAAAAAAAAAAAAAAAAAAAAAAAAAAAAAAAAAAAAAAAAAAAAAAAAAAAAAAAAAAAAAAAAAAAAAAAAAAAAAAAAAAAAAAAAAAAAAAAAAAAAAAAAAAAAAAAAAAAAAAAAAAAAAAAAAAAAAAAAAAAAAAAAAAAAAAAAAAAAAAAAAAAAAAAAAAAAAAAAAAAAAAAAAAAAAAAAAAAAAAAAAAAAAAAAAAAAAAAAAAAAAAAAAAAAAAAAAAAAAAAAAAAAAAAAAAAAAAAAAAAAAAAAAAAAAAAAAAAAAAAAAAAAAAAAAAAAAAAAAAAAAAAAAAAAAAAAAAAAAAAAAAAAAAAAAAAAAAAAAAAAAAAAAAAAAAAAAAAAAAAAAAAAAAAAAAAAAAAAAAAAAAAAAAAAAAAAAAAAAAAAAAAAAAAAAAAAAAAAAAAAAAAAAAAAAAAAAAAAAAAAAAAAAAAAAAAAAAAAAAAAAAAAAAAAAAAAAAAAAAAAAAAAAAAAAAAAAAAAAAAAAAAAAAAAAAAAAAAAAAAAAAAAAAAAAAAAAAAAAAAAAAAAAAAAAAAAAAAAAAAAAAAAAAAAAAAAAAAAAAAAAAAAAAAAAAAAAAAAAAAAAAAAAAAAAAAAAAAAAAAAAAAAAAAAAAAAAAAAAAAAAAAAAAAAAAAAAAAAAAAAAAAAAAAAAAAAAAAAAAAAAAAAAAAAAAAAAAAAAAAAAAAAAAAAAAAAAAAAAAAAAAAAAAAAAAAAAAAAAAAAAAAAAAAAAAAAAAAAAAAAAAAAAAAAAAAAAAAAAAAAAAAAAAAAAAAAAAAAAAAAAAAAAAAAAAAAAAAAAAAAAAAAAAAAAAAAAAAAAAAAAAAAAAAAAAAAAAAAAAAAAAAAAAAAAAAAAAAAAAAAAAAAAAAAAAAAAAAAAAAAAAAAAAAAAAAAAAAAAAAAAAAAAAAAAAAAAAAAAAAAAAAAAAAAAAAAAAAAAAAAAAAAAAAAAAAAAAAAAAAAAAAAAAAAAAAAAAAAAAAAAAAAAAAAAAAAAAAAAAAAAAAAAAAAAAAAAAAAAAAAAAAAAAAAAAAAAAAAAAAAAAAAAAAAAAAAAAAAAAAAAAAAAAAAAAAAAAAAAAAAAAAAAAAAAAAAAAAAAAAAAAAAAAAAAAAAAAAAAAAAAAAAAAAAAAAAAAAAAAAAAAAAAAAAAAAAAAAAAAAAAAAAAAAAAAAAAAAAAAAAAAAAAAAAAAAAAAAAAAAAAAAAAAAAAAAAAAAAAAAAAAAAAAAAAAAAAAAAAAAAAAAAAAAAAAAAAAAAAAAAAAAAAAAAAAAAAAAAAAAAAAAAAAAAAAAAAAAAAAAAAAAAAAAAAAAAAAAAAAAAAAAAAAAAAAAAAAAAAAAAAAAAAAAAAAAAAAAAAAAAAAAAAAAAAAAAAAAAAAAAAAAAAAAAAAAAAAAAAAAAAAAAAAAAAAAAAAAAAAAAAAAAAAAAAAAAAAAAAAAAAAAAAAAAAAAAAAAAAAAAAAAAAAAAAAAAAAAAAAAAAAAAAAAAAAAAAAAAAAAAAAAAAAAAAAAAAAAAAAAAAAAAAAAAAAAAAAAAAAAAAAAAAAAAAAAAAAAAAAAAAAAAAAAAAAAAAAAAAAAAAAAAAAAAAAAAAAAAAAAAAAAAAAAAAAAAAAAAAAAAAAAAAAAAAAAAAAAAAAAAAAAAAAAAAAAAAAAAAAAAAAAAAAAAAAAAAAAAAAAAAAAAAAAAAAAAAAAAAAAAAAAAAAAAAAAAAAAAAAAAAAAAAAAAAAAAAAAAAAAAAAAAAAAAAAAAAAAAAAAAAAAAAAAAAAAAAAAAAAAAAAAAAAAAAAAAAAAAAAAAAAAAAAAAAAAAAAAAAAAAAAAAAAAAAAAAAAAAAAAAAAAAAAAAAAAAAAAAAAAAAAAAAAAAAAAAAAAAAAAAAAAAAAAAAAAAAAAAAAAAAAAAAAAAAAAAAAAAAAAAAAAAAAAAAAAAAAAAAAAAAAAAAAAAAAAAAAAAAAAAAAAAAAAAAAAAAAAAAACTTTATATGAAGCTAAGCTTGAGAAAGTATTTTAAATACGTATATATATGTCACTCGCATTAATATGCGACAGATGTGTATGCAAGTATACATATACTTAGTATTAGTATACTTTTGACAATGGTTTTCCGCATGCATGTTTAAATAACATTTTAAATTTATATCCGATAGTAAAAAAAAAGAAATAGTGATGGAATAGGTTCACACTATCACTTAAAATATTTTTTAATAAATATATTTTTTATTAAGAAAAATGATTTCATAGGTTTCATACCTTGGAAATCGCAAGATAATGTTTCTTAGAAATTTTATCTTCAACTTTCATACAACTTTCAAATAAATGAAAATCATATTGCGATATTTGTAAAATTCAAACAAAATTAATCACTGTATTTTGACTATCATATCTTTTATACGCCATTCTACGCTAGCATTGAATTTAGTGGCTATTATATATATATCTTTTAGACTTTTATATACATAAAAATTGCGTGTTGATTAGATGCGTGTCAAAAAGGAAAATTAAAATTAATTTTATATATAATTATTGCCCTGATGAAGATCGAACCCACGAACATTAAGTATATAAATAGATACTGCCCAACTGATCGAATAAACGATAGCGTCAAGATGAATCAATTTCAAGGTTTATGTTATATATGTACATTTTTTAATTTAAATCCACTGAGATTACTAATATATATAGATAAATATGTTCATATTTACACATTATGTATACGTGCATACTAGTTCAAAAAATTTCTCTGCGAAACTTCAAATTGTTCAGCTTGAAGAATTGTCAAAGAGATTGGTTAAAAGCGTTTCTGAAGGAATACATAAGTACATAGCTACTTATAATATTATTTGCTTGACTTATCTATTACGAATAGCTGTAGCGAAATGTAGATTTAAATCTAAGAGGCCGTGGATTCAATTCAATATCAGAAATTTTAAATGATTATAAATTTAACTAAAATTTAATCATTTTGTAAAATATTATACTAACCATTATTAAATTAATCTTTTACAAATCATATTGAAAAAAGTAACTATTTTACTGAACTAATTGAACTGTTATTAAAAAAAAAGATAAAATAAGATAAATTGAATGTAAAAACACCTAAAACTATGAATAGACATAAAGTATATAAAACAGATTCCACATATTTTGAAGTACTCGTTATTAGTTTTCCTATTTGCGTTAGAGATTCGTTTCTATTCAAACATACTACGATTTTTATTAATTGAAACTCACGGACATGGATATGTTTTAGTAGGTTTTTTAAAAGTATGAAAGTACTTCCTGTCTATATACTGTATTTTTAAATAGATTGCATTTTACAGATCCAAGTGAAAAAGGTCGTATTGATAAAATATACATAACAGATATAAAATTTACATTTGAAGTATCCATCCATTCATCCAATACAAGCATTTTTAAAAATTATAAACTACAAAAACCTAATCGTATTTGAAATAACAGATTATTTATTAAAGTACGTATTGAAAAAGCTGCGTATAAACGAATGTCCTCTTTCTTTTATTTTTCTTTGTTCCAAAAATTTGCCTATTCAGAGTTATATAGAGATTATAAGAGTTAAAATATTTTATTTTATCTAAGACTAAACCCAGCGTTGCGTTCTGCCACTCATCATATAATGTCTCGATTTCGGGCGGAAAGTGGTAAGCGGAGTGTCTTGACACTGGCTTCTCTCTGACTTCCCTGCTATGCGGGAAAAAGCGAGAGGCTATTTAACCCATACTTGACCCATTTCATTTACATTATATCTGTAGATCAAGCTGTTTTGTGTCCCATTGGAGAGGCATGTCCGGCACTGGTATGATAATATTCATACATTTAGTAAAAACTAATAAACTCCTAACACAGATACAAGTTTATATAAGGACTTATAAATATTTAGTCCGTACATATAAATAATATATAACTTATCACTGTCTATACATGAAACAAAACAATGATTTTTATTAATTTTTTTGTCTGTTTATCTGTGCGTTTGTACACGCTGATGTCAGAAACAGCTTAACTTAGTATGTCTTTATATAATTTCGATTGGTTTATAAATAAAAACTTACAACCATTTAAATTAAATATTAAAGCGGGCAACATAACTAAATAGTTTTGTCATGTAGTATACGCAGGCGAAACCGCGAGCAGATCGCTAGTATAATCTTAGTGCCTAATAACAGTATAATTACAATATTTTGGTACTACATATATGAAATTCGACTTTAAATTCGTCTTATTTACTATGAAATAAGTCATTAAGAGAGTGAAACAGTTAAGAACATTATACTAATAGAGTCGAAATGATAGTCCCCTTTGATAATCCAAACACTAAAGGAGACGTTAATCATACTGTCCATCTTAATGAAAGCTGAATTCAAGTAGCGCCGCACCATGTTTGTAAACTGAAATATAAATAGGACTTTCAACATTTATGCATATACAAATTGTGTAGATTAGATATACATAATATTGCATTTATAATAGGTACAGCATTTAAAAAACTTATTTTAAGTGTAGAGAAATTCATATTCCATTCCAATTCGATTTGGATACCCAAATCCACCATGCTCTGAGAGAAATCGATTTTGGCAATCAATTTGTCGGCACGATCATGATATGATTTCTTCTTTTTCTATCAAACCCCATATCTATCCCGAAAATTTATAGTGATTAAAAAAGCATAAAAGTATTGAAAAATCATATAAAACATAATATTCTTTTTCAATTAAAAATAATTAGTAATTGTGATTGTTAAGCAAGCTTAACACGGCATATATCATAAATCAAAGGCAACAATATTTTGTATATGATGGATTGTTATTAGTACATTATATACGTTATTGAAGTTGTAAGTAAATCCACTGTTTGTATATGAAAACAAATATTATTAGGGCATTTATTAATATTTTTAGAAATCATATAAAAATATGAACACAGCAGGATTCGAATCCGCGCCTCTTGGAAACCGTCTAAGTCCAGTCTTGATCGGTTTCCAAGAGTTATATGTTCTAAAAATATATTTATTAATTTCCTAAATGTGTAATTAACACTTAAACTAAATATAATAGAACCCAAAACAATGACTTTTAATTTTCTTTTCTGTGTGTCTGTTTATTTCTTTTTTTGTGCACGCTCATTTCTATAATATTTCGCAAATGCAATTTTAACTATTGTATTGTGGTAAACTTCCCTTAACATTTACTGTATATTTCATTTCAATCGGTTCATAAACTAAAAAGTTACAAAATTTATTTTATAAATTTAAGCAAAGTTTGTGATTTACGTAAGTAAGAAATACGAATTAGTTTAGTCGTGTACGAACGTAATTATTTTAGTCCTGTATGTACGCAAGCGAAGCCGCGAGTGGGTCGCTAGTACATAATATGTGGCTTAATAACTATAGCCAGTCAAAACATCTCGTATGGGAATAAATAATGTTTATTCTTTGTGTAACAGTTTCTCTTTTAATCAGATTAGACAGCACAGCATTGGATCCATTTGCTGGCAGAAAATGGAGTGACTTATCATTCGCCGTTTTGGATATCCTCCAATAAGTGGAAGTAACGAATTTTTTTTTTCTCGGGAAAGTAATGTCTTCATTATTATAAACATCTAAAAAGAACACTAATACAATAATATAAGTATATACATATATATAATGTTTAATATTTATACTGTACGCACAGTATACAAATAAATACAAAATATCTTATAAAAATCGCTTTGCTACGTGAAGTGGAATAAATAAATTCCAAATAAAACCCTATTCTAATGTAAACAATTGTGTAATACTACTCAAACACGTCTTTAAAGTGTATCCGAAAATATATACTTTGTAGAATTTCAAATGCTTCTTAAAGTATTATTTGCATAAAAGAATATTTTATAGTTCACATTTTTATCTCACTAAACTATTTGTGCATGTTGATCATACAAAAGATGTTTACTTCCACAGAATTTTCTCAAAGAATAGCTCGCTAGTACTCACCTTAGTATTTTAGACCTTATATTTAAATTTCCTTTCCTAAAAAAACTTTTTATTATATAAAAAAAGTACTTGAGCTTTAAATTTTGAGTCTTATCATCTTCTCGTGCACTGATTTTAGTAATAATGTTCAAAATTAAACCAATACTTGTTATATAATTAGCTTGCTATTAGACATATTTAGACATATTTTCAATTTCCTTAGTGTAGGAATAACACTTTAAAAAATGTTAACAAAATATATATTTAATAAATAGCATTCTCTCTTGCCAGACGATTGTTCGTAGAATAATCTTTGGGTAGCAGAAATTTGTAAAAATCTCTCTACAGAGATGCTAACAACAAATATAAGTTGTAATAAGCGTATAAGAATTTCAACAGCTGGAGGTGGGACGCATGGCTTAGCGGTCAGAGCGCTTGAACGGTTTTCAAGAGGCGCGGCTTCAAATCCCGCTGCGTTCAAATTTTTATACGTTTTCTAAATATGTCTTTTTCAATTTCCTTAGTGTGGGAATAACACTTTAAAAAATGTTAACAAAATATAGCTTGCTATTAATTTTTACATAGTCCTATTTTTAACTTACCTATCAGATCAACAGTTTCTGTATTAACCTTTTGTCTGAAGCTGTTCTTAAACAAGAATAATAAATAATCCCTTTTAACCTTTCATGCCTTAGATATAATATGTTGTCAAGAATGAATAGGTATAGTCGCTTTGAACTATTGAAAGAGAAAATGTTTATCGCACTCTCGTCGATAAATAGCAGGGTTAGTATCGGATTTTCACACATGTTTGAAAAGCACGTCTTTTCAGGTGTTACGTGACAACTGAATGAATGCTGAATGCCTGCCAGAATTTACAATAATATTTCTTTAGATCAATGATATCTTTATGACACTTCAAGTTTTACGTACTAACTTAAAAATAGACAATAAAACTTTTGATTGTTATTCAAATGTATCAAACTTACTAATATTTTTATATTTAATAATAATAATAACAGTATATAATAATTTATAACAAATTCATAATGAAGATTTGTGTTAAAAGTTTATTTCTTTTTATTTCATTATTAATATTAACATTTATACATTTCATATTCAATTATTCTTATTTTTTATCTCTTGCTATAATTCAATTTTTATCACACGTAATGTCCACCTTTGAGATTAAAAACTCAATGGTCTGGAACACTCCTAAATGGTTAAAATAAATCGATGACACTCGATTTCCTATTGGGGTCATGGATATTTCTCTTGCAGCTGTGTAATTTTTGTCTTTTTGTTCACTTTGTTCTCAAGAATACTTAACGAACATTTCTTAATGTTACATTTATATTCCATTATGCCTTACTAAGCTAAACAAAAATATATTTCCTACCGAATAGTGATAAAGTGACTAAAAACTAGAGATGTACAAATCAATTTTCTTAGTTCGTATCCAAAATCTAATTCAAAATGAATAAGAAATAGCTGTTTGGTATAAAAATTAAAATAATTTTGCGTATAACAAAATATAAAAATAAAGTCATAGCATACTTAAATTATTAGAGAGTTGTTCAAGTTTGATTGTTCATTGCGATTTAATTTTTCATAGTAAAGGTGACTTTAGCGGTATAATTATAGAAATATATTTTAGTAGGTGTTTATGTAATATTAAAAACTAAAAATAGGAGTTGGAATTCTGAATTTAAAATGTTTATATCATCATAAATCTGATGTCTCTGTAATGCTAAATATCTATGAATGAAGCTTTAAATATTATAAATGGTAGATATATTATTTGAGATGATACATACACTAAAGCTTATTTGTCTTTTGACCTTCTTAAATTCACCATACATTTTATTTGCAGCTTTGTTTTACTGTCAGAAGTTCTTCCATCCGTCCATACAGGAGCACCGTACAAACCATCGACCTGACCACTCCGGTGTGCAGCCGACGTCTCGAGGTACACGGCCCACTCACATTGACCAACAGGCGCACCAAAGCCGCTGTTGTCTTTAAAAGCTTCGGGGTCAAGGTAGAAAAATGGCTCCGAAAACTAAACCCCCAATCCTATAAACTAAACCTCAAATCCAGAATAAGTTTAAGATTATTTATGCTCTGGGTGACGTCAATTCTGATGCCACCGACGACTATGTGAGCATCAGAAGGGACCTTCCCCGAAGTATGGAAGTAGATTGACTCAGACTTGTTAAGGGCAACCTCACGGCCCAGTTATCGAATTTGCCCAACGACTTGAGTCACCCCCGCTGTCACGAGGTCACACAATTCCCGGAAAGATAAGCCCCGATGACGCGACGCTGGTATTGATGCAGGACCAGGGTACCCTGGGCCACTGCTTCCTGCGCAAGGGACTTACTATATATAATTATCCACCTGCAACACATGGAGAGCCAGTGACCACAGATCAATTTATTATTTTAATATAAAATTTTAAAATATGATTTAGGTCCTAAAGAAATAAGTTATACATTATAGCTCCATGTATTTTGTATTATAAATCTGATATTTACATTTATTTCATATATTCAAATAATCATCTTTGCATATAATTTTTGCATGGATATTACCAGCTTGCTACCGTAAATTGGTTTTCGATAATATATTGCGACAAAATTTGAACACTACATTATATATTTATTTGAATTTACTTAACTAAAAAATAAATTAAATTTTCTATTTTTCCCCTATTGATTCTTCCCGTGAATTTGAAAGTGACAGGTTGCTAAACACATTTTTAAAAAGTAATAACAATATGGTACAAATAATGTAAATCTATATATAAAGTAAAAACGGTAAACACAAACGAGATAATCTTGTGAAAGACGCGACAGGTGTTTTTAATTCTAAAAGAAGCAGCTTAACAGTCTTTGAATCGTTGTCTGTTTACTTCGACAAAGAATATAAAGAATCATTTTATCTTTACATACACTTTTTAATTTTTTGTGTTTGCTATATTTCTCTTTATTGTGAAAATACATTTCTGTAAAATACAATGACTATACAATTTTTTCTATCAATAAAATAGTGCTCTTATATGTAGTGTAGTATACCTAGATGATTTATAAATGGTAAAGAATCAAAAATTAAGTAAGCTATAATAGAAGTCATAATACGACATGAAAAAATATGAAAACCAATTTAAACTAATATATTTTTAATATTCGCTAAGGTAACGTATTTTTTTTAAATATACGTACATACGTATATGTTAAATGCCGGTCAATTAAGTATCGTAACTAACTTGATAAAAAAACACCTTCACAATCAATTTCTTTTATTTTGTCTATTTGCTTTGAAGTAAATTGCCGAGTAAGGATCTTAATAGCCAGTTCTATGTCGTTAGTCTGATAAGAAATAGTTATCACGCTATCGCTAGTTAATAGAGAGCGAGTTCAATTCGGAGGATATGTGTCTAAAACAAAGTCTACTCTGTATATGTATAAATATTCTGAACTGCTTAATTTTATATAATAACATTAATTTTGTAATGTGGGATTCTTTCAAAATAATATATAATTGGTGGCTTAAATTTTCAACATTATTTATCAAAAGTTTTAATGTTCAGGGCTACAGTTAGAGTCTTTAAAGGACCCTACATTCGCTTATGTTATTTAATGCATAGAAAGCAAACTGCATAAATTTATAATATGAGTACTGCCTTCGGGGAATCGCAGCTGTATAGTATGTGAAAGGAGCGTTATGGTGAAATTTATAAACATTAACTATAACTTTCTTTTTTTTTTCAGCTTCACGCATAACAAAGTAGGCAGAGAGAGCCTAGTTTCACTCCATTGTCCACTTTCCATCCGAGTGGTGGAACTCAACTTCCCGCTTTGCGCCCTTGTCACCAGAGCGGAGCAATTAAAATAATGGAAGTGATAATAATGAGGTAGCGAGTGGAAATCGAACCCACAAAATCATCACTAATACCAGACGTGGTCACGCTGCGACACGATGGCTCCGATTAAATATTTATCTCCCTGTCTTATGTTATATTATTACTAAAATTTTGTCATAATTCTTTCTATTAGAACCCTTCTAAAATATACAATAATACATTTTATTTAGATAGAATATCAATGCAATATGGTTGCCAAAATAAATACAATAATAATGTATTTGTTTTCATACTCTTCGACGCTTTAAGTACAGATTTTTAAGCAAGAGCTTTAAGTTTTGATTTAGATTTACTTAGTTTTTTTTATATATAAGTCATGTCATCCCTAGTTTTTTTATATATACATTTATAGCCATTTTTAATCAAAGTAAATAACTTTGATTAAAAATTTCCTGTGTTATGTGTTCGCAAAATAGAATATTTACCAGAATATTAGTAATACTATGAATGAATATGAATATTTTACAATGCAAATTATATGAACGAGGAACAAGATGGGATAGGTTATCCTTCTTTATATCCTTCTTTATCTATATAAAGAAGAATTTAATGTAATACAAAATAATCGGGAATTAATAAATTAATAGTATTGTGTGCATCCCCTATTTCTTCTTTTTACTCGATCGAACGACAAGTGTCGAGAACATTAAATATAAAATGTGTGTGTGTTTAATATTACAGCAGATGTTGTATTTTTGTACACATAAAATGTAAAAAAATATATATTCATGTTTAAGTCGAAGATAGATTCTCAGCTGTATTCACTCACAATCCCTTTGTCAAGCGCAATTTTCGAAGTAAACACGTTCAATACTCACTCTTGTATAAAAGCTATGGAAAAGTACTTGACTACGATTGTGTAGACTTGTATTTATTATTCATATTTTTAGTTACAATATTTGCTCAAAAATATTATTTATTTCTAAAACAATTTATTGTAATGGCTTAATGAAGGAACGCATTCGGTTTTTCAAGATTTTTTGAATTTGGATGGTTTTCCTTTTTTATTTTTACTGTTGCCTTTTCACAAGTAGCTATAATAGAATGTTAACAGAGTTAAATTTATTAAAAAATACGTTTTTACTAACAAAAAATATTGTAAATTTTAATTTTGAATATTTAATGAGGAATGTTTTTTGTATTAAAAAGTATAGAACATGTATTAAATAAAAAAGAAACTGTTCACAAATCCAAAAAGTGCAAAGTGCATTGAAAACTTTCTTCTTGGTATATGTATATTGAATAAGATATATAATACAAACTTTTTTTTGTTCAAACTGAGAGTGAGCACAACAATGCTGTAACAAAGTTTATTGACAAGCTAAGATCGAAGCAAAAGTTGTACGATCACTCGCAGCCACATTTTAAATATAGCAATAGAAGACAACGAGGACCGGACAGAAAGTTCGGACACACAGGCCATAGTTAGAGGCCAAAAACATCATCCCTCTTGAACAGTTCGGCTTTCGAGCCCGTCACTCCAGCATCCATCAGGTCCACCGCCTTACGGAATACCTGATGGCAAAAACCAAACAATTACCAGCAGCTGCCATCTTTTTAGACATCGCCAAGGCTTTCGATAAAGTCTGGCATAATGGCTTAATAGCCAAACTACTCCACGCAGATCTGCCAGATATACTTGTGCGTATCTTACGCAATTATTTAACAGACCGCTCCTTTCGCTTCCGCGTCGAAGGCACACTCTCCACACGACGTCCTTTAAGAGCCGGCGTACCACAAGGCTCCGTCCTATCCCCGCTTCTGTACAACTTGTACACTTACGACATGCCCAGAGCCCCGTGGACTCACCTCGCACTCAACGCGGATGACACTGCAATATTCGCTTCTGGCCGCGTCTCGGTCAACATAACCACCTACAGATCGCTACAGACCGTCTAGGCAAATGGCTCACCAAATGGCGCATAGAGGTAAACCCTGAAAAGAGTTCCTCTGTGTACTTCCCTCTTCGACGCACAGATGACATGCCCATTGTCTACCTGTTAGGCAAGCCCATCCACGGAGCTAAATCCGCCAAATACCTAGGCGTTGTCCTGGATAGTA
The DNA here is from genome assembly GCA_038994665.1 of Podotricha telesiphe. Classification (NCBI taxonomy): domain Eukaryota; kingdom Metazoa; phylum Arthropoda; class Insecta; order Lepidoptera; family Nymphalidae; genus Podotricha; species Podotricha telesiphe. Next base: position 268,045 of record JAOYRR010000094.1, read on the forward strand.
AACTCTCATTTAAAACACACATCGACTATGTCCGCCGCAAAGCGGCTTTTGTCTTTAGCCGATTATATCCACTGATCTGTGCTAAAAGCAAAATGTCCCTTAAAAATAAGATCCGCCTGCCTATTTTCACGTACGCCTGTTGTGTTTGCACAAACAGACCTTCGTCGCCTACAAATCCTCCAGAACCGATTTCTGCGTATTGCTACGGGCGCACCGTGGTACGTACGTAACAATGACCTTCATAGAGACATTAAGATCGACTCTATCAAAGAGCATTGCCGCAAACTATCGAGTAGTTACTTCAAAAAAGCCGCAACTCATCCGAATCCGCTGGTGGTAAACGCCTGTAATTACGACGTCAAACGATGCCCATGGCGACCCCTCAGGCCCCGAAGCATCCTATCAGAACAAGCTGACTCCATTACGCTAGCTAATAATTCTAAAACCGTAGTAGGTAAAGCCACTATACACACACGCAAACGCACACGCTACACACACCGTCCCCGCCGGTGGAGACGAGGTCCCAGTTATCCAACGGCCAGATGCCGTCCATTACGTAAAGGGCATCAAGCGCCCTAGTCAGTAGGCATAGCTCGGACTGAGCGAAGCAAAGTCCCCTACGAGAAACGGTGTCGCAAGTCGAGGTTCGAGTCTCACATGAGGCGCCCTTGCGTCACTGTGAAACTAAATTGATGGTTTCCTCTTGAGGTCTCCAAGCCAAGGTCGGAGCTCTTTTAGCTCGGCCGCCCCCAAGACCCGGTGACGCTGTACAGGTCACTATGCCCAATAGCATACTACACAATCAAAAAAAAAAAAAAAATGTGGTATATATAATACGGAGTGACTTGTCATTACATTCTGTTTGCTTACCAAATATGACGCAAAATATCCGTAATATTTGTTATTAATTTGCTATTTATAGGTATGTCCTTTGTAAAGTTAATACACGTTTTTCTCTCTTATGTATTTTTATGATATTATATTATATGATTCTTCTAGTAAATACTAAACCCCAACTGTTTACATATAACAAAAAGTTTTGTTTTAGTAACTTGATATAAATTGAAAATTGATTCAGTATTAGATTAGATTACAAATTATTTTATTAATTAATTTACAATATTATTTGAATAAAAACAATAAACAGTGTGACCGCAATGTAATAACGTTAATAATTATTTATGAAAGTGCAATAATTTTTGTCATTTTAATGTTTATTTTTAATTGCTATATCTGTCGTAATAAAGTAATAATAAGTGGAAATAAATATAAAATACATATTTCATATGAAACACTTTACGCACTCAGCCGATATACCTAATAACAAGAGACAGACGTTGCCATGCCGACAAATGGTTTGATGGCTTCACGAGAAATCGAGTATACCCAGATAAAGTTTCTTTATTGTTCTGCTTTAAACTTCAAGATACCTTCGTTTTTATCTATCTATTACACAGTAAAAAAATGTACTTCATGTATATTTTTGAACTTTTGTCTGTTTATACGCGCACGTATTGGGCACTACTGGACAGTTTTTAATAAACGTTTTTTGTAAAAAAAGCTTAGCTTTTAACCCTAGGTAGGACTTTGAGTATAATTGATTTTCGAAGAGGGGAAAACCTTATGTAGAATCATAATAGACCATAAGAAATAAGTAAATACCGCATTAGGCCATTCGATGGTTGTGGGGTTCGATTCCCTCTTGTGGGAATTTATTTATGTTTTTTTATCTTTCCGGCAAATCAAAGATGGGCGTTGAGTTTTGGCATTTAATACGCATCTCTGAAACTCGGACGAAGAGTGGTGACCAGTGTCACTAGTTCTGTCTGTCGACTGACAAAAACGTCAAATCGTATGTACCATCTGATGTGGAAGTCTTAGGGACGAGAAAATGTGTATAAGAAGTTATTATAAATTTAGGTCCTAATTTTAATGTTTACAAGTAGTAAATAGAAGTAGTATGTCATAAGCGGAGTTACGGACATCAACTAGTATATATAGGTCATAGTAAATAGTATACTACATTTCTTTTATGACGTATAATGTGACAGTAGTTTTTTTATTTATGAAATCGATAGTGACATGTTTATAATTGAAAGAATACACTTTTGGTTTAATATAAATTTACAACTCTCACGCACTCAGAGTGCGTCTAGAGGGTCTTATTTCAAGCATTTAGCTATTATAGCTCGGTGGATATAGTTTTACCATCTGTTCCGATAACATGTAATAATGTGTGCTTAAATTACGAAAAACAAATTGGGTTATTTAAAATATTTTTATATTATTATTTAAAATAAATAAAACATATTTATTTTTGTAGATTTCTAGAAAACTTACAAATTGTAAACGGTTATGAATCATTTACGATACTTGTTTTAGTTCCATTTTAATAGTTTTGTTCTCACCGTAGCTGTTTGCAATCAGTTTTCATTCGTTCGCTTTGGTTTCGATGTAATAATAGACGGCTGTGGCTTCGTCGGAACATTCAAACGTTGCACCGTGAAGTTAATTCTGATATTTATTGTTATAAGCACTAATGGCAATTTAGTGTCCTTTTATTTATTTAATTTTTAATTATTTTGTACGAATATTGTAATATACCAACTAATAAACTGGTAACTGAAATTACAAAATTGATCAGTAATCAAAATGTGATTGCTATAATTAGTCATCCATTTACGGAAATTTATTTTTACTTACTTCTTAGGAAGATATTTTTACTTTGTTGATTACTTAAATAAATAATATGTTAAAACTCCTATAATGCATATATAATCGACCATATTTTTTGACCATATTATACACCATCCATGACAATAACACTATTTTAGTATAGGTATTATCTTTCATTGCTTAAAAAAACCAAAAGAAATGTCACTCGAATTGCAATCTTGCTTGCTTAGTCGAGTGACTCTAGCCACAAAATCCTCTTCAAATCGCATCACTTTACACATCCCTGCAGACAGCGCTAAAACCAGACCTGGTCTTATTCTTAGATTTATAATTATGTCTCTAGGAAAATTTATATATAATTAAATACTACTTTAAATCAAAACAATACCCCCAAAGAGCACAATACTGATTAATATTCAAATCAAGAAATAACAGAGGAATATAAACAAAATAACGGAAAAACAAAGATATGTTTTACAATTTAATCATAAGATGAATCTTAGACATAAGAAGCTTTGACATCTGATGCCGTCGTAATACGGCGTGTAATGATAAAGTTAATACAGGCGGAAGCAATTAGAGTCTGACTTTGAAAAATCAATGAAATATTACTATACTATACAAATAAAAATCATTGAAATATTACAGTACTATAAAATATTCCGGAAATAAAAAAATTGCTATATGAATATTATTTATTTCTCGTTGGCAGTCTTGAATTTAATGCATCATTCATGTCTTATACATCCCAGGAAAGTAACAGCTGTGCTTACTAAATATTAGTTATCTTAATATTTAATATGAATTTTCTTATTTTCTTGGAAACATTGCTCTAAAAGCTTTACGATGTTTTTGACGGTTTTATTTAATGGCTGTACAAGTATGTCTATGTTACTGTTGTTTCTATATATTTTCCATATAATAAAGGCCGTAGTTATTATTAATTTGAAACAAAAAGTGCTGAACTTTTCAACTATAGGAATAATAAACTCTTTAAAAGTCACTTATTTATTTATTTTTAGCTTCAGGCTTCTTCTGACATATCCGTATAACAACATTGGTACCAGCTTATAGGGTGCAATATAGCGTAGCAACCATAAGTGCAGCTATACTAACATTCCAGTAATACTTCTTATATATACTAAACATACTTCCCAGATATGGCCACTTCATTCACCTGTTCTTATATTTTTCCATATTTTACCATCAGGGTTTTGTATTTCGTTCTTACTACATCTCTTTCAAATATTAAAATCTTAGTTCTACAATCAGGCTTAGACCATTATTTTCACACTCGTCCTTCAGAGTGGTGACGAATGGCGGCCTCGTGAATGATGGTCCTAGCAGCACTATGTAAAACTGGCGTTTATCAGTACAAGCTTTCCATCCTCGACCTCCAAAGTCAATAACTGACTCAACGAATCAACGTATTTTTTATTATAATAATAATATTTTAAAACGTATACAGATAATTTACTACTTTTCGTTTCATTTTCGTTCTTATTGCAAAGCATTATAACATTATTATATTAACACATTGTTCTTGTATAACAATTTGTAAATATTGTTTGTTGAATATAACGTAAATTAATAAGAAGGTTTTTATATCATTGAAGGATTTATACTGATTTATATTATTATTATTTCTACTTATTTACAGAATATCCACTACATACGAATAACTTTATCGATATTTAATAAATGGAATAAATACAACCCAAAATATTATTTAAAACATTTGATTGCTTAGCACTAGTAAACAATTAAATTATTAGGATTACATGAATTGAAGTCCTACAATGAATAAGAAATAAATTTTATTGAACTTTTCACTTTTCCCCCTATTGAAGTTTAATAATGGATTTATAGAATAATGGCTTCTCTACTTTGCCATCGCGAAACGAGTAAATCGGGCTTTGATTTGAGTTGTTTTTTTTTTATTTTCATGCTGGAATGATCAATGATCGGCCGACTGGAAAATTAGCCCTATAGATAATATTTATTTGTATACTACACTAAATATCTATTATATAGGCTCCGCTTGTATATTAATACATACATTTGTTAATATACAAGGTACATATGTTTATATTTTTGCTTTGTAGACTTCAGTAATTAACTTGGAATATTCCGAATCAAAAATATCTTTATACAATATATATATTTTAGCAGAAGTACGTTTATTTTATTTTATGTGTTTCAAAATATCGAATATGTGCAGTAATGTGTGTTCGATATGAACAGAACAAATATAAAACGTTGCGCCCATAATTGTCAAGTTGTCATTATTCAAAAGAATGTATATATTATTAAATAGCGTTTGTTCAATAAATATAAATGTTACGAGTAATGTTGAAATTTAGCTTAAAATGATTGCGAAAAATCAAGTTTTTTTTAAAGTTGTGATTTATGCAGGGGCTAATAAATTGCTTAAAATATGAAAAAGATATATTTAGAAAACGTATAAAAATTTGAACGCAGCGGGATTTGAACCTGCGCCTCTTGAAAACCGTTCAAGCGCTCTGACCGCTAAGCCATGCGTTCTACATCCAGCTACGTTAAAATTCTTATACGCTTACGGGAATAACACTTCAAATCAGGGAAAAATACATAATAACTCTGCTATCTGAACTCACTGCTTTTTTTTCTACTTTGCATTTTGCCCGCACAACAGGATCAAGAAAGAAATCTTTTTTTTCTTCTTCACGTTTTATCCTGCCAAAATAGTCAAGACTTCTCGGCACTTCGCCTGAAATCGAGGCATTGTGTCGGAACTCAACGTCGCAATTTGCCTTAGTTACCAGAGCATAAACGAAAGTATTTAAAATATAATTATTCCCCTGAGTGGGAATCGAACCCCACAACAAACCACGTTTACGATCTGACGCTGTCCCACTGATCTACGATAGCCTCAAAATAAATAGAATAAAAAGTAGTTTATAGATAAAAACACTTTCTTTTATAATTTTTCACTATTAATTACTGTTACAATAAATAAACAAGAAATACTGCAATTTATTTTACTGTCAAACATTAAGTACGTATGGACTCTCGCACAATTTCGAGGATGGTTGTATGAAGTACGTAACTATGTAAAATCTTTTAAGGGTCTTCCTTTATCTTTGACACAAAAGAATGATTTTCCTGGAAATTATCCTTATGTTGTATTTTCTTTTTTCCCGTTTCCTATTTCCAACCTCATTTTATATTGGAAAACACATATTCATATCAAGTTACATTTGAAGCTACCTCACATGTCATACAATAATATAATAAATTTAAATATTTTCATAATTTTTTTTAAAGTTAAATATTATTTAAGTGTTATAAAGATTTCCATTATGATTTCTATGTGAAAAATCTAGAATATTAGATTTTTAAAAACTAATATTATCTTATGGATACAAGACAAACTCTCTTAGCTATCTCCCTTATTCAATTATCAATTATTATTACCTATTGGTGGCATATAACGTCGTGCTTTATCTTATTAAGCTCAGTTTTTCTAGCGAAAGATGAGTTAATATTTTTATAAAGAATATAATTTTTTCAAAATACTTACAATAATCATAATTGCTGATTTTAATTTTTTGGTTTTATAATAATAAAAATACAGTTTATAATTTTTTTGTATTTATTTTTATATGAATGAATTTGGTATTTCAAAACAATACTTAGCAACGCCAAGATTACTATTCAATACTGTTGGGGTTAAGAGTTAACTACACGTAATAAATAAAAACTATTCAGCTCCATTTTAAATACATTGATAAAATCATTTAACTACAGACAAATAAAATACAAACAAATTACTGAAAATATAAAGCTCTTATGACTATTTTTGTAGTTGTCATAATATATAATATTGCATTATGAGCTTGATTAAAAACGTCTGCAAAAGTAAAGAAATGTCGATTCGATCCAATACATTGTTTGTCTCAACAATTCTTCTGTTAGTGACACTGATATAGAAATAGGCAATGAAAGTAGATTTTTTATTAAAAATGTAAGCTTAATGAACCATTTTTGTGTTATTCAATGGAGCATCTTGTTTCGTTCTCACGCACTTTTACCTCCGTCTTAACAGGTTCAGAGGAGCGTAAAAATCCTTTTCTAAACCCTTTTAGGATAGAAGGAAAAGAATAGCTACATAAAAGAAAACCGACATGCCGCATCGTTGTAATCTAATGAAAGCTTTATCGGACATATCGTGTGTGCATCGCGTTTCATATCTTAAAACATATATCATATCGGACTAGTCTTAGATTTACGTTTATTTCCTGTTCAATATAAAACTATTATACCTTATATTAATATTGTAAAACGCCTGAACCTTGCTTTAGTAATGGCGCAGTGGCAGTAGTTTGTTTGTAAACGAGATCGTTGTGGGTTTGATCCACACTCATGGGGATTATATTTAAAACTGTTTTCGTTGAAATCAGTTGCTTATCATGCAATGTCACGAAAAGAGGGATAAAATTAAACGGTGTTTATATTACATTGTTATTTTTGTTGGCCTGCTATTGGTAAAGGTGTCAAGTTGGTATACAACATATTGGTCTTTGGTATTATTTTCTAAATATGGTATTAGAGCCCGTAATGCTCTGAGACGTGTAACTGCAAACGCGATTGGTTGTGAGTTCGATCCCGGCTCGCACGAATGATTATATTTCAATTATTTTTATTTCTTCACACTGGTACAAGATAAAAAGCGGGGCGTTGAGTTTCGTTACTTAAAACGCGATGTCTCGAATTCGGGCAGATACTGGAGAACGGAGTAACTTACTTGGTTCTCCCTACCGTGCTATGCGGTAAAAAGCGTGAAGCGGGTTAACTAAGTTGTGAATATATTTGAGAGAGTGGAAAGTAACATTAACCAGTACAAAATGTATTAAAAATTGATTGGTAAAAAATATGAACAACGAATTTTATTGTCATGTATCGAATTCCAGTGATAGTCGTGGTAATGAGGCTCATTTTTTTATATATTTTACAAAATAAATACGTTTTAATAATCTGTTATATTTTTTTTAATTTATTAATTCGTCTTGTCACTCAATTTTAAGTTGTAAAACATTAAGTAAGCAGTTAAGCTAAAATGGTTTGTGTTTCTCTTGATGCATATATAAATTAAGTTACTAAATATTTTTTTTATCTCAATAGAATTATATTTCAATATTGAAGAGCTACTTTTCCATTCTATATAGAAGGCTTGCTGCACTAATCGAACTTTGTTTTTAGTTTATTTTATTTGTATCCAATTACTATTTTCTTTTGATTTTTTTATAACTGTCGGTCTCACATATATATAACGTATAACGGTCGCGCTCACAGTTTTACAAATATTTCAAATTTAGAAATAGATAATAGACTTTATGAAGGCTTATTATCAAATAGTAAAAAAATATGTACGATGATACAGTAATACGAAATAAAAATGGCTTAAAATGAAATTTATAGTGTTATACCAAAATATATAACATATCGGAAGTAATTTAATTTTCACAGAATTTTGGACTTTGCGAATGAGACATAGGTATGTATACCGGTGATAATTTGTACAAGCAAAATGACTAATGTTTGCAATGCATGTGTAATAAAGCGGGAGCCCCTAGGGGTAATTAAAATAATAAATTTCATATTTCATTAAAAATTACATTGAATATTCCAAACAAAAAACCTATCAAACAATTTCTGTATTAGATGACACTCAAACATTACAAATATAATATCAATGTATTTGTTTTGTAATGTCAAACAATACGATGAACAAATACTTATCATATAATGAACCTTGCTATATTGAATATGAAAAACGTGAATTAATACAGCGTCCTTTTGAAATTGTTCTAATTTATTTTATAAATAATAATCCAATAATATGTAGCCTTCTCGGTGGCTGTAACTAAGTTTACCTGTCGTAAATTCTAAAATAGCAAGATGCTTTGAATGTTGGACATAACAAAGCCATTACCTGAGCATGGACGGAGCAAACTTATCTGCTAAGTATAAGTCGACCTCTACGCCGACCTCTACGACCTCTACGCAGTACTGAAAATATCTTACATTATTTATTTATTAAAAATAGTAATGAGTATTTAGACTTTGTTATCATCCTTAAATATTTATCCTGTAGCCTAAAATGATTCACATATATCGTACACATGGATTTAAACCTGCTATATTAATAGCTACTTAACAAGTTTTAAATCGTGTTAATCATGTAGTATTTAATTTATTTTATTGTACAATAGTTATCTTACAGAATAATAAGACGACTTTTTGTTGAATATTCATGTTATTTACGTCCGCAGGAGTTTGATTGCGATCACGAATGCAGCGGCAACCGACGCTCAAATCAGATTTACCGTTGATTTCCGCTCCTGTGGCGACAAACACACCTCATACGTAATATGCAAGCACTCGTTAATTGTATGCTAACTGGACGTTAACTGAAATTGCGTGACATGACAATGATTGAAGGACATAGAGTTGACGTTATATTCAAGGCTGGCTTTAGTAAGCTGGTTCGCATAAGCTTTTTCTCAAATTACTCTATTAAAATTCTTATACACAAGCTTATAGTTTAAGCATGTTTCTAATATGGTTTGTTTTATTTTTATATCATAAAAATCTACACTATAAGGAGTGGGCTAAAAGTTAGTTAGCTCTCCGTTTTTCATCCATTCTAAAGATATGTAATTATGAGCAAATTGTTTAAGGCACTTTGTCCAACTAGTGTCAACAGTTTGGTTAAACAAAGTGCAATGTAAATATTTTGCCTCAACAAGGGAACTTACTATATCGAAATTTGAACATACAACTACCGTGGCCAAGCCTTCACATTGCCATCTGCCTGCACCATAATGGTGCCCACGTTTCGTGTGTACGAAAACATTATTTTTTGGAAAATTATAAAAATAGAAGATGCATTTTGTAGAAAAAAAACGATTTAGGCCATCGTGGCGCAGTGAGGCAGGGTCCTCGAATGATTATATTAGAATTATTTTCACTTCGCCGCTCTGGTAACACTAACACGGCTTTCCATTTCGCCACTCAACATGCAATGTCTATTCAGGTGGAAAGTGGAGAACGTAGTGTTTTGACACTAAGTTCTCTCTGCCTACCCTGCTACGCGGAAAAACCGTGAAACTACAAAACAAATTTAAACATAATACATAGGCCATGAAATGGCCCATGGATTTATATAAAGATTAAACTAAACGCCGTACCTATTGGTTTCCTTCATCGAGCATGCAGTGCCTTAAATTTGGTCAGTGTGATATGAAGTAACAGTACCTTATCGGTACAAAATGCAAAGCATGTACTTAGGAGTGAATATTCATTATTAACAATACTCTTTATATTTGCGTTTAATTTTTTCTATATTTATATACCAGCATTAGAATTTTCATTTTAATAAAAAGAGATTATTCAAAATTAAGCACAAATTTAATTTTTGATGCATACTGTAATATTTCAATAACAGTCGAATCGTTAAGCAATGAGTAGAACAGCCAAGGGTGCTTTTATTTTTTTAGTGCATATGAAAGCGCTCTGCAGTACGTGTTAAACTGGATACTCATTTTGCCCAGACCATTTCTGTTAGTATCGAAATTATAGCAGGCATCTCTTTTATTTATTTATTTTCTGATAAAAATAATGCAAAAGTATGAATATTTTTTTGTAATTGTATATGTAAAATAAAATAGTATAATATATGTGGGTAATAAAATACTATTTAAAATGTAAAACAAAACTCTATTTTAGTTTCAATAAATTATTGAATACTACAATAATCGTAACCTAAAACTTCACCATTCGTTCGTATTTCTTTTGTTTCAACAATAATATTTCTTTGTGAAAAATTTCTACGTTAAGTTAAATCCACTGATAGTTGAAGTTCCGCGCTGGGTTCGGGGCGGTCGATAAATCAGATAATATGCAAATGGACCGTCAGTTGAATCTACTTTCACTAAATCATCTACGCCAGCAGTGCTTTAGTTCCATTAAAAGATAAGATAGTTTATTTTCTTTTAAAAAATATCATTCGTATGTATTCGATATTAATACTTTTTGGTTTTTTATACATATAAAATATTATTTCAATTTAGTAAACATGTTATTATTGTCGTTCTCTTGTTTTCTTAATATGTCGACGACACATGTGCAAATTTTTAAACAAATCAGGCGTCAAAATGTGGGTCAAAATAGCATAGCATTGTAAAATTGTGTTAATTAATTTTTTTTATATACTACTACAAAGTTATGCAAAAAAATTAAATCTTTATTTTATTATAACATTTATGTAAAACAGTATATACATCACAATTATCATTTATTTAAAAGAAAGTCGCTTTGATTCTTCTTCAAAGTGCACAATAAATGCCTAATTAATCTCAATTAGTAACATATTGGGAAGGAACACTAAAGTTTATAATGGAAATTGTGTAAATTATAATATTTAATATAATTAAATGCTCGACGCTGCATAAACTCATTAAGGCTAATTATATTATTAGACATACAAAGCTCATATGAGAAAATTTAATCTTTTGTCTATGAAATATAATGGTAGAGTGAACCGAGTTGTTGTAAATATAAACAATATTTTATTTACATTTATTCAGACCTATTATATTTAAAATTACTATGAATATTTATTCATTATGTAAAACAAAATAAAAAAGATATAACTACAATAATAAAAACAGTATTCAACACGGTCTATTTTTTACTAAACCTAGGTCGTACGTATGCATAGTTTTGTTAAAACTAGGATAGATGCCGGATAGATATAATGCAACACGAACGTGAAAGCACAGTTTCTTGAACTACTTTACATTTTGTGAATATAACTAATAATGGTTTTGGCTAAATGAATGAATGCTTCAAACGATACTTGCCTGGTATGAGGATAGACGTACAACAATGTTATGTAAAAACATACATATATCAGAATAACTAATCTGTGTTTATTATTTAATATAATTTTTATAAAATTATTATCATAATAATGATGAGACTCGACTTAATCTTGGATTCCTCTTTTTAATAATAAACCCTCAGCTTGTCTTAAACCCTGTTGTTTTTTCAAGAAAGCTTTAACCATTGTGTCCAACCAACTGGTACTTGTTTCATACTACTCAACAAACAACTAGCGAAATTAATTCTGTCTCGGTGTACCAGCACGAAGAGGTATGTTTAGAAACAATAATAATATTAACAAATACTCCCTATCTTATGACGCGCACCAACACCAGGCGTATTAGTGTAGTTAAACTTGCTAGGTGTTGAGGTTGAAACAGTTAAGCATGTCCATTGCTATTAAATTATTGCTTTATATAGATATTTACGTAGGATTCGTTTTTTTCACGCTAACGTTTTTGTAATTTATGTAACAATCAAAAACTTGATTTGCTATAAATTACAATCTAGAACTATAGAATGCTCTTAGGGCAACTATCCGCAAAAGCAATTGGGACATCAATACTTTATATATATATATGATAAGGATACTTGCCTTTTTATTTGCAAAATAAATAAAATGGATCTAACGTAAAGAATAGTGTAATTTAAACTATAATGTATAAAATTAAGTGAAACTACAATCAGTAATAAAATTGTTCATTAAAAATTACTTAGCAATTTATATAGATTTTGTCGAAAATGTAACGCGGTACATTTTCGGGTTCACCGACAAAACGTGTATGTACCCTATGCCGTAGATTTTAATGATACCTTACTAGGTACTACTACTAAACCCTCCCCCCAATTAACTCATTGGGAGGGGTCCGTACAATCATTGTAAAGCACTAGCGCCACCAACGTACCTAACGTAGTATATTCAAAACTGGGGCAACTATCCCACTCATAAATATTAATAGTAAACCTATATGTGTAAAACTATGATTCACATTTTTTTTAACATTTTTTTAAAGTGTTATTCGCACACTAAGGAAATTGAAAAAGACATATGTATGATTCACATGTTAGGGGAAATTTTACGGAATTCAAATATTTTTTATACGGTAGTTAATTAAAACCATCCATCACTAACATAATCTTCTTGTTTGCAGTTAGACAGACGCCTGACATACAAATCCGTTAAAGTCACGTTATTATAAAGTTAGTCTTTAATAAGTTCTTTGATTTTCACGATTATTACACATTTTGAAATGAAACTATTTTAACCGGATACGGAAACGTCGGGTTTTAAAATGTATTTTCAAAAACCAATATTATACGCGATTAATCCGGTTAAAATAGTTTCGTGCATTTCAAAGTTGGTTTAATAATTCATAGACTGATGTAAACACTAGAACTTGGTTTGGCATAAGCTTCTTCCTATAACATCTGCTTACCTACTATCAAGTTATCCACTCACGCCGTATGAATCGTTGCCAAATTGCATTGGACGCCAATTATTTGTCCCAATCTCAGTGTTAGCATTGATTGAGATACAATTTAATTAGAATAATCTCTTTGAACATCCGATAAATTGCTCTAGAATGAAGCGGAAACGGCACTAGATAGATTTGTGTTGAGTAGAGTAAAACCGTACGTTACATAAGATCTTAAGATATACACTGTTATAAATTAACAAACTATAGCTATAACTTGTTAATTTTAGGGGATTAGTGGGTTGATCAGCAATTTTTGCCTACAATATTAGAAACTTGTTTCCCAAGCATTTTTTTCTCCACTGCACATTTTTTCCACACAATAGGGCAGTTACACAGGGCGCCCCTAGTATCAGAATACTTCGTTCTACACTCACTCACCCCATATTCGAGACATTACGTGTTTAGAGGCGGAACTCATAGCCGCGTTATGAGATTCGGTACCCAGAGCGAGGAGAATTAAAAATTTTTTACTACACGGGTGGTAATCGAAGCCATAACCAATCACGCACAGTCAGATATCCCACTGTGCCACAATGGCCTCAATCTACATAAACATTTATAACTCTCAAATTTAATAAGGCCTACAAGAAATCTTCAAGAATAGCTTCTTGATTCTTGGTTCCTTTTACTTTTTGCCTATTTAAAGATATTGTAAGCCTGGTAGTCGAAGACTCTCTTAAAAGTTAACTGTACAAGAAAAAAGATTATAATATACATTGCCTTAACAGCGCGTATTTCGCTTATACAAAAGCATATATAAAATACACCTAATCCATTATAGTAAAAAATACTGCGTTCAGTCTTTATTATACACACCTAGGAAATTAAAAAAAGTATATAAGAAATTTGTAATAATCCCTCTACAAAGTTGCTTACAACAAAAATAAGTTAATTGTATTAAACGTTTAAGAATTTCGACGTAGCCGGATGTAGAGCGCATGGCGTAGCGGTCAGAGCACTTGGACGGTCTCCAAGAGGCAGGTGTTCAAATCTAAAATGTTTTTCAATTTCCGGAAAATTTAAGTGTCGGAATACTAATTAAAAAATGTTAAAAATATTCCGATTAATTTTCTAATGTATATAAAACATATGTATATAAAACAAAAACGGTGACTAGTTCTGTTTAATGGCTTTGGTTATTAACGCATCGTGTCATTAGAGCGTCAAGTTTGTGAATATAAATTGCAAAAGGTTTTTGCGGCATGTTGATATGGACGGAAATGGTACTGGTAAATACTGGGGCTATTTGTTTTTGAATTTTCATTTTGTCTTATTCAAATAAAGTCTTTTTCTTAAAATACATTTTAACTACATTTATTTCCATACACATTTTATATTAATGATATTGAATCCTAAATTGTTTATTTTTACTGTATTTTATCGATTCTACAAACAATGAATTATGTAGTTTTTTAATAATACATAGCCATTAGCATACAAGTTCTTTGCTAGAGAAACAACTGAAAGAAAAATTAACAGTTTCCACGGTATTATATATGTTAAACGATTTATGTATGTAACGAGATTTTAAATAATATATCCAACAATTTTATCCATAAACCTATTTACACAACCCGCTATGGCAAAACATTTAAGTAATGAAATTCTCAAACAATCATTCTATGCGTCATTTCACATTTAAAATTGATACACAATGATACGGTTCAAAGAAAACAGCCTTATTACTCAGTAGACCTTATAAAGTTCAACAATTGACATTTACGGTGACACTATTATAGCTAAAGCAATTCCCAACTCTGGTTGATCACAACCTTGCTAAAAGCATTCTTACAACTCTTACGGCATTTACTAAGGACACTGTAAATATTTTTCTTACGTAAATAATTAAAGAAGATAAAATTTAGGACCCCTTTTATTTACAAATATTTAGTCAGAGCAGTATAAAAGTTAGCAAGTGAAAGTTTATATAAATGCAGAAATCCAATTTTTTTTGTATTTATAAATAGGAAATACATTTAATTAATAAAATAAATAATAAACGCTATCATTTGTTTGACATAATGTGTATATTTTTATATACGGGTATAACATTTTATGAGTCAACGAGTCTCCTAGTAGAATTTATACCTGCTGCCTTCCGGTAACGCGACCGAAAGGCAGCAAGAAATTTTATATTCTTATACCACATAATGAAACGTTTTTATAATCCAAAGTGCACAAAAATTACAGATATTAGTTATGTAAGCCGCTACATCAATGTAGCGTGGGACGTCATAAAACATTTATTTTATGCATACAAATTACAACGTTATTTAGCCGGCGTTGGTCGATGTGTTAATACTCTAGGGCTCGGAAGGAACACTCGTAAATTGCGGCGCGATTCGTTTTTCCGCTTCCGCTTTACCGTTGCCATTACTTCTGTTGCACGTCTTATTCAAATTACTTACATGCTCGCTTTATATTTCGTATTGCTACTTGCTACTGTGCATTATTAAATATTAATTATTTGCTGTGATATATTTTTTTTAGAATTTTTATTATTATCGGAAGTTAACAAAACGTAGGAATTTATTATAAAAGCACTTTCCTTACACCTTTACAAATATTAGCGAATGCCTAATTATTGAAAATCTTTTTATTAGTATATGTCAATACTGTGAATATAAGTTTGTTTTTTTTTTCACAAGCTCAATTGAGCTTTGTAACAGCTTTTACTTCTAATCGTTTCATTATTTTAGTATAAGTTACTTTTATGATAAATATTCTTATTTTTGTCTATTAGATGTAGTTACTATGTAAACAATTTAATAATGCACATGAGACCGGCGGCGCTTGTTAACAAAACAATAATTACGGTTTCCAGAAAACCGCCAAAATTATCTCACATGAGCGTATTATGTCTAACAAAATATAATTAGCCGTCCTAAAGGAGCTCGCAAGTTGAAAGTACTTTAAGAGGCGTTTATCTATAATAATAAAAGGTGTATTGCTAATTTTTACCAGTATTTATACATCTAAGCGGCAAGTATTATTTAAAATAGTATAAACTATATATGAATACGTCTTTTTAATGTATATATCTATATGAAACTCATCGATACTTTAATATAGGTGTGGTATATCATATAACGTATTTTACAAATTATAATATTATTAACGATTTTACAGTTCAGTCAGCTTGTTGCGAGCAAAAGCTTCAGTCGTACTTGAAAATCTAATCGTATAAATAGTTATTATTTATATCCACACAGGAGAATGTACGGTCTTTAAGTAAAAAAATGTACATAAAACAATCATGTCAAGTTGCAATAACCTTTTTCACTTGTTACTCTTGGACAGAGGCCGGGCAGTGATTTACGAGATTGTACAGAATAGACATCAAGGACGAGCTCTCTTTAATATTTTTCTATATAATATTCATGCCTTGTAATTATTTACATTTGCAAAGTTATCATTGTTTATGTTAGAAATTATGAAATTAACAAGTATTATAATATCTATAATAGGTAAAATAAAAGAAGTACATTTGAAGTGTTCACTGTTAAACAAAGCATTCATTCGTTGCACTCCATTGCGATTGGTATACTCCATTCCATTCTGTTATGATTTAATTAGAATACGCTGTACTTAATAACACTTAACATAGGAAGGCCAAGTTATGTCCAAAATATCCTTTTTAAACGTAAGGTACTCTTAATAAATAATATAACGATGAACTTTCGCACATGAAAAATTTCTAACTTAAGCTACGAATCTAGTTTCAAATTATTAAAATCACCTTCCGACTCTAATATTCTCTAGTATGTTATCAGCTATATAATACATTGGTATGTACTTTATGTTAATTTCCTACTAAAAGATGCATGAATATGCATAGGCATCCTGTTTTTATAATATTGATGGGTCTGAAAAGCACTTTTTGTAATTAACATACTGGTAAACCCTCTTTTCTTTCAATATACGAGGGATGACTAAAATGTATGCGAGATTCTGCATTAAAGGAATTAGGAGCAATTATTATAAATTATATATTTTTCTTTACTATAGTATTGTATACAATTATTTGTGTTAAAATATAAGTATTTAGACATCTTCTCTATATTACTTAAGGCATATACCAAATCGAAAGATTTGAATCCCAGTTCAATAGTTACAATTTTTTCTAACCATAATAATTTAATTTTACACGCCTGCATGTTTAGACATGTCATTTAAAATCTGGAAACTGGTTTCTCCGGCGATGGAGTTGTCTGGAAAGACATTTTTCAAGTTTCACGCTTCTTCCCGCATAGCAATGTAGTTAGAGGGAGAGAACTTACTGTCAATACATTGTTCTCCACTTTCTGCTAGAATGCGAGACATTGCGTGTTAAGTAATGCCGCATATACCTTAACGCCGCACTTTGTATTTTTCACCAGACCAGAGATATAATAAATACAGAGAATTAATAATTAAATTATGATTATCTTTCCTAGTGTCCGTATCGAACCCACAACCAATCATAATTACAGACAAACGCTGTCCCAATGCGCCTCAATTGCCTCTTAATAGGCTTATTATCTGTATAGGTATATAATTATACATTCGTAAATTATTCAATCATTATTACTATAAACTCTTAGATAGGAACGAATTTCAAATGAAAATACTGGATTAATATGCACGGTTTATTATGACTGAAGTTATCTGACGTTACATTTGCATATCAGATCCATCGACGTGGAGACTACGCGGCGCAAATCGACCGCTCTTCGAAAATTTATCCATTTAGGTCTTTATTATATTTATAATATATTTAGCGTCGAATACTTTAATATTAGAATACCAAACAGCAAACAATATGTCAATATTTGATTTGACTTTTTTGATCCTATAGGTATAATTTTATTTTGTTTAACAAATCAAATTATATCACAACGCTTCACTTGCAGTCTTAGTTAGAATTTCCATTCATAATCACTACTTGTAAGGCATAACTGACGCTTACGCTATCAGAATACTCGAGCCAAATTACTCCAGGTCTGACCTAAGTTGCCCAACTTGCATTTCTAACATTAAAATGAATATACATACTTAGTGCATTCTATTGAATAGCACTATATTGTTCAATGAAGTTTACTTTGAATAACAAATAAATAGCCATTCTATAGAAACATTTATACGCAACTTTATGAGCTTTTAAAAAGTATATTAAAACGTTTTACACGAAAACAATTGCCGGTTGTAATAAGTGTAATTAGACTTTTTATAAATTTCAACGTAAAGTATGCAATATTCCACACACTGAATTTATAAAAAGCTTTTTAGAAATTGAATGAAACGTTGAATAATAAAGATGTTTTAAATATTCTTTGTCTGGTGAGTCGATTACTATTTATAGTATGGTAAAAAGTATACAGGAACTATTACACATATATATGACCTTATACAACCTATACTAGACCTATTTAATGAAACAATATATTAATAAATGAATAAATAAATGTACAAGTTATTAATAAATAAGTAATAGAAAATATCATATTTAATAAAATTATAATGAATCAGTATACGGAAGAATAATTTTAAGTTAGTTAGTCAGCCTTTTAAAAAACATGTTTTTAATTATATGTTGTATATTACTGCTCGTTTAACTAAACAATCCAACAACTAAATGTATAATAAATTTTTGTACATTAATGTCAAATAAAGGTACTTTTATCTTAACATGTTTATTTACATAAGTTCCTGAAATGATTTACCAATGCTATGTGCACACGAGGGAATTGGAACACGGGTTAATGTCACTCCGAGCCGTCATAAATATTCCATTGGAAATCCTTTTAAGTTATTACGCATTTGAGGAAAGCTTTTAATAATAATCCCATGACAAATGCACAGATTGTTGAATTGTAAATTGTAACTTCCATTTATAAAGTAAATCGATACAAAGTTGTAAACTTACCACCTTTGACTTGCCACGAAATTCTATTATAAAGTCGTAGAACTCTTAGAAAGTTCAAAAGATATATGTTTAAACTTGTGTTATTGAATTTGAAAATTTTCGTATTTATAAATCGTTGATTCATAAATAAACAATTCATATAGGTACAAAATTTCATAAACATAAGGAATTTCACATTTGAGATAACCCAGCATCAACACTCCGATCTCCATTGTCCGCCAGGATTCAATACGTTCGTGACACTTTATCTTAACCAGAGTTACTAAAGAATCCGTAACAAGATAAATCAACATTTTTTTCAAGTACAATCGTTTCGGCGAATGGGCATTGAACCTATACCCACTGCTTATAGTCAGAATATGTATGTAAATAACGATATACAAAATTTAGTAATATTTTTTTTTATACAAAAAAAATAACAGTATAACATGAATTTATAAAACGTACAAAAATAAGTTATTTATAATAAACGTACAAGAATTTCAACACTGCCGGATGGCTTAGCGGTCAGAGTGTTTGTACGGTTTCCAAGAGGCGCGTGTTGGATTCCCACTGTTTGATGGGTTTTCTAAAAATGTTCCAAAGTCGGGTAAAGCTTAAAAAATCTTAAAAAATATTATTGATATGATATTTTTTCTATAAAATGGATAATACAATATTGAAGGAATTAAAATGTTAAACCATCATATTTCTAAACAAATTATAAACCAATGTACCCGTAACAAACATACAATTAGAGCTAAATAATTTCCTATATGAAGGCGTTTTCCGTGCGTATCGTGCGGAACTCGGAAGCGCTGTCGCTCGTAAATCCACTTTGTTTCGCGCCCCCGACGATTACGTTCCATGTAAACTGACTCAGATTATTGCGTATTAATTTTACAATATATATAGAAATATACGGTTACATGTATGGAAATTACATTTTATAGAGACATAACATTGTGCTATGGTTTGTATCTCTTGGAAGTTTTGCGAATGTAGAGATAAATTATGAATTTGCTAGCTATTTTAACGCATCATCACGCTGGTAATTTTTTTTAGAAAATTCATAAACTCATAAATCAACAATCACCCATATTCTTAATGTTAAACTTGGCTGTAATAGTTTTTTTGTTTTTAAGGGCAATAACAATTACATTTTAATCATATTTTTTGGATTTTTATAAACACATTTCATACATACATCAAGAGTTACTTAAGTATGCTATATACATACCATATATGTTATATAACAGTGTATCATATTTTCTAATGAAAACTCACACAGAAGTTAATCATCAAAATGGATGCTCGGCTAGGGGGATGTAATGCCTTTACAGTATAACCTAGGCGCTAGTGAAAAGCATGAAAAGGCCATTTTTAATCTCTCAAAAGCCACATCAAACGCAGAAGCTTCACTGTGTTTCATTTGTTTAATAACATCGTTATAACACACTCCATTCATAACTCTGATTGCATATATATTATTATATATTATTCAACAGAATTAAACATGAAAATTTTGAAACTAATAACAATTGTTATATATAGTTAATGAATTAAAGCTTTTGGTATGTACAAACTTGATTATAAACTCTTGGTATCTTAATCATTTAACGAATGGACGCAATCTACTTAGATTGTTGGAACCTCGTAGTAAGTAACCTCTACAAGGTTGAATGTATCCTCTGCTTTTATAAATCAAAATGTAAATTAATCTAAAATATAAAAAATAGGTACATTTAGAAAACAATATCAATTAAACACGAAGAACACATTTTATATCGATTTGTGTTAATCACGGAATTATGAAATTGAAAAACAATTTTTAGAATCCGTCAGAATATCGATGCAGCCGGATGTATAACATACAGAGCATAGATTAGCGATCAGAACGGTTCCAAGAAGCGCGGGTTTGAACCACGCGTTTAAATTTTTGTTTTCTGAAAATGTTTTACACAATAAAGCATTTTACTTTCGTATGTTCTCTATAATTAGGTACCAGTTTATGATATAATTGAGTAACAATCACTTTTAATTCGTCAGTAATGACGAGAAATTATTTACGCAGCCTAATTTACCAGTTTGTTACATGTAAGCAAACAAGAAACTGAATTAAGTGCAGCAGAATTGTTTCATGAAAAGTGTATGGACCTGGCTGTTGACCATAGGTTAATTGAAAGCAAACATTGCAGTTTACTTTGTCCGTCGCAGCTCTCGGGTGCATCTGCCTGCCGCCACCCAAAATATAAATAATATTTTTGATATATCGAAATAGGTAATTTAATTTTGTGGAGACAAATATTTATTTAAATGAGAGTAGAATAATTTAACTTAAAATAAATTAATTATAAAAGACATATTTAGTAAAAGTCGCAGCGGGATTTCAACCGGCGCCTCTTGAAAACCGTTCAAGAGCTCTGACCGCTAAGCCATGCGTTCTACATCCAGCTACGTTGAAATTCTTATACGCTTATTACAACTTATATTTGTTGTTAATTAATTATACCCTACACACAACATCAAAGTAATGGTTTACTTAAACAAACTCTAATATAATTCCAATTCCAGTTTTTTTAAATGTAAGTCAATACGTAGAGTAACATTATAGACTCATATATTCGAATGCCTGAAACTATATAACTAAGATATTTAGACCTTTTTAAAAGTCCTTTAATTTTGTTAGTTATATTTTATTTATCACTGTACAACCATGGCTTGTAATACTGGTATTTTCGAATACAGGTAACAGTGGCTTTGAAGCGTTATCTAAATTTTTCAATAACGGTAACGTCTTTACTGGAATGCTTGATGGTATTTTTACCGGTACGAGTAAATGCAGGTATGTGTGCTCTAAAAATACCTGTACTCAATTCTTATAATACATGTGTCGATACTATCATTAGCTTTATAATCTGTAATACCAAGTATATAACCAAGCTTATTAATATATTTAAATATAAGTTATAAATAAATTTAAATTAACTGTTTTTCCCCTTTATTTGTTTAGTGTATATAACACTAGTATATCCATTAAAGTATCCTCATTGCTTACGATCACTCGTCTATAAGTGTCTGCCAATGTTTATGTTCATAATTAGGTTATTTGTTTTCAACATGTCGGAAAATAATCGATTTCTAATCCCGATCTTATATCGAAAACGCTAAAAACTGTTTTAAATTTAAATAATTTGAATTATATATTGAGATTGTTCCTCTTTTGTACTTAAACAAAGCCACTTATAATGTGGTCTTTATCTAATTAAATACAATAGTCAATTAAGCTTTTCATGCCTAATATGATAGCTCTTTACGCTCAATAATTTATTGAAGTATCCTCCTATAGATTACTGTAAATTAAAAATTACAACGCGAGAAATTATTATTATAATAGAAAAAAATTAATACTGACTACGTAAAATGACGACGTCAGGGTTCTCATAGTCGTCCAGAAAAAATGTTTTAAAATACAGTGATATCGAACCTAGTGTCAAGACACTCCATTCGCTGCTTTCCACCCGTATTTAAGACATTGCGTGTTAAGTGGGAATTGAACCCACAACCAATCGTGCTTACAGTCGACACACTGTGTCACAATGGCCTCTATGTATGTATATGCAATATATATAATTATAAGCAATAATAAATTCAGCTTCACACTTTCTCTTGCATAGCAGGGAAGGTGGAGAGAACCTAGTCAGTCAACACTCTGTTCTCTACATGAATCCAAAACTTTGCGTATTGAGTGGTGGAACTCAATGCCGCGCTTTATCTTGTCACCAGAGCGTTAAAATGAGCCCACAACCATTGCGTATACAGTCAATTTTTTGTTTACGTTTTAATTTAATTCGTTATTAACTATATTGCATACATTAGTTTATTATATTTCATGTATTATATTTCAATTCGTTATTTACGTCAAAGTTTCTCAGGGCGCGCTACTATGTAATCATGCCTCTATGAAGGAGAGATGGAGATGCTACTTCAAGGAGCTGCTGAATTCTCAGCACTTCCAACCGAACCACCCCCTTATATTGCTTATTGCCCCGATAATACCTGACGAAACTCGGGATTGTCTTCGACGCATGAAGAATAGGAAAACGGTGGGACCTGACGACATTCCGATCGAAGCGTGGAAATCATTGGGCTCTCTTGGGTTACTCATGCTAACCTAACCTTTTTAACCAAATCTTGAATACTGGAACGATGCCAGGTCAGTGGCGATACAGCTTTATTACCCGTATTTACAAAGGCAGGGGCGGGGCAGTGTTCAAGATTGTGGTAATTATAGGGGCATTAAGATCATGAGTCACACCATGACGATCTTTGGTGCATGATTGACCGCAGGTTCGACAAAAGTGTACTGTCTCTGTATGTCAATATGGATTTCAGCCGGGATCGGCCACCATGGACGCCATTATTGAGAGCTCTGATGTAGGCATACAGACAAAAAAGGAGAGCTCTGCATGTACAGGATTGTGTTCAAGTAATTGTTGTTTATTTTACAAACTGTGATTTACGTTAACGATGCAATTTGAGTTATTTAATATTACATCAAAAACTATACATTTTTTTAATATTATGTAAAAATAGTCTATGTAAGATATTAATTTAAAAAAATGTAAGTGAACAGCGCAGTATAAATAAATGTAGGACATAATACGCTAATATTCCTGTAGGTACATGCTTTAATATATATAAGGTTACATTGTTCTTATAACTTCAAATAAGCTGCACAGGTTTGTCTCAAGATAAACTATAATATGTTTCAGTTACATAATGCTTAACAAATATCTCATACTTTACTTTATTGTCTTCTTCTTGGTATACACATGCTAATGTAACAGCTAAACAAGACGAAGTATTTCGAGATATAAATAAATATTATATTTATAACTTAGCCAAAATCTAAGCAAACCATAGACTTCTAAATTAGATGACATTAATGACATCCAAATGCTAAATGGAGTTGCATACAGATAGCTTCGGATCTCAGTTAGAACTCAGGACGCAAGATATTGAGTTTAGCGAATTGCATTTATTCTCCCAAGAGAAATACATTTATGGAAGAACTTCCAACAGAAGGCTAGCTTATAATATAGTTATGAAGAAATTCTGAGCAACATTACTTGTTCTGTTATTATTTTAGCGAAAATGAGAAAATGTCTAATTAAATTTTAGCATTTTCGTTTTTTGAAGTGAAATTACATTTCAAATTGCATACTTTAAAGTGTGTGTAGTTTAGTTAATATTTAGCACGAAAGTTTTAATTAAGAATTATGTATCAACATTGCAGTACCTAAACGAAATAGACGAATTCTATGTAGTGTCTAAACATTCTGTTGAACAATTTCCTATTTACGATGTTAATTGCTTGGCATCCGCCTTTACAATGAATCTTAAATATATTTTACTTATGGAGGTTAACACTTAAGTTACTTTTATCTACCTCTACACATATAATATAAATGTAGCTGATCGCTGCCTGCACACGAAAGATGTAAAATAGAACTTTTCTGTTTGTCTGTGTCTGTGTTTGTATATGCGTTTTTACGCTAATCTTAGAAACGGATGAGCCGATTAAAATGCAGTTTTGACTATTGTATTTTGGTAAGCTTGTACTAACATATGTTTTATTTCAATCAGTTCATAATTTAAAAAGTTACAACAATTTCGCTTTAAATTATTTTTTATCACGATTTATTATTTAAGATCTTATGAATCATGCAATTATAATTTATTTTATACAAAAGAATAAGATAATATTTAAGAAAATTGTGAAATAAATTGAATAGTATGATCTGAGTCCGCACCTCTAAACAAGCGCTTAATACAATGTGTTAATTTTTCTTTACAATATTATACAGTCAATAACTAAGTTAAGATGATGTACTCATTCTACGTGACGTTGTAGACCTAAAATCATAAATCAAATCATCAAATATATAGACGCCTCAATAAAGTGCCGTATTGAGTTTCGACTCAACAGAGAAAGGAAAATCAAAAGGATGAATAGCAAACAATAAAAATAAATGTACATGTTACTGTTAATGCCCGAAGTATAATAATTGTTTATTTATGACCTCGATAAAATTTAGATTTTACCTCTATTATTTCAGATCATTATCTTATATAAAATATCGAGATAAACAAACCAGCATCCTTGTCATAGAACTTACTAGTAGAGATTTGCTGAAATATAATCTACCAATATATTCTTAAACTGAATTATTGCAATTTGCAACATTTCAAAGCGTGGCGTGGCTCAGAACGCCTCCAGCACAATTTAAGTTTGAATTTCCATTTATAATCACTACGTGAAGTGTAACTGCCGTTTGACGCTATCAGGATGCGATGCCAAGTTCGTACTAGATTATACCAAGCTACCGTTCCAGCCAGTGTAAGTCCATTCCAATGTTAGGCACTTTGTAAGTTATACATATATGAAATAACATTTTTCTTAGTTTCACAATTGTATGTAGGTTTTTTACTCGGCAAACGACTGCTTTAATTATCGCAGAGTAGCTGAAACGTTTCAAACTGAATACAATGGTTGTAGATTGAAAATAATATCAAAGGAATACTTTTAACTTTACGCTTTTTCCCGTATAGCAGGATTGTCAAAGAGAAC
Organism: Podotricha telesiphe; assembly: GCA_038994665.1. Lineage (NCBI taxonomy): Eukaryota > Metazoa > Arthropoda > Insecta > Lepidoptera > Nymphalidae > Podotricha > Podotricha telesiphe. The sequence continues at coordinate 293,645 of JAOYRR010000094.1, forward strand.
CTAGTGTCAAAACACTCCGTCTCCACTTTCCGCCCGAAATCCGAGATATTGCGTTCTGATAGCGTGTCGAAACTCAACGCCGCGCTTTGTCTTGGGTATCCGAGCGAAGACATGAAAATAAAGTGGGAATCGAACCTACAACCAATCGTGTTTACGGTTACACGCTGTACCACTGTGCCACTATGGTCTCTTTAAGGAATATTTTTTTAATATTAAATATTAATTATTATTACTAATAAAAAAATTTACATACTCTCTCATACCAATATAACGTAATTTATCACCCAAAAGCTCTTAAGTAAAAGGTAACTTTACATTTAAGTACACTGACAGAATTAATATTTGATAATTCTGGCACGGCATAAAATATTAACTTGTATTAATAACAGCTAACATCTAGTATAGTTTTAAGTAAACGGTTCTTATGTAAGTTTGTAGAGTAATCCTTTTTTATAATACGGAAAGTAGCATGAATACAAGAACTATATGACTATTAATCACCGTTTCAAGTATTGTATTCCTATACTAGGTGTGTAGGTTACTATCGCTTAACAATGGATTAGCCTGGTCGACTGGATAAATTTTATTTTAATTGAAAATAATTCATAAAAATAAAAAAATAAAAAAATTATATTACATTTTTTAACAAACATTATTGAAATTTATAATGACTATACACACAAATTTGATTTAAATTAATATCCCTTATCATCTTTTAGTATTTCGTTATTCCGATACAAACGGCTTATTTTTAGTTATTTAATTAAAACTGCCTGAAAGCCTGTTAATTCAAAAGACGCCTTTAACAAAACCTGTTTCTACGTTCTTAGCTCGAGGAACTTGGAATAAGGAAATGAAAGAAAAACTTATTTTGCTGTAAACGAAAACGGCTAGTGGTTGCCACAGCAAATTAAATTATAACTTTCACCTTTCTCGGAATCTCGAATAATTACTGGGCTAAGGTATATTTCTAACAAATTGAAAACCGGTTTGCTGTCTAAGTAAACTTCATAAATAAACAGTCTGTTATTTATATAGAACATTTTTTTTTGTTATTGTAATGCTTGTATGGCAGAAAATACATCTGAAAATTTAAGTAGCAGAAATGCCTTATATAAAGGCAAACAATACCTATAGCTACTTATTATCCTTACATGACACAGCTAGCTAGATATATAAACTAAAATAACATTTGTAGAGTTAGCCTGGGGCCTGCAAACAGGGAGTTGATATATTATATTGAAGAAACATTCGCATAACCACACTCTTTACTGTATTAAATAGACGCATAAAAAAAATTACCTACATATCTCCAGCATCAATTACGTTAAAGCTTGTGCAAGACTTAAAATATGTTAAAAATATATGAAAAACTATATATAAAAATATATTTAATTCTCACATTAGTAACTTTTGTCGACGAAATTTTTACTTAAAAATATTATGAAACCGTTTTATACCTAAGCGGGTGAGATAAGCGTGTATTTAATATTGAACGCTAATCCCAGTGGACATAACCGACCGCGAAATGGTCTCGTGGTCCTCAGATCAACTTTATAAAGTCCACTTTCCACTGGAACTGTTAAATGGCCCGGAATTGATATTGGTAATAGAAAATGATATCGTTGTATTCATTTCCCTACTTACAAATGATATAAAAGTATAGACAGCTATGTAAAATAACACCATTATTAATACGTTTTTTTATTATGTTTTTTATATTACTTATGTTCTATTGTCAAGTATTTTGCTGGCTAGATCTGGTAGACACTAGGTGTCGAGACACTACGTTCTTCATATTTTAATGTAAATTACACAAACTAAACATATGATTTGAACAATTATTTATATATAATAATATAATCTAATGAAAAATCATCTTGTATCATTTGTTTGTAGACTGAACCAATAACCCCACGTGCTCTTAGTACTTATATACCACAGTTTTTATTCATTTCATTACATTTATTTTAGAATGAGTAAAATGAACTCCGAATGAAGTCTGAATAAAATATAAAAGCAAGTAAAGTACAATAGAATAACAAACAAAACTCTTACGTATAAAACCTCATAAGAAAGCCTTTTTCGCGAGAACAATACAATTATAAGCTACCTATAGAATAAATATTTACATAATACTTTCATTGCTGCGTAGTAATGAAAGTATAGCGTAAACATTGACTCACCACTCCATCCTTCCTCAATAAAGGGAACCGAGGAAATTGATAGGTAGGTACAATCATAACGCAAAGGAAGCGCAATCAGATTTTCATTGCAAACGTCTCCCCTCTGCCGAAGAAATGAATACTTATTGCGAAAATGAGACGGCCATTAATGAACGCTGGCTTCAGAGCTATCGGCCGCGACTTAATTCACTTCGAAAAATATTCAATAAACGCTTCAAAGAACGTCTATGGTGTTGTAATGATAAATGTAGCAATCGGAAATCGGGTCAAAGCAGTGTTATGCTGAGTTTTATTCGATCGATGCTGTTTCTTTCTTTAGGCTTATCTTATTATAAGTATATTTACTAATACCGAAATCATTGCAACCAAATGGATAATTAAATAGGGGAAATCCCCTTTTTGCTTATTTATTTCGTATTTCTGAATACAAAGTAATAAAAGCAAAATGTGTGATGTGTTCTATTAGTTTCTAGTTAGGTAGGTACTATAGACATCTTTTCAAGAGTACCTATTACAAATTTGATATTTCAAAAGTATATAATATTGCTAATAGAAAATCAAATATTGAATATTTCAAAACGTTACAAGTACCTATCTCTTCAAATTTACTGAGCAGACATTAGAACCCAACTTAGTTAAGTTCTTGAGGGTCTCCTATTAAAATGGTTAAATTAGAATAGAAAGCCGCGTGGGAATTTAGTAAATTGATATTTTAATAGAACTTTAAAAATTACAAGATTTTTTACAGATTTTTCCCGAGCACGGCAGGCAGAGAGAAGCTAGAAACACCCCATTCTCCACTTCCATCCACTGCACGCCCGATTCCGAGGCAATACGTCTTGAGTGGCGGAACTCAACGCTGTAATTTCTCCTAGTACCTAAGTACCAAAGCGGATAAATTTAAATAATTTCAATATAATCATTTTTCCGAGTGGGAATAGAACCCACACCCATCGTGTATGCAGTCAGACACCATCATACTGCGCCACGCCATTGTGGCGCAGTAGCATTGGCGAGGTTATCCTATTAACGTAACGTATTAGCTTAACTAGTTTAATCACGTTATAATTATAGGCCTTAAAAAAATGAAGAAATAGCAGAATTTCAACCAGTAGGGGAGATCGTGTACCTTAGGACACTTTTGTTTAATCCCACACAACTTCTGTTGTAACTATCTTAAAGTATTGATTTTTTATATATCACATCTTCATATTAATATGAATAAACAGTCATAATTAGAACTACTAAAAAATACCTTTTAGAGTATAAAAAAAATTAAAACTTATTTTGTAATTTTGTCCTAAGGTACAATCACGTCTTGTACCTTGGGTCAGTGACGTTTGTACCTTGGGACGAAATATGTTTATATAAGAACTTTATTTTTTTTACTTTGTTTTAGAATAAAGGAGTGATAATTACAAAATTAAAAACATATTTGATTCTTTATTTCTGATAATAATAACGTTATACTGATAATACTAAAATAATATATAGTTTTAATAACATTCGCATGTGAAAGCCGTTCCAAAACACTCCGTGACGTTATAAATAAAGGCTAAGGGCTGTAGCTTGTGGCTTGTATGAGGAGGGAATATAGACACTAGGCAGTTTTGCTTTTACCAAATATATAATTTTAATAGAGACTCACCTGGTTGTCCATGATTAGGAGCACCTTGTTTTCCACATTGGGTCGGACATGTTTTATGAAATAATATTACGTTGACCCCCCCATATTTATGGGTGACGTTATTTACTTATGCATTTGCATATCCATATGTTAACTACATAAATTCCACTTTGAAAATGCGAAATTTGAAATTTGGATGCTTTCAAAGAAATTGAAGTAACTGCTGTTCTTCCTCATGAGTAAACAATCTTTTCAAACAGCATTATTAGGATTATACATGACTTGTGACATTGTATTTTCTCGGATTCTTTGTTTTTCTTGACATATCGGCCTATGAAAGATTTCGAAATCGATCATCGTTACCTATTATATACTTATAACCTTCTTTATAGCTTCTTTGACGTTATCCGTATTGGGCTTTTAAGTTAAGTTACTTTCAAACGATACAAAAGCTTGTTTGACCTTGGAACTGTCCCAAAGTACAAAAATATGATCCAAAGGTACAATATATATTTTTTTATTATAAAAGTGTAAAAGTTTATATAAACTGTTTCTGTAATCCATCAAAATACAGCAAAATAAGTAAATACACATTCGCTGACAAGTAGGTATGCATAATATAAAACCTCTTACCTTAAAATATTGCACTCAAAACGCCGATGAAAATAGATAAAGAAAAAAAACAGTAGCCAAATTTTGCCAAAAGCCACCACCTGACGTAAACAAAAAAATACACAACTTTTTCTAGTACGATCGAGATGTTGGACACAAAAGACTGCTAGGTTAAACTTGTGGCACTTTTAGAAGCAAATTTTGAAGTAAATCTATCACAGTTTGTTCTCTGTAGTGTGGGAATAATATAATATCTATAATATTATATAAATATTTCACACACAAGTGTACATGCTAAATATAACGAAAAAGGGAGAATAGAAATTAAGCCACGAATTGAAACTCTGCTCAAAAAGACAAACAATGCTTGGGACCCGTCGCAAGAATTTCTCAATTAGAATAATGAAAATTTTCTTCGAAAACCGTTTTACCCGTAATCTATGCATATTTATTAAATGTTATGGTTTCGATCTACACTCAGGGAATAGTCTATATACTTATACTTATGGGAAAGAAAATATAATAATATAAAACTATAATAAAATACTAAAAAAGTGCATTGTAAACATATAATTTATTTTGAAAAAATTTAGAAAGATTCAAAACTGTAGCAATAGAATATATGATTTCTTTAAATTTAATCGCGATAGTATAAGGGTTCGATTCCGATTCGAAGGAATGGCTATATTCAAATTTTTTTTTTTTCTCCGTTAAGATAGATCAAAACTTTGAGTGGTCGCATTCAATACGCAATTTGTTGAATTTAGGAAAATTACAACTTATCGAAAATTATTGTAATTTTTGATGATATAGTATGTTTTAAGTTATTAAGTCTACGCATACGTTGTTGTGGAAATTACTAAACTAAAAGTATTTAAAAATTATTCTAAGGTTAAGTAAGACAAAGAGCGGCGATGAGTTCCGCCACTTAACACACAATAGACACTAGTTTCTTGAAAACGTATAGAATCGTATAAAAAATTTCAGAGGAACTCGAGCCCGCACTTCTTGGAAACCTCTATTTTTTTTTTGGCTATTCATTAATGTCACTATATGAAAATTGTGTATTTTTATCGGCCACATGCTGATAAAAGAGAAACTTTAGCATCAACTGACATGTCACCTCGTTGAAAGTTTTGAACCAAAAATAAACAAGGCGTGCTGGAAAGTGTAGGCAGATCGAGGAATCTCAAAATTAAATAGGAAGCCATAATGGTTGCTTAAATACCTAACTGCTTCATGATGATGTTATAATAGTGTTTTGAATGAAATTAGGCCTACAAATACTTTTGTTTGTATTTATTCATATCTATGTTATTGATATTAAGTCAAATATTTTATATTTTCTTGTGACCCTGATTCTGAATTTCTCCGAGGCTAAGCCGCAGTCAGAACGTAATACGTTAAGTAAGCTATTTAAGCAAGTTTCCTCGAAATAATATTTAAGAAAACGAGGAAAATTTGCTGAATTTAACAATTTATATCACATCTGCTGCTAAAGAAAGCATAGCTTAATTGGCTAGGGCGCTTGGCGAGATATGCAGGTTCGAATCCTTCTACGTATTTTTTTGTTACTGTTCTAAAATATTTCTAAAAGACGTTTCGATAGAAATCGTTACTCAAAGGTACACAACCTCTATACCACATACATGGTTTCTAAAATATTTATAACTAGTAGAATTTAGAACTTAATGACCCTTTCTATCAAAATACCTATTATATTTTATAGTATAGCTGGTCTATGCTAAAAATCTATAAAACAAGTTTAAAAGCTATATAACAAAAAGGTGTTTTTACTGATTTATTATAATATAGTTATAGAAAAGCGATAAAAGCACATTCGTACTTTACTCTGAACTCTACACAAAAAAAAATAGCAGGCAATCTTTAATAGTCTATGCATATGTTTAGAATTGGAGCTCTTGTCTGTATTTACGACATGAAATATCAAACTTTTATATAACTTTTATTATTATATTAATACAAGGAGAAATGTTGTACCACTTTTAAATTATACATATGATATTTGCAATAGCTAAACTTTATTCAAAAAAAAGTGCAGAAAACTAGCGTTTTTGTATAACATATCAAGCCACATTGAAATAACCAAATATATATTAGACACACTGCCATATGTTTGACATAACGTCTGTATAAAGTGACATACATGTTGCTAAGGCAACGCGTATGTCACTTTCATCAATTCATCAGTCTATCAGCGGTTATAGGAGTATACGACTATACAAAAAAATATATATTTGTTATCTGAGTGATTTAATGAATTAACTCCACCCCATATGACGACAATATTATAAGAAAACATAAAATAAAACTCAATAATATTATTACATATCCTTTAATGCTTTGACAACACAAATATTGTATAACAATTGGTTTTGTAACTTAGCCCACGCTTGTGTCGCTGCTTGTTCCACCAACGCTAAAACATCTCTCAACTCATCTTCTTCACTTAATATTTTTGTATGTGTTTTTAAAAATAATCCGAAATATGACTGAGCCAATTCAAAATCCATATTCGACTTCAATAAAATCTCTAGAAGTTTAAGAAATTGTTTCATAATATTTATATTACCGCCTGCATCCGGAGCCATACTTACTATTTCCGCTTCAATTGAAGATGGTGAGTATGTTTTCAATTTGTCAATGCACTGTTTAAATTCGCCATCATTTTCACAGGTGTTTAGTTGTTTTGCAAATGGCGTCAATGTGGATAAGGATTCGGGTATTAAAAGTTTATGTTCTGAACTATTTTGTTTATGCTTTTCCAAGTCAAACTCAAGTTCAAGGCTGGGTATTGTTGGAAGGAAAAATGGCGCCGACTTTGGCACTGTAAATGGTGTTTTCGGCTTATTTCTCCTTTTAACTATATCTAAATTTAATAAATTCAGCCATCTTGAAGTGGGTTGTCCAGATAGTGTTATAAGTTCTTCGCTTATTTGCTCTGGTGATTTATATTCAGGCTCTCCAATGTCTATTGTTCCTATGTCTTCAATGTCTGGTTTTTCAACAGCAGATGTTGGTAATTCTAAAAATAAATTGGCCAATTTAAAATAATAGTTTTAATAAGCAATTGAAGTTAAAGTTTAATGTTAGTTTAAACGCTAATTGATTTGTACGTACGAATAAATTAATTTTTATACACTTACTCAATTGCGGTATATCAATTGCATTTCTATCCACAGGTTTTAAAAATACTCTTTCATATAAAAGCCTATTGGCCCACAAAAACACTCCCAATTCGCCAACATGGGTAGTCGCTAAGAAATCTCCAGTTGGGGACATACTGAGAGAAGTACACGGTCTTTCTACCTAAAAACAAACATAAAACAGGAATATTATTATTAAATTTATAGTTGATTTGTATGCGGTAGAAGAAGGCGGTATAACAGTGAAATTTCTCCATAACCTACTAAAAGATCTCGGCCTGTCTAGAACTACCATCAGCTCGTTTCTCTAGCACTTATTTCAAAAGCAGCACTAGTTAGGCGATCTTTTCAAATTTGGTTAGGTGGAGAAGGGAGCTCAGTTGTGGAAGCGGGCGTGTGCATTTTTAAGGAGGCCCCTTAAGCCTACACTTGGGTCAGGAAGTCCCAAGCACTGCTTCAGGCATCTCTCTGCATACCGATGGGCACGGTAAATCAATGTAATGCTTAGAAGTTTTTCTCTTTCGAAGTTAAATAGGTTACAAAAATTTTATTATTGAACATGCAACATTTGGTTTTTTGTATGAAGTTGAAGTTAAAAGATAAATAATATTTTAAAAAATATATAATAATATAATTTTTTTTCTCGCATAGCAGTAATGGATAGAGACAACCTAGTATCAAGACACACCATTAAATGTTAAAAATATTGAACAAAGTAAGATTTAAGGTCACAAGTTTGATATATCTAATCTTATATCGTGAGGCATGATAAAAATTACATTTTCTACAGTGATATAGTGGCATTTCTTACCGCATATATATCAACTAATTGAGCGGAGGGTATATCCCAAGTACATATAGTGCAGTCCATTGATGAAGACACTAACCATCTAAAAAATAAAATAAACAATGTAAATGAAAAATAGAAATAAATGAATTTATATCTCTAATTTAATACAAAAATGGTGCTTATAAATCAATTTGAATATCACTAATTTACCACAAAACTAAAAACTAGAGGTAAATATTTAAAAGCTTATTTTATGACAATTGCCTTTTCCTTTTTAGGTGAGTTTTATTCAAAGGGTGTGATTAGATATTGGTCTAACTACATCAATGCAAATATTAAACAAAACAGAATATTATTCATGCATTTAGTGGACAGTGTCTGACTAATCATGATTAGTTGTTGGTTCAATTCTCAGAAGGTGGAATGACCATAGTTTAATAATTTTGATTTCTCAAATCGCGGCGTAGGGTTCCGCCACCTATCACACAATGTCACAAATGTGAATGAAGCTAAAAAATTATAATTTTATGATAACTGCTTCGATTTTAAAACTATTAAAATTATTTTTTTTACTAAATTACTACTGATAAATATATTATTTTTTAACAGAACATACCGACTCAGACAATCAAAGTCAATGTCATTTATTTTGCCCACATGTCCATCGAATTTCCGCACAACTTTCATAGTATCTATGTCAACCAAGGTGATAGAGAAATCTTCATTTGCCAATGCCAATAAGCTGCTGTCTCTGTGGCATTTTGTCATGCTCACTGATTCTTCTAACTTCAGTACATGGTATGGAGTTTTAGCTGATAAATATAAATGAAATTCAGTATAAACTACAAGGTAATTAAAGTATAACTTAGCACATCTAGCCATTTTTAATTATTGGCATAATCAGTCACATATTAAAAGAAAGTGATTAATTTAATGTGTTTGTCACATGTGTTTATTGTGACTATAAAAATACAGCATTTAAAACTAATATTTATAAAAACATGGTAAATTGTATAAATATTTTCTACTTAATGGAAGTTTAAATAAGCATAATAAAGCTAACAACTGTTATACTTTACCAAGGTTGTGAAATCACCAATAATATTAAGGTTGGCTAAACAAGGATCTTATTCATATATAATCAAACTATGAACACTGTCTCCCTGCTCCTAGACTATTAAAACTACCATAGTTATAATCTCTGCAAATACAAGTTTTGTATAAGACACAAAACTTGTGCTTGCAGTAAACGTGTAGACACTTACTTGATTTAAAATACCAGAACTTTAAATTAGCGTCAGCACCCACAGTAATAACCCTTTGATTGCACAGATCTGTCTCCACACCTCTCACAGCTCCTTTATGTGCAATTCTCTTATCACTACCATAGTGTCCTCTATATATACCTGACTGCATGTTAAATTTATGAACCTGGCCATTACTATACCCTGAAGATCATAATAAATTTAATGAATAATAAAATATAGAAAAAACATAGTTGTGCAAATATAATAATAATAGTAAAATGTTTTTACTTAAAGTGAATGAAAACTTTGTTTCTAACAAATCAACTTAATCTAATATATATCAACACATTTTTTGAGATAGCTTTACATTGATATGTCTAAGATTTATATATAGTGGCTGTAGCTATCATTTATTCTGGCACACATCCTATCTAGAAATTAATTTATTATTTTCAGCATCAGCAGCTAGTATGAGATATTTGTAAAATTCTTTCTTTTAGGAACCATTTGATTACATGATATGAAGTATTATAGACCCTTTTCTTTTCTACCTCCCCACTTTTCCTACCAAATTTGATTAAAATTGTTAAGAAGAGTGAGTGCCTTTGCTGAATTATTCATAGTAACATGCGAACAAAGTAAGCATTAAATTACAGGTTTCAGAGAAATTGGATATCTTATTAATTCACTTTGTCCACATGGAATTCTAAAATTATTAATTACATCAACTATCTGCCTGACTATCCAAACATTTTTGAAGTGAATACTTATCTAGCCGTGTTGAGCAATTTTGGTAGAGGAAAATTTTATGGATTTGCATCACTGATGTATATCACCTATATTTTCTCAATAGATAGAACACAAAAAGATTTTTTGAATTCAAAACAGTAGTTCCTGAGATTAGTGCGTTCAACCAAACAAACAAACAAACTCTTCAGCTTTATAATAAAAGTATAGAGAGATTTATTTTTTATTATATGAAAAAAATTTGCCTACAAAAAATATTAGCAATTTATATTTCAAAAATACTTTACATTATAAGAGCTATATAATATTAACTATTATAGTATATATGTACAGGTACACTTACCAATAATAACAAAATTACCACAATGTGTAACTGTCAAACAAGTTGCTAAAACACCTTTCTCCATTTCTGGAGGTTTCAGTTTGTGTTGTCCCATAGATATTTTATTATAAGACCAGGTGGTTGCCATATATTTATGTTCATGTAATGAAGCTATACTATCCCACTGCTTGTCTCTTTGCATGCATGAACTTAATTTAATTATTGGTGGTAGTATAAGATTATCTATTTGTAGTCTCTCTAAAAGAATTAATACACAGATGTAATAAAATGCTAGTATTTATTAAATATGATCATGTAAAACATGCAGTAATTGTTCTTACTTTTCTTTTTAGAAGCTTTTTTATTTTGTGAGGCCCTGCCCATACTTTTATTAAATGTTTCAGTCACAGTATTCATTATATGTAAACTGCTGTCCCTGCCTGCAGCAAGTATGTTTTCACCAGTAGGCTCACAATATCTGACTAAGTTTGGTGGTAGTGCATGTCCCTCTCTGCAAAGAAAAATTATATATTATATAGTGTGCATATACATAATAGTTTTCATAAAAAAAATGTTTGTTGCTCTAATGTGATATGATAGAATAAAATATTTATCTATATAATTAAAAAAAACACAATTATACCTTCTTTTCAGTAATCTTGCTCCACCATCAGGCATATCAAATATCCACATCTTCAATGAGTTGTCTTGAGAATTAGTGACCATTAAAGGTTCTGAAGGTAAACACTGCAAACCAGCAATACTTGAAAAGTGAGCTGATTGGATTTGAGACTTAACCCTTTTCTCTTCTAAATCCCACATCACTAAATGACCTTTGGTACTTCCTGTCACCATAATGGGTACTCCATCCATTCTAAAAGACAGACTACTGATCTTGCCCCAATCATGGTTAAATTCCATTACAATCTGGTCAAAACGAAGGTTATGGAGCATAATTTTTCCATTCTTTAATGCAATAGCAACCACATCTACTGCAGGTGCTGGTTGTGTCAATACAACAGGGGATCGCCATCCATTGAAAGTAAATATAAGCTTTGATGTCTTAATATTCCATAACTGCAATTGACCCTGTTCACTACCAAGTAAAATCTTATTTAAATAAGTGGGCGGATGGCATATTGTATTTATTTTAAAATGTTCTTCATCAAATGGAAGATCTAAAAATTCTGTTTCCTCTTTTATGTCAAATATTTTTAAAACATTATTCTCATCTATAGAAATAATATGAATACCAAAAGGCATAATTTTATGTACAGGAGCTTGATGCCCTTTGTAGATGTGTTTGAGTTCGCAGCCTCGCCGCCACGCGTAAATGTCGTTTTCACTTGCTGTATACACATGATAACTGTCACCACTCATACATGTTATAATACCGGGATGTTCACCACTTACACTAAGTAAACGGAATTTATCACACCCATAGGTATGGAACCACTTTCCTACACTTGGCCCTGCAGCAATGTTTCTCCTCTTCTTTTTTAATAAATCGAGCCACAAAAGGAACATGTGTACTGACATAACCTAAAACTCGCGCTCCGGTAAATATTTGACTTCTTTTTTCCCCTCTGACATCTTGAACGTTATTTAATTTTCATATTCATAAAAATTATTATTTGTAATCAAATTTAAATAACTTTATCGTTTTTTTATAAGTCGTGATCACTTTGTTATGATTACCGAAGTGACGGATATCCACACGCTACAAGTATTCAAACTTCATATTTGACACCAGAAGCACTGATAAATATCTGCGAATAGACGGGTGTACTTTGGCTATTAACAGGAACTCCATTCTACGTAAAGTGAATTAAATAAGAATTGAGCCTTAACAAAAGTATAATTTAATGAAATGGTAATATTTCACATATCAGATAAATTATAGATCTATATTCATATTATTTTAGTATTTTTTATAATCTGGTAACATAAGGTACGGTTGATGTAGAGTATCGTCTAATCAGACAATAAAGTGCCGATTTAACGGCATTCTATTCGGCGATTTGTCAGTTAAATGTTAATACATTTCGTAACACAAGGTAGTTTTTTTTAACAAATATTAAATTCTTATCATATTAAAATGATTAAAACCAAAGAATAAATTGAATTTCATTTATTACTATAATATACAGTTATCTTAATAATTAAAGTAACCCTTGACGTTTTAGATCTTCAAAGGTTTTTCTGTTGACTACATTTCCTTGTGAATCTTCAAATTCTTCATCATTCTCTGCAAAAAACCTCTCACTTTCTTTTTGGTTTTTGATTTTCTCCCAAACTACAAAAAATAAATATTTAATTTATTGTATATTATATATAGCAAAATTGTATATTATATATAGCTAATAATCGTTTACAAATAAAGTATATTTTTGATAATACATACACGTTTTGAGAGATATTTATTAAGACTAAACATTGTGATAAAAAGTATAGATATATATTATATTTATGTTTATTTATTTCAAAACGTTTCGATTCTAAAAGTTAACAATAACAAAAAAAATACAATATTTTCCGCGTTTTATTGTCACTATAATATATATAAAAACAGACTATAATATATATAAAAACAGGAGAACCACTGTAAATGAGTTTTTTAAACAATAAGCTAAATATAAAAAAGAAATGAAACTTACGAGCAAGTGCATCTTCAATTTGCGTGACATTAGCAAAATGAGCAGTGTTGGGTATACCAAGGCATCGCATGCCGTGAGCGTGACGCCATTCCGCAAAATGGCGCTGGAACGCTTTAGGCCCTTTGTATGTGTAATTACCGCAAATCTCGCAAGAGTAACTTATGTTTAAACCATGGAGCTTGTATAACCAGTAGGGGATAGGCTGGAATAATAATAGCAATAAGTTTTTAATTATATACATTTAAAATTTATTAAATATTTGATTGATGTTTGAAGTGAAAACTTTTTTAGGCGTTAGACCAATTTTTGGGTGAACAAGAATCATGGAGCGAGTCCAATGCCTAATATAATCAATAGCATATTATTTTATGTCAAAAGATGTAAAAACCAGATTAATGTTGACAGTTTTAATTAAACATAAAATTTCAAATTTAAATACTAAAATTTTAAGTTACAACGATCCGTCCCTATGATAATTTTTTATACAACTCCCTCCTTTTTTCACTTTTTGCCTACTTTCTAGAAACATTGTCTTATAACAGATGTAAAAAACATAAAGATTCCATTCTATTGTGTACAAACAATCTAATTTTCAATTATATTTCCACTGTTGATTATGTTGGCAAATTATAAACAACGTTTTAATGTGCCCAACTGTGAGTAGTTTAAAACTGTATTATATTATACTTTTTTATGACATTTATCATGCTAATTTTCAACTTTTCAAGCAAATTTCTAATGATTTACTTCACAGATGTTTCTTCTAAAATCATATTACTCTAGTTTTCTAAAAGCCATCATGGCTAAGTGTCAAACTGTGCATGCCATACCATGGAGTTCAATTCTTATTTAAGGAAATTAAATTTATATTATATTTGTCGGAACTTTATAAACAATAACACTTCTGATTTCGCAACTTAATAAGCAATCCCACATATTTATCATTATTTCTGTAAGACAAAGTACGGCAATAAGTTTCGCCACTCCATTCATATCCGTATGCACGTCTTTAAAATAAGACAGAAATTAAAAAGGGAGCGTCTTAATACTAGGTTCTCTTTGCCTATACGGGAGTATACGGAAAGTATGTGAAGCTTACAAAAAAAATACACCTCTAAAAAATACTATCTAGATATATATGCATGCCATCTACAAAAGATATCTATAAATATAATAGAAATGTAACTGACTGTCTGTATATGGAAGATATATGAAAAAAAATATTATTAGGGGTATTTATCAATGTAATAGAACGATGATAGTTAAGTTTCTTTTCTGTTTGTTTGTGCTTGCTTATCTCAGAAACAGCTTAACCCATTTAAATGCATTTTGACTATTCTATTGCGGTAAGCTTCACTTAAAGTATTGATTTCATTACAATCAGTTCATAAACAAAGAAATGACCACCATTTTAATTATAAATTTAAGCAAAGTTTGTTCTATACGTGAGAGCGCGGGCGGGCGAAGAAATGAAATAGTTTAGCCGTGTATTTTACGCAGGCGAAACCGCGAGCGGGTCGCTAGTGTATGTATGTGAAACTTTTTGACAGACAGACCACGCACAGCTGAAACTACTGGGCGTAGAAAAATGAAATTTAGCACATAGGTTTCTTGGAGTGTAGTGTAACTAAAGCTGCCATTACCAGTCCATAAATTATGGACGCTGAAAAAAAACCGGATAACACTAACCGATACTTTTGAAAGACTCCTTCCGGACGTCTAGGCTATTACGTCTATATTTAGGATAAGCCCGGGTCTCCCGCAGTACTTACTTTACCATCCCAGCCAAGAGGTAAATTCTTAGGGTTGTATGGTACTTCATCGTCATCAGAATCGATGTCAGCGGTCACAGAGGCGTCGCTCTCCTCATCGCTGTCGTCTCTCCGCTCTCCGGCTGCGCGCGCGGCGCGGCGTGTCACATTCTCTATTGTGGAAGCACGCGTACTACTTACAATGTTTGCAAATCTGTTATAAACAAAATAAATTTACTATTTTTTTTTTATTAAAACCTATATATACTTTTTATATTAAATTGTATTTGTTCTGTACTTTATCAGACTTAAAGCAATAGCAAAGCATCAAATGTTTTTTTAAATCAAATAGCTTTTACTAACTTTATACAAACTAATAAGCATTTGCATCAGCTATATTTCATAACAAAGGGAAATCCAATAAAAGGTTAACATTCTAGGTCATCTTAAGTACTACAAATATCAAATAGTAAACAGGAAAACACTATGCATGCCTTTATGCCGTTATATAAATATTGGCATATTTTCCTCCTTCAAGATAATAAATGATCTATGAATGAGGTATCTATTCTGCTTTTTATGTAAAAAATATTCAAATAAACACCATTTGTGTAAATAAAATTAAATTTCTAGTATGTTTATTTATGTGTATAAATTACCAATGTTACAGTAAAGTTGGAAAAATATCTATAATGTAGATTTCAAATCAAGTTAATTGCTCTCAAAGAGATATACACAATGCGCAAATTGTTGTATGTCTCTCTTTTTTAGTAATTTATTTAAATTTTAAATCTACATAGAATTTTTTTGTCAGTCTTACTGTAACATTGTTAAAATAAGCTACAGTACATTACGTAGGAGCGATCAATATGACTGTACAAATTATGTGCAATAAAGAATAAATAGATTATAATAAAAATATTTTTTTTTAAAAACTATTTACAATATAAAATTTTATTATTCATATACATTACCTATACACTTGGGCTTCTATAGCTGCAATATCTTTGTGACGTTGTAGAGTCGAAGCCTTGGCCTTGTTAGCCCCTTTCTTAGCAACCAGGGATTTGTCCAATGCAGTTTGACCTTTTGTGCTGAATAATCTAATAAATAACAAGTTCATAAAAAAATAAACTCATATTACAATTTCTGATTAAATGAAAGTCATACATTTTAATGTAAACAATTGTATATATCTATCTTTTATAGCTTTTTAATGAACTAAGTATTGTTTACATTACTTCAAGTGCTACCATTGTAAAGATAAATGTATTTATAGATTAATTGCATTAAAACAACATCATGGTCAAACATAATATACAATATTACCAACATATTACATGCAATACCTTTGAGCCCTTTCTTCTAAAGTACCGCCACACTTTAACCCAAGGGCCATCAAAGCAGACTTCAATCTGTCCAAACCAAGGGATGCTAGTTCTTCCCACGATGAGAAAGCTGATAGATCCAAATGGGCACCCACATTAGTTAATGCACCACCTGTTTCTTTCTAAAATATTATAAAAACGCATTTAATACAATTATGAAATATAATGCTTTTATTTAATTCAGACGCCATTGTAGTGCATTGTGTAAAAGAATCTGAATGTAGAAGTTATGGTTGTAGGTTCAATATCCACACAGGACAATTATTATGTTAAATTTATTTTCATTTTGCTATTCTCTCTACCTACACTGGTATGCGTATGCGGGAAGGTGAAGGTGAAAGACCAATTATAGTGACATAGTTATGGTTTATCTTATTAAACAATATTTATAAGTTCAAATCCTAACTCAACGTTTATAATAATCAAAATTTATGTCAGGTTAAATTTATATTGTTCTGAAACAAGATAAATGTCATTCACCCTTAACTTATCACAATGCCATTTCATTTCTCCCATTCTGATAAGATAAAGCACAGCACCGAGTTCTGCCAGTCAATGCAGTAGAGTGGAGAATATGCTATTCACTTTATTTAAACCATTTGGGAGAATTTATTTTATGTTATAGTGTTTTATTTTATAATTTAAGAAATATATAAAAATACTTATTATATTAATATGTTTCAATAATGATATGATAGTTTTACGAAAACTATGTAGGAGTAAAATTAAAATAGTAATTTTGTCAGTTATATAAATAAGCCCATAAAGGCAATATTTTCATAACAATGAGTTATAAATACATATGTGATATCTCAAAACTGTTTCCCCTTATTACTTCATATTTTTAAACCTTCTATGAAAATGCTGTTATTTTTAAAGCAAAAATTTAAAAATACAGCGTTTTTGTAGAAAACCAAACCCAAGACAGCGGCCTTGAATATCAAGCAGAATACCACAACTAAAAACAAACAATTTATAATTACCGGCCAGCCAGGGAAACTTCCAGCTTCCCACTGTTTTACAAATTCCTGATGAGCAATTGCCATTTCATGTGCTTGGTCTAGTAATGGTTTAACTCTATTAACAAAATCCTTTAAATATGTAAGTAAAGCCCTAATATAATTTCGATATTCACTGTTCTTCCTTTCTCTTGGTATGTCAAATAAGTGATCAACTATACTTAAGAATGTAATATAATCAACTTTCTGAAAAAAAAAAACAAAATTGTGAATCATCAAAAAGAAAGTTCAATTAAAGTTATACTATTTGGATACACTTTTTAACTATAATGTATAATTAAAAAACTACTTTTTCAATTATATTTTAATGGACTAAAATTGTCTGAAATAAATTAAATTATAAAGTTCACTTAATGTTAAATGTTAATATTAAACTAATTAATCAAAACAATATGAGAATGTAATTTCATACTAAATAAATTAACTTATTTTATTTATTATTTATCATAAGAAATTAATGTAATAAAGAAATGTTTAGTTTCCTAAAATTACTAAAATTAAAATCAAGACATACATACAATTTTTTTAAAAATATTACCTCTATACCCTTTAAATTAATATATTTTTCATAGCACTCATGTAGATCCAAGTATTTGCCATAACCTTCTTCATCTGTGAATTCCACTGGTGCTAAAATATAACATGTTAAATTAATATTAAAACAAGACATATTTAGAAAACGTATAAAAATTTGAATGCAGCAGGATTTGAAGCACTCTGACTGCTAAGCCATGTGTTCAACACATATTTTTATACATTTTCTAAATATGTCTTTTTCAATTTCCTAAGTGTGTAAATAACACTTTAAAAAAAGTTAAAAATACAATATTAATTATAAATTTTTGAATTGCTTTATGTTTAGAGATATATTAAAGTATTATACTAACTTGAGTAGTCTTCTGAAGGATTTTCTCTAACTTTAGCAATTTCTTCAAACTCCACTGACATTGGCACACAGATCTATGTATTATATACACAAATTATGAATAGTAATTTAAATAAGGCAAGTATGTTATAGAATGCAATTGATAGTTTTTAAGCAATTGAAAATAATAATATGTATAGCAACTAATAACTTAATAGTTATATGAAAAAAAAAGGAACCTCATTGGGATGTTTTCTATGAAATTCTTTAATTTGCTTAAGTCTAGCATAAAACTCTTGAAACTCGTTGGGTCCTGATAGCGCAGCGATTTCTTCTTTACGCAACCCATCTTTATCCTCATACAATTCTTTAAGCCTAATTGTAGATTCAATATATCTCTGAAATGTATATTTCAATAATTAAACGTATGTTTAATCAATGATATTGTTTTACTTTAAAACTGATTAAATATTATAATCAATGAATAGAACTTACATCGTGTAAATTTTTTAATCGATGATCAGCGTTGATGGTTTCTCTGTGCTAAAAATATTTAAGGTTATATTTCATTAAGGACCAATAAATTTTAAAAGAAATTAATTAATGTTAAATAATAAAGAAATTAGAAAACCAAAATGTGATATAATATACAATACCCCAGTTTTTTTATGTAAAATTTCCTTAACCATGGCATCCATAGTACGTTCTCTTTCTTCATGATAACTTCGTTGCTGTTCTAGTATAGTATCCATTTTTATGGATATGTAAGATTCTCTATAATTATATGACAAATTCTACCAAATATTTATATTCTTCAAACTATAAACCATATAAATTATACAGCTATAAAATAATCGATTGATCACCATGAACCAATATTTTGACAGATCCGTATATAAGCTTTAGCGTCCTGCTTTAATAACAAATACAGATAACAAAAATATTTTTATGAAAACGTCAGTTTTAGCCAATAACCTTTTGACACGAAATCGGTTTTAGAAAATGTGTAAAAATTTTAACGCAGCGGGATTCAAACCCGCACCTCTTGTAAACCGTCCAAGCGCTCTGACCGCTAAGCCATGCGTTCTAAACCTCGATATTCTTATACGACTTATTATTGTTTTTATTTGATTAGTTTATTTTGTAATTCTAGAAATACTGACTTACAATTTTGAACAAAAAATACCAAAAATACATTAGAGATAAAAGTACATAAAGCTTTTTTACATAGTAGCAGGGTACTAATAACATATATATATCTTAAAAATATTACGAATTCTTTTTAAATAATAAATGTTTCAGGAAAAATAATTTATTAAACAATAATCACATATATAACCAAAACAATATTTTATTAACTGCTTAAATTCATTTGCTCACATTCATGATTTACCAGTTTGATCAGTAGCCTTACATTATTAAAGGAATGTGTAATACAGTAATTGTTATTCAGGTCAGTCTTAAATACAAAACATTGATTAAAATTTAATAAATAAGATTGTTCTTAAGTAAAAATGAAAAATATGATAAATGCAACTAGGATTGAAGGTTTAATAATGATATTCTAAATGCCTATTTATCACAATACTATAAATAGACAAATACTATAAATATACCAATTAGTACTTATATTTCTTTGCTAGTAAAAATTTAAACTAATTTTACAAAAGAAAAAGGATACAGGATTGACCAGACTACATTTCATTTTAACTTATTGTGACAAATAGTGAAATGAGTGATCTATCCTAATATTTTCAATACACATCACATGCATAATAAAAATTATCACAGCTCATCATGTGATGACTGCTGGTTTGCATAATTTGAATCATCACAAGCAGCTGGTGTATTTAAATCTATTTTGTATTCACATCGGAAAGGTTCTGTTACTGATGTTATTTTTGTTTCTAAGCCACAACTAATGTTGACAATAGTCAGTCGACTCGGCCCATTCCAGCAGGCAATTCCATTTGTATACTTCATAACAGAATATTTATCACCATCTTCACCAGCCCATTCTCCCCAGTTTCCTAGACCAACTTCCATACCTCCATTCTTAGATTTTTGTGTAACTTTCTGGAATAGACAAAGTCTATACACATATTCTTTATCCTCATATTCAACACATTCACCATCCATAGTGGCATATTCCTGCTGTAACCCATAATCTTTTTCTAAGTTTTCTTGGAAATTTTTGATGTTTGATTCAATTTCCCTAACAGTACGTTCAGCATCTGTGAACTGAAGGCGAGCTTCTGTGGCTTCTTTTATTAAGGTTTTTGTTTCATCATCATATGATTTTGTGTCTTCAGTTTCCAAAACATGATCTTCTGTTTCATCTGGTAAGGCATCATCAATATTATCATCTTCGGAACCCAAATCCTCAACATCTTCAACTTTCTGAATTTCTTCTGCATCAGATTCTTCAACATCTTCTTCTGGTTCTGCTGGACGGAACATCCCTTGTTCCATCATCAATAATGGTTTTAATAAAGGCCAAGTTGTTGATACAAAATCTTCCTTATCTACACTTTCTTTATCATTAAAGAAATAATGGTACTCATCCTCATCTACCTCTCCATCTTTATTTTTATCGAAAACATTAGCAACTTTTATTTCCTCAACAGATAACGAGCCATCACTATTAGAATCAAATTGTACAAAGTGTTCATTAGCCTCTTTTTCCTCCTGTTCACGCTCAAGTTTTGCTTTCTTTTGTCTTTCGTTTTCCTCTGCCTCTCTATATATTTTAAGTGCATCATTTTCTTTAGCTTCTAAATCATTTTTAAGTGTTTCTTTCTCTTCTTTTATTTTTTCTGCATCATCTCTATCTTTTTCTAATTGGGACAATTGTTCAGCCATTTCATTACGTTTTTTATTACCCTTTTCAATGAGTTCCAATCTTATATAGTTTCCAGCTTTATGCAAATCTGCCAAATGTTGAGCTTTAGCTCTAGCTTCTCTACCTAGCTCCTCACAATTATTTGAGCACGGCTCTGAAGCAGCGTATTCATCTGTACCATCACAACAGTCACACACTCCGTCATTTACTCGAGAACTTGGGATGTTTTGCGGCCGATGTCCAGCATTTGTGCAATGGAAAGCTCCATTTAAGCACGCAGATGTACCCGGCTCATCACTTCCATCGAAGCAGTCGCAATAATCATCATTTACATAACTGAAAGGTATGGTACTGGTTCCATCAAAACAGGTGAAATCTTTAGTCGGCGAATATAACGACGCTTTAGATAAAGAAACGCCGCGCGGTCTTGGAACCTCGGTGTGAACGGAAATAACACATGAAACTACAATCAATATGAAGACTTGGAGTTGCTTAATCCAACCAGAACAAATCATGATTAGATTCAACCACTCTTCTTGGGCTGATTATCGAAAATTGTGAAATATAACTTGATAAATAGAACGTGTAGAAAAGTGACAAACTGACAACCCACCGCTGACGATGACCGAATGACATTCATAAGTACATGAAAATATTTTAAGTAGATTCCCACATATTTGCTTTAAAGTGTAATAATAAAGAATAATATATCAAATCGTATTTTTTTAATTATTGAAACATCTTTGTGTTTAATTTATGGAAAAGATAAGATTTTTTTCAATTTTTTTTAACTATATCATATGATGCGTAATGTGAGTCATATGATATAACATTAGCTTCTTTAAAAATTACTCTGTGATTGTGCTTAGGAATGTATTTTAGGAAAACGATGTATTCCTTAAATACAGCATCCCTAAGTACAATATAGTTCGCTGTATTAGTAAACATAATTCGATGAAATTAATATTTGTTTTGTTAGATAAGTTTTCGTTTCCAGTTAAAACTATTTATATTAAGCAATATTAATTGTTTTTGTTATTAAATATTGTTATTTGTTATTCCGATATATAGAATTATTTAATATGAAATTTATAAAATATTTATAAACTGTATTGTAATTATAATGATGTTCATCTATCGATATTTTTGCTAAATAATTAGTAAATTTAATAGTACAGATTACATAATATTTTTCAAATCATACTTCGATGATTGTACATCGATACGGTATATTGAATGGAACGGTATATTAAATATTGAATGGAACCATCAATGTTTACTTTAATTGTTAATGTCATTGTCAATTAACCTAACCGAGCGGCTAAATAGAAATTTA
The DNA here is from genome assembly GCA_038994665.1 of Podotricha telesiphe. Classification (NCBI taxonomy): domain Eukaryota; kingdom Metazoa; phylum Arthropoda; class Insecta; order Lepidoptera; family Nymphalidae; genus Podotricha; species Podotricha telesiphe. The sequence goes on from JAOYRR010000094.1 coordinate 316,201, forward strand.
AAATTATTTTAATCAGTCATAATATTAAAGAATCGATTGAAATTTAAATAACAGTATTCAGCAAGACTCCATTTAAAAACTATTTATTAATGTTATATACTCATTATTATTATTGATTGATTGTATATAATTTCATTTTAACGACAGAAATGAATCTCCAAGACACAACTACTCAATTTAGTTTTAGTATGTTAGAGGGTAAAATAGATAATCGGATTTTAAAAAGTCTCCAAACCATGAATTTCGATAAACCAACACCTATTCAAACCAAAGTCATACCCTATATGCTGCTAGGAGAAGATATAATAGGAGCTGCAAAGACTGGCAGTGGGAAAACACTAGCATTCTTAATACCAGTTGTAGAAAAATTAATAACTTTAGGATTTTCAAGAAGCCATGGTAAACTTAAACATTCATTATTCGACAATAAATATGTTACACAATATTAATGAAGGCTTAAAACTTTTCAATTTTCTTTAGGTATTGGTTGCCTGATAATATCACCCACAAGAGAATTAGCTCTTCAAACTTATGGAGTATTAAAGAAATTAACTATCAATATGGGCTTAACTATTTGTTTGGCAATTGGAGGAGAAAAAAAATTAAAAGAGGTAACATCTCTTCAAAAAGGTATGAAGCTTATATTTTAATCTTTGATAATAAATAAAATGTTGTTTATTATAAATTATGTGAAAATACTACAGGTGCAAATATTGTGGTTGGAACACCTGGCCGTCTTTTGGACCATTTGCAAAATACTTCCAATTTCAAATATAATAATTTAAAATGCTTAATATTGGATGAGGCTGATAAATTATTAGAAGCTGGATTCGAGAAACATCTTACAGGAATCATCAAAACAATTCCAAGTATGATTTTTATAGAAACACACCTAATTGAGACACACATAAAGTTTGAACACATTAGTATTCAAATTTGTCTAAGAGTTCTGACCACTAAGCTATACATACATCTATGTTGAATTTCCTAGATGCTTATTACAGCTTATTTTTGTTATTATTCACTGTTACATATACATTTTCTGTGAATTACACTTTAAACAAAAGTTAAAATAACTATTTTGATGTTCAAAATTAAATTCTTGCATTATAAAATTTCAGAAAAAAGGCAAACAGGTTTATTTAGTGCTACAATAGATGACAAAGTGAAAAATCTTGCTAAACTAGCATTGAAAAGTAATCCTAAATTAATATCTGTTATAGACAATAAGCAATCAACTGCTAATGGGCTCCAACAAGGGTATGTATAACGTAATTTCTTAAAAAAAAATCTGAAAGAAGAAAAACAATATTTAAAATATATAGATACTTGTAATTGTTGTAACTTATGATGACATAATAGGCTATTGTGGTGCAACAAGACTGTGTCTGACAGTAAACGTGATTGGTTGTAGGTTTGATTCTCAATAGGGCGAATAATTATATCTTATTTCTTGCACCTAAGTCAAAGTGCGTCGTTGAGTTCCTCCACTCAACCCACAATGTCTCGATTTCAAGCAAGAAGTAGAAATTTTGACTGATATAAAATAATAATATTTTATTAAACCATTTTCAGATATTGTATTTGTCCAGTAGAAAGCAGAATTTGTTGGTTGTACAAAATGCTTAAGAAAAGTAAGAAAATGAAAGTGATGGTTTTTTTCTCTTCATGTAAATCTGTGGATTTTCACTATGAATTATTTAAAACACATTGTAAAGCATTTGTTTCAAGTATACATGTAAGTGAAGTGAGATTATATTTGTAAATATTACACAAATAGTAATGTTAAATATTTAAAAATAATCAAAACTTTCTACAAAATGTATTATTGTTTTGTTAATTATATAGTATTTATTATTTATGAATAATTATTTATTCCACAAAATACTTTAAGCAGTTAAATCTTTTTAGGGCAAACAAAGTCAACCAAGAAGGAAAGAAGCTTATCAAAGCTTCCTTAAAGCAGATAAAGGGGCTCTATTCTGTACTGATGTGGCTGCAAGAGGTCTAGATATTCCATCAGTAGACTGGATAGTACAATATGACCCACCTACTGATATGAAGGTAAGATGCTTTCAATTATCACCATAAAAATATGATTGTGAAGTGAGGTACTTTGTGTGAGTGATCTTGAAGTGATGTGTAGTATATACGCGCGATGGTTGTGGGTTCGAAACTCGTTCAACCCTACTTGAGGAATACAAAAAAATTAAATATTTCATACAAGAAAATAAATTATTTTCTCTCAACATTCAATGTCACCAAATGTTGTGTTAATATAACGGTAGAAGAAGAGCATGGAGTGTTTTGAAATTATATTTTTTTTGCACCTTTACAGGAGACAGTAAAAATATTTATTTAAAATAAGTTATGCTTTTATATGTTGTTTCTTGATACGTCAAATCAGGATACAACACTAAGCCAAGTTTATTGAAATGAAACTGTTTTTTTCTATCTCCTGTATAGTTCGTGAAAATTACTTGAGTGGTGACTGCTACGGGATGATATGCACATATAACAATATCCAGAAAAAATTGGATGCTGAAAATGAAGAACCTTGTAAAATAGCATAAAATAGAGTTACACAGCTTTTTAAATTATTATTGCAGGAGTACATCCATAGAGTGGGACGGACAGCCAGAGGTCTTAATAACCATGGAAATGCAGTTTTATTACTGAGACCTGAGGAAGAGGAATTCATAGAATTTCTGCGACGAGAGAAAGTATATTTAGATAAATACAATTTTGGTGATCCAGCTGATGATATACAGAATATGGTATGATTTATTTATAATAAAATGCTAGAGGTTCTGATGACGTGTAAATTATGCGTTATTCTAGCAAAGTGTATGTTATTTATACATAAGTTTGTATAATATTAATTTAATGTATTTCTTACGCATTATAAATTTTGCATTATTGCAATATATAAATTACTCCTTAATAATATAGAAAAATTTTAACTATGCCAAATTTCATACTCCTCCGGCGGCATATTTTTTGTTAAAGTTTTCATGCAGGTAAAATAAATTGTGTTGATATAAAATAAAATTATCATTTTTTGAATAATTCCTAAGCATGGAGGCAACTTTATAATATATTACGTCCGATATTGAATAAAAAAGTGTTTTTACTTCATTTAAGTTTTCTTAATACATATTAATATTTAAATTAGAACATATTGAGGACACCGTGGCGTAGTGGGTCAGCGGCTGGCTATAATAGCGATTGGTTATGGTATCGATTCCCTCTCAGGGAAACGATCATAATTTACATAATTTTATTTCTTCACTCTGGTAACAAGACAAAGCGCGGCTCGCCTCTCAACACGCAGTGTCTCGAATTAGGGTGTAAACTGGGGAACAGAGTGTTTTGACAATCTGGCTACCTAGCTAGCTGAAATTATTTCCCATCTCATTTGCATGCATCGAAAATTGTATTTTTATTTTTCAGTTACAGGGTCTCATTGAGCAAGATGGCACTATGAAAGTTCTTGCTCGGAAAGCATATCTCTCGTATTTACGATGTTATAATAAACATCCGTTAAATAAAGTGTTCAGTATAAAAAAGTTGGATTTAAAAATGGCGGCTAAAACGTTTGGTTTTGTCGAACAACCTCATGTTGACTTTTGTATCCTTTTAAAATATTTTTTTAGAGAAAGGTGGACTAGTCTACTTCGACTTTACATTTCAAACGATTTTTTTTCACATTGCACAAAACATTTGCGAGTTCCTCATTGAAAATTTCTTCTTTGAGTTAGAACACTGTCAAAATAATCAACATTTTAATGATTTAATTTTTTAAAATATGTCTAAAATCTTATACGCTTATTACAACTTATTTTTGTTGTTAGCATATCTGTAGAGTGTTTTACAAATTTCTGCTACCCGACGATTATTCTACGAACAATCGTTTGACAAGAGAGAATGCTATTTATTAAATGTATATATTTTTACATTTTAAAATGTTAATCACATATTTAGGAAAATAATTCTAAGTGTGTGATTAACACTTTAAACGATCTCGTTTACCATATCGATATCTGAAAACAATTTTTGATGTCGATATACAAACAGATTCATATTGGATATCTAACTAGTACACTGTGAGTTTTTCTTGTTAAGTGTTGATGTACTTAGTTATCCCCTGTTTAATATTTATGTAGTTTTAAAATCTTGTTACTAATATACGAGATCATGTTAAAAATGGTCCTACGTGTCTTTGATGGAAGCCGTTCCAGTGTCTGTATTAATGTATAATAGCATAAGCAGTATTTTTTTAAAATCGTTTGCAATGTAAAAGGACTGGTTCGGTTGGTACACCTGTACAACATTAAAAAACGATTTGACGTTTTTAAATGTCATTAGGATAAGTTTTTAAAATATTAATTTCCTATTAGACAAAGTAGTGTTGGTTTAAATACCATTTTTTGTCAACTAAATTTACAAATTTCACGAAAATTGGAGAATAGAGGGCTTTGTCACTAGGTGGCTGCCCTTGGGAAATGTTAGATTTGCAATGTCTGTTTATATATATATATATTTATCAAATCATATTTTCTTAACGTATTACAGTAAATTCTAAGAAAAGAAAACGTAAGGAAAATAAATGAAGAATGCTGTTCTTTCAATGTTTTTATTAAAACGAAAAATGAAATTACTGTGTTTTATTCTAATATAAAACCTGAATTATTAAAATAACATTATGATAACATGAAATGAGTACACAAAATATCATTCTCTCAGTTGTGGAAACTTAAAAATCACATTAATATGCAACAATATGTCACAGTATAAAACATTCACAACTGAGGTAAATTACATTATTTTTTGAACAAAGCCAGCTTAGTTTACGAATCATACTAAAAGTTCTGAATTGTTTTTATAGTCTAAAATATTTTTAAAATGCACATGTTCCGTTGATACGTCGCCTTATATATCTGTATGTCAAACTAACATGATATAAAAATATTAGCATTTTGCACTCCTCTATTATAAACTTTAATTGTGCTAAATTTCATACTCGTCCATCAGCATAATTTTCATAAAAAAAGGGGTACAAAGTTCACATATTATATATCATATCATAATATTGTAAATAAGAGGAAAATAATCAGTGTCAAGCGTTTTATTTATTTGTTATGGCATGATGTATTGAAAATGATATCCTTACATAACCTAAACTGACTATGCTTCATTATTTCAGCTTACAGCCCGCTTATTATTTCCCTTTTGCCTATATATTTTTGTTTTCCCATCTTTCTTATGCTGAGGTTTGTTTAATGTCTTGAAGTATCCAAAACCACCTCCACCCTTTCTTTTTTGTACCGGACCTTTACTAGTTACCTTCAGTTCTACAGCAGGTGGTACAGTAAAGCCAAATGATTTTGACACTTTTGCTAAATCAATTGTATCTATGTCAAATATAGTCTTGAGATGATGAGAATCATATGCTCGGAGATAGCTCTTAAATGCTTCTTTAGCTGATTGGTTAAGGAAATAGTTTCTTGATATTAGTTTTTCCATCTGAAACAATAATGGATTTGGTTAATAAGAAGTTAAATGTTTATTCATAAATTTCTAAATAATATACATTAGTTTTTTTTTTTATAGTCCAGATGCAATCTGCCTTGTACCAAACGAGTCAGATTGCAGGTTTCGATTCCCAGAAGAATTAGCATTTCATGGATTCATCATGTTGCAGAAAGAAGCACTGAGCAGTGCCTGGGACTTGCAATCCAAGTGTAGGCTTAAGGAGCCCTTTGAAACTGAATTAACACTTGCTCCACTATCTGAGCTCCTCTCTTTAACCAACTATAATTTACTGATCGTCCATGAGATCTTGTTTTAATATCGGAATAGTTTCTGTGGTACCCTTCTTCTACATGATCTAAACAAAAATAAATTTATTATAAGTACCTGTAGTTGTATATCTGCAACTTTATTCCACGAGAATTCAAATTCATTCAATGTTACTTTAGACTGTTTCAAGTATCTGAGAAATCCTAATTCTTCAGGACGTAAGAATAACAAGGCATGTCCGCTTGTACCGAGACCTCTTGCAGTCCTGCCCACTCTGTGAATATATTCCTAGAAACAAAAATGTATATTTTTTTTGTGAAGAACTATAAAACAAGTAAAAATACTATTTAATTTCATAAGATATTTTCTTGAGATACAAATTTGTTTCTGAATAGTTTATATTATATGTAAATATTGCATTCACATTGTTCTTTCACTATACATATTCTTCATTAATCTATACATATCACTAAAATCGCTCTCTGTACATGGAAGATACATGAACAGAAGGATTATTGGGTGCATTTATAAATGTAATGAATCCAAAAAAAGTTAGAAATATATATATATATATATATATTTTCTCTGTGCGTTCATGCACGCCAATTTCAGAAATGGCTATTGCATTAATTATTTTATTAAAATTACAATTTTTAATAGTTAGTGATTAAGTGGGAATGTGGGTTGGTGAAAAAACGAAATAGTTGAAGTTGAGTAGCTTACGCAGGCGAAACCGCGAGCGGGTCCCTAGTTACAAACATAAATCTTCGCAAAATACCTTAGGATCGTCAGGTGGGTCATACTGTACGATCCAATCAACAGCCGGTATGTCAAGACCTCTCGCCGCCACATCAGTGCACAATAGTATACCACTCTCAGCATTGCAAAATTGGAAGAAAGTTGTCGTACGTTTTGCTTGTTGTTGTTTACCCTGAAATAACAATTTTGTATAAAACCAGTTATTGCCAAAAAAATAAAGGATTTCCATACAAACATGTCAGAACCCTTCAACCTTCTTAATCAGGCACATAGTACCTGTAAATCTCCCTGCCAATATAATTTATTTATAAAGAAAAAAAAACACCATCTAAGTTTTCCTCACGCAGCAGTATCGACCGAGAGAAGACATTGTGTGGTGGAGCTCAATGCCACGGTTCATCTTACCAGAAAGGGGATAATTATTTATATATCATTCTGCTAAGAGGGGTTCGAAACTTTGAATCCATAACCTTCGTGATAAGGGCCAGATACTGTCCGACTGCGCCGCTTAACGACGACTGACGGCTTCAAATATCACATTATTTAAAATATATATCTTTGATAAAGCAAAGAATATATATATATATATATATATTATTTCTATTTAAATACGTAATTAGTATAAATCAAACGTCAGTTATTGAGGAAAATTAGAATTGCAAAATACAAAACCAAATTACTTACATGTATAGACATGACAGGCATATCAATATAATTAAAAAGTTCATGGTGGTACTTCACAGACATACATGTTGATAGGAACACCATCACCTTCTTTTTTCTATTTTTCTTAAGGAATGTGAATAGAACCATCATACGTTTTTCTGAAGGGCAAACAATGTACCTGAACAAAACAAAAATATTATATTGTCATTGAATCAGGACATGTGCTAATTTTTAATCAAAAGAAATATACAGATGGAGACAGTGGAAGTTATTTAATATGTACATACATTACAATGTAAAAATATCTAGAAAAATATAAAGTGAGTTTGTTTTACAAAAAACCATTGCAAAGTCACAATCAAATTCTATTTAATTTATACAAAAATTTAGTACAAGGAAAGCATGAATTTGTCTAAGAGACACCTAGGATGTCAAGATACTCTGTCTGCCACTGTCCCTCGGGCGTTAAGGTATTTATGGTATTGTTGAGTCTTACTGGAGCAGAGAAATAAACATAATTTATATATTATCATTACTCCATGAAGGAAATCGAACCCACAGCCTACACAATATTAATAATAAAACCATTTTAATTTAGTAAAGTACTCCTCCTTATTTTATTTTAGTATTAAAATGCATCTTTGTCAAGCAAACTAAAGAAGAATTTTTACATATTTACCCTTGTTCCAATGAGTCTACAGTAGCTTGTTCCCTATGATCATCCACTCCCACATACACAGGTTCATGTTTAACAGCTAATGCAGTCAGTGATTCAGTTTTTTTTGTCTGTGTTGCACTAAACAACATGGTTTGGCGCCGTTCTATAAATATATAATAAATTATAAATAACATATAATAAGTTTGATAATATTTTCTATAAAGTATTCATCAAATTGAATTAGAAAAAGAAAAAGTTAATAATTTGTTGCTTGTTATGTTAACATATTAAAAATAAATGCTCAATAACTATTAAACGAGTAAAACTATAGTGAAGAGAAATTAAGATATTTATAGTTTTAATATACAATTAAAAGTAAAAAAGAAATTACTTGGCAATAGTCTTATAATCTGCTTAACTTCCTCTTCAAACCCTATTTCCAATATTCTGTCAGCTTCATCAATAATTAAGCATTGAAGATTTTTGTATAAAAAGTCTGGAGTGTTTTGTAAATGATCCAATAGGCGACCTGGTGTCGCAACTAATATGTTGATGCCTGTAAACATAAGTTATAGCTCAAAATCTACTTAATTTTACGGCATTTACATAAGATTAATTTAAATATTGAAAAATGAAGTTTATTTAAATCATTGTCTTATAATTTAGCTAAATTACAATATAAAGTTAAAAATACCTTTAAACATTGTGAAGAACAGTTATATAACCTTGTTGAGACAAGAAATTATTAAGAATTACATTCTAATTATTTTAAACTTACCAATTATATAGAACTAGGCTTTATAATATAATATAACACATATAGTAAATAAAAAAAATATTTTTTTTTTCTATAGTAATATAGTAAATAAAAAATTATATATTTTATCTATAGTAATTAAAGAATATTAATATAATAATGACTAATTTTTGAGATGGAATCAAACCCACAACCAATCACATTTACAAGTAGACATTGTCTCACTGCACCCCATGATGGCACATGTAAAATTAAATTAAATGAATTATTGAACAAGTACAACTTTTTTATACACACCTTTTGATAGTTTTTGTGCTTCAGTACTTCTATTAGCACCACCCATGACCAATCCATATGTATGATGATGATATTTCATTAACTCCATTAATACACCAAAAGTTTGCATTGACAGTTCTCTTGTAGGTGACAAAATGATAACCCCAGTTCCTACAAATAATTTTTAGAGTAAAAAATCTATATAAAACTACATAAAATAAATATACTGTAAAAAATTATCAGATATCCATTCTGTGTTCATAAAAAAACTCTAGACTGGCCATACTTTTGTTCATACTGAAACAAAAGTATATGACTCAACAGGTAACTGGAGTTCTTTATATTTTTGTTTCAGTATAAACTATATGGTGTCCAATTTTCACATTCGCCTTTGTATCATCATTTAAAGTTTTAGTAAATATAATACATGATATTAATAAACAATACTTAAATAATATAACAGTACTATTTGAATACTAAAATAATATGGTGTATAAAAATTATTGCTTGCAACTTGTGCTTTTTAGCCTATGTTTAGAGACAGGATGTACCACACGATTTTAAAATTGCATAGGAACTGCTCGGGTCCTTTTTACCATAATATTTTACTGTGTGACTATGTAGTATAGGCACACTGTTTCCATGGGATGAGGGATGTCATGCTTTCTCCTGCACAGCAAGGCAGGAACTTTAGTCTCAAGTCACATTTTAATTTTCACTATCTTGAGATTGCATTATATATGGCAATACTTAATGATGCAATATTGTTACTTTGTTATGCGTGAGTGGAGAAATGAAAGTACATTAAATGAAATTATTCCCCCAAGCACTGAACCCACAATTTGGGTTTACAGTCAATCACACTACATCACAATGGCCTCAATAGAAGTTCTATCTAGATTAGTGTACTTAAATAATTACAATTTTAAATATATTTGTAAATACCCATAAATTCATCATTTTAAGTCTAATAACTAAATGGTATCTTACCATTTCTCGGCTTGAATTTTAATTTATATATCAAGTCAATTGCTGGTATTAAGAAGGCAAGTGTCTTTCCTGAACCTGTCCTTGCAGCACCAACAAGATCCCTGCCCTCAAGTAGTGGTGGTATTGCTTTTGCCTGTATTTCTGTCATTGTTGTAAATCCCATATCTTTTATACCCATGAGGGTAGCTTCACACACCTTGTCTTCAAGTGATGAGAATTTCTGGTCTGATAAAATTCCTAGACATAGACTGGAACCAGGTACTGCAATAAAAGTTAAATACTCATAATTATATAAGTTGGATAAAAGTTATATCAACAATTACAGAGCTGTGTATATCTTCCCACCCTTAAGAGTGAAGATGTCTGTACACTCAACACTTGAAAGCTTCATATTGTACCGCTCAGAGAATACCTCAAGAGGAAGATAATTCCACAATTTGTATGCATGTTAGATGAAAAAGGAGTAATTGTGAAAACTTACATTGAGCTTCATCTTTGTTCTTTATGTCAACATCACTGTTATTTTCCACATCTTGATCACTTTCTGCTTCTTCTTTTATTTCTGGTTCAGGTGCAGCTTTTTGTGTCTTTTTCTTCTCTACAAATTAGGCACATTAAACGTTATTGAAGAAAAATAATTTACATGAAAAAAAGTAAGTAAATTTATTACTGATCTTACTTTTAGGTACTTGAGCTGTGCTATCTTCATTTGCTCTCTTCTTAACATCAATTGAAATATTATCATCACTTGACGCCTCTACCACATCTGATTAAAATAGTTACAATAAGTAGTGTATATACCGTAAACGTAACATCCAAATAATAGCAAACTACAACACACTGCCGACACTACTGGGTGTAAAAAGGCGAAATTTATTATGTAAGTGAATGTAAAAAGGTGAAACTTATTATGTAGGTTTTTAACCTAGTATAACTAGTATAAAATATATAATTCGAGTTAAAAACATGAAGTGGAGGTTACCTGTTTTATTTTCTTGTGTACCATTGGTCTTTTTTGATAAGAGCTTAATCTTTTTCTTTTCTCGTTTCTTAATTTTTCGCATCAATATTTTATCTGGCGTTGGCATTTTATAAGATAAATTAAATTTTTTATTTACTAAATTGCGCTAACCAACGTGCGCTGAATGCTGCTAGCGCGTGGTAAATAAAACGTCAAATTGACATTATACAATTAGTCAAAATATAATTTATATTATCCATCTGTGGTTAAATCTGCTGAATGACGCTTCTAATTGTTTTAAAAAAATATTATATAATATTATTTGTACATAAATGAAATGATGAACGATAAACGTGTGATAAAACAGTACATTTCTTTATCACACATTTTCCACATTATGTGTGTACTCATTTTGAATTACATACCATAGATAATGAAACAATTAAACTTCTATAGTATATTCTATATTTCCAAAACACATGTGTAGTGTTATTGTTATTGTACTTTATAGTATTGTAATTTTAAAGTATGATTAATTATCATCTAATTGTTAACCTTTCATTTATTTCTTAATTTGAAAGTGATGTTTTATAATATTAAACGACTTTTAAAATTAGAAAAACGTATCTAAAATATTGACAGATTATTTATTTGTTAAATTTAAAAAGTATTTAATATAATTTACAATAATGAGTGAACAGTTTAAGAATAGAAAGTTTAAGGACTTACGTGGTAAAATTTCTAAATCAACTTTAAATGCTATAAAAAGTTTGGGTTTTAAAGAAATGACCGATATACAAAATGATGTTTTGCCAAAGGCTTTGGAAGGGGCAGATGTAGTTGCTACAGCCAAGACTGGGTCTGGCAAGACATTAGCATTTTTAATCCCCGCAGTAGAGCTAGTTATAAAATTATTAAAGGAGCAAAAACAAGGTATATAATATATTTTAAGTCATTGTGTTTTTAAATGTTTAAATGAGATAATAATTTGTTATTTATTTTAAAAACTTTTTAGGTACACTTTGCATCATAATTTCACCAACAAGGGAACTTGCATTACAAACATTCACAGTGCTACAAAATATTTTGTCATATTATAATATGATATCTGCAGTACTAGTTATAGGTGGAGAAAATAGAAAAGCTCAAAGTGTGAAACTTGCAAGTGGTATTTATTATTTTTAATTCATTATTTAATTATTTAATATATAAATTCAATCTTGTGCATATATACCATATGGTTTAGTTACTTTAAATTTTCTTGTGCACATTATAGGGGCCAACATTGTAGTTGCTACACCAGGCAGATTATTTGATCACATGAGAACAAAAGAATTTGATTATAGACAAGTTTCCTGCTTAATATTAGACGAAGCTGACAAAATATTTCAGTATGGATTTGAAGAAGACCTAAAGCAGATTATTAGTAGACTTCCTAGTAAGATCTGGATACATATATTTTCCAAGTTTAATTATATCTTTATTGGAACAGCATGTAAAAATAACTAATCAAATATAAATATAACTTGCAGAAAATAGACAAACAATGTTATTTAGTGCTACACAATCAGAAACAACAGAAGCATTAATAAAGTCTGCTATGAAAGAAGAAGTCCAAATCATAAATGCAAATGAAGATAATGACAGAGCTACAGTAGAAGGTCTTAAGCAAGGGCAAGTCTCACTTGTGTGAAGAAAATAAAATTTTCAAATATTATAATTAAAATTAATTAATTATTTCTTTTTAAAAGCTTTCACTGCTTAAAGAGTAGTTGAATCAAATTATTTCATATATGTATATTTTAACTTGTATATTTATGCTCACAGATATGTTGTGTGTGAAACTGAATATCGGCTGCATTGGATACATAAGCTTCTAAAAAAAACACAGAATTCAAAAATCATGATATTTTTCTCAAGTTGCAAATCTGTAGTATTCCATTATGAATTTCTTAGCAAATATTGTCTGATGCCAGTGTTATGCATACATGTGAGTATATTGGTACCTGTTACCATGTTCAAAACACCACAATTAAAAAATAGAACTAAATTAATAAGAAGTATTTTATTATTTTATGTATCTAGTCTGTAATTTAAATACTATGTATACCTTACTGTTAACTAATCAATGAAGCAATTAATAAAAAGATTTACAGTATTATTGTATATACAAATAACACTTCAAAGTATTCAATGGTTATAAACTAACAGCCAATCTACTGTTATAATATTTTAGTATGCTATGTTATTATTTATTATATATTTTTGTTCTTAAATGTCCTTGAATGAATGAATGAATTTATTTTAATAAATAAAATATATATTTTTTAATATTTCTGCTTTAAGGGAAAAATGAATCAAGCAGATAGAACAGGAACTATAGATAGGTTTTATAATGCAGACAAGATGACCCTGCTGTGCACTGATCTTGCTGCAAGAGGGCTGGATATACCTGCTGTTGACTGGATTATTCAATTTGATCCTCCATCAGATACAAATGTAAGTAACTATTTAATTTTGTAACTATTGTAAAAAAGTATAATTCTGGAGACTGGGAATTAGAATATTTTTCATTTATATATAAACACACATAAAATTTTATTTATTTAATTGTGGTCATTGTGGTGCAGCGGGACATCTCTGACTGTAAAAGCTTTAAAAATAGCCAAAGATACTACTTATTACATCAGCTATCTGCCAGTGAAAGTCCTGTCAAAATCGGTCCATCCATTCCAGAGATTAGCCAGAACAAACAATGTTATTTCGGTATATATACTGTGTATGCATTAAGTAAAAATCTGTTATTTTAATGTTACAAAGAGACACTCCAATTTTATTTATTTGCATAAATTATTTTTATTTACCCGCTCTGGTACCTAATACAAAGTGCGGCATTGATTTTCGCTACTTAACGAAATAAGTCTCAATTTCGGATGAAAAGTGGAGAATGGAGTGACTTGAGAGAGAGAAGAAAAAGCGTGACACTGTACATACAATTTATGAGAGACCTGGCGTTACAATTATATTAAACACTCAAATAATCCTAAATCCATAATTACTAAGTTATTAATTCATTGAACATAATATAATATTTCTCAGGAATATATTCACAGAGTGGGGAGAACCGCACGAGGCTTAGGAGCTGAAGGGCGGGCAGTGTTGCTATTGCGACCAGAGGAAATAGAATTTATAACTTATTTGAAAGACGCCAAGATATATCTCGATAAATATGAACTGTGGAATAAGTACAGCGATTTGTCATCAAAGGTACATATTATAACTGTTGCGCTTAATGGCTAAGCGAGAAAACAGCTTATTATTTCTTATTTTCTATAGTTATGGAATGCATATAATGCTAATTATATATAGCTATAAATAATATGATATATTTTTTTAATTATTTTATGTGGGATAGACTGGTTAGGTTAAAATTTTATTTTTGTCTGAGGTTTACGTCGTTTAAACTACTTTTAGCTGATTAGTTGAGACGCCATGAGACCTCCTAACCCTCACTGACTGCACATGAGCTGCCGTGGTGGTCGCTTATCGCCTCAGCTGGGTCTCCCTCGAGCAATTGAGGGTCTCACCCGACTGGGCTGATCGCCCAAGTGGCTTAAAGCTTATCCTATTATCCCCATCCCGCGTACGGGAAACACCACAAAACAGGCCAAAAGGGCCCTACCAAGCGACACGCTCATTTTAGTGGGCAGTGAAGACCTTCATGGTCAGGGGGCCTAGGCCTGGAACCATTCCACATGGAATCCACAGCTATGTCGTGTATGTGACAAAAATTTTGTTCAAAATAATTACTCCAGCTTCACAATTTTTCCTGTATATCAGGGTAGTCCGAAATAACCTAGTGTCAAGACACTCCGGTATCCACTTTCGGCGTTGAGTGGGACACAACGCCGCGCTTAGGTACCAGAGCGGATAAATGAAAATAATTTTAAATTATTTCCCCGAATGGAAGTTGAAGCCACAAAAAGTTGCATTCACAATCAGACGCTGTCCCACTGCGGCGCTACTATGGCCTGAATTACCTCATAAAATAATTAATATAAATTCCTTTACTTTTTTTTATATGTAGATAAACAAAGCGATGGAGGATCCACAGTTCCATATTATGGCAGTTGAAGCATTTGAAGGTTACATACGAGCATTTGAAGTGAAAAAATTGAAACATGTCTTTAATTTGCTGAGCATGGATATGGAAGCGGTGGCAAAGTCTTTTGGATTGAAAGAAAAGCCAGACGTCGATATTCGTGAGTTGACTTTTTAGAAATTTTGTAAATAAATATGATAATTACTATTGCAAATCTTTTGGTTATTAAGATCTATTAATGGGCCGTCATGGCGCAGTGGCACATCGTCTGCCTGTAAATGCGAATAGCTAAGGGTTCGATGCTCATTCATACGTAATGTTTGAATTTTCAGCAGGAAAAGGAGAACGGAGTGTCGATACTATGACTACCTTGCTATATACATATAAAAGTTTGGATTCGAGTGTTTTAAAATATAGACTTCCTTTTCATTTCCCTATACTTCTGTTCTTTTATACTTTAAAAGTATAATTGCCACATTTAGGATTGTAATATTAAGCACTTTCGTTTAAACATTATTGTTGCTATGAAAGAAAAGCTTAACATTTAATTTGAACGTTTCGGCACTTATGTGGTGAGCAAATTATAGTTTAATTAGCCTGAGCATTCCCATGGAAGTTTACAAACGTACATACATTTTGTAAAGATATTGACGGATTCTCAGCTTCTGCACTTTTGTATATAATTAATTATATTCTTATTTATATTGATTGAGTGTTCTCGTGGCGCAGTGGGACAGCTTCTGACTGTAAACACAATTGGTTGTGGGTTCGATTTCTACTCGGAGTAATGGTTATATTTAAATTATTTTTATTTCTCCACTCTGGTGAATAAGAGCAAGCACGGCGTCCAGTTCCGCCGCTGAACAGCAATATCTCGATTTCGGGCGGAAAGTGAAATACGGAGTGTATTGAAACTAAGTTCTCTCCGACTATACTGGTATGCGGGAAAAGATATATTGATATTATATATGTATTAATACAAGTTTTTTATAATTCCAGGTGTTGGTTTCAGTAAAAAGCACAGACTAAGAAAGAGGATGGCTACTTTATTAGATAATAAAAGCACAAAGTTATTAAAAACTTAATTTATTTTAGTTATATTATATGTAAATATATAGTATAGTTACATATTAAATATTTTATATACAGATTTTTGTCATTTTATTCCAATATTTTTGCACGCAATAGGATATAATTACTGAACTAAATAGTGTACAATAAATTATTTTAAATAAACCTAGATCTAGATAGATGGATCCTATATCATAATTTTTTTACAATGTAACGTTAAAATACCATAGATAAATTATAATTTCAATTGTCTATGACTAGATGAAATTAGAGTTAATTACAAAATTAGTGGAGTTTAGTTTCAACTATTTACATCATCTTAATAATATAGGGATAACACAATTACGTGACAATGTTGTTATAATCTTAAACATGATATAGGAACTTTACATTTTATCAACTAATGAAGTACAAACTTTTCAAGTATGTTTATAATTTTTAAAAGAAATAATATATCATTTGGCACAATTGATTTTGTTAAATCATTTGATGGAGTCTTAAAATATTAAAACCATAATTGAGTAATGTTTGACCCATATTGTTACATTTTGTGTTATTTAAATGCTGAATATTGAAGCCATAATTTTTCTTGGTTTTTATTAAAAGCATTCATTCTTTATATATTTGCTTATGCTTTTTCTATTGAACCAGACATACAGTTAAGTTTTATCCAATAGTCAGCCTGTATTAATTTATATTATTTAGCAGTTTTATAATTTCATTACATATCAAGTTATTAATTTTACTTTGTAAGAATTATATTTTAAATATAATCTGTTTTAGCAATCTCTGTTATTAAATAATTATATAAAATCTGTTACCAGGTTTGTTTTACAAAACACATATTTAAACAAATATTATTTTGGGGAAGTACTCATTTCATAAATATTGTTCCTTGACAGTTTCTCATAGCAGTCTTCATGATTATGCTGATGGTTAACTGCATATATCATAGAATCAATAGTTTCTACTGTCGCTGGACACCTGTTAAGTGAAAAATATTGAACACATCTCCAGGATGTTTTCCCATGTGTAGTTGAATGTTTTGTGTAAACAAAATTCATATGGACTAGTTGCTTGTGTCCTTTTCTACTGTAGATATACTTGTATCGAGCTGGCAATTGATTTTCACATCCATTTATAACTAATGACAGAGCATCTGTAACAAAAGTTTATATTTAATTTTACAAATCAAAAATATATATTATCTAATTTAAAAGTTTAAAATTTCTAGTAAATTTGGGCTTGAAATGAAATAAATTTATTGAGTATACATTATTTATTCATATAAAACACTCAATAATGTCAAACATCACGCAGTACTATAAAAATATAATTTCATCATACATAATCTTAGCCAAATTCTTAAAATATCTATCACATATAGGAATGTGAATAAATCTTGTATTATGCTTACATTTTATTGACACAGAGATCATAAGCAACCAGAAAGGAATTTACCATCACATGCAAATTTAGTTAAACTTATTTAATACAATAAATAGACTAGAATATGAGCAATATAATGTCTTTAGAAAATATGGCAGAGGATTGATGGCACATTGTATAGAGAAAATAAAGTAGTGCGTTGGCACAAACAGATTCTAAGTATCACAGGTTACTGACATTATTGTGCTAATTTTAAATGCTTAAGAGTTTTATTACAGTAACTTCATGTCTTATTTATCTTCAATCAGTTTGGTCCCAAAATTTATTGAATCTATGATTCACCTATTGACTGACAGATATCACTTGTGAATATAAAAAAATACTTTTCTTACAACTAGACCTCTAGAGAGGTTAAAATCATGGACTTAATCTAGGGTGCATAATAATCTCCTTGTAGTTGGGATACTTTGAACATATCACTGAAATGTATTTCAAAACATGGCGACTTGCAAAAGGGTAATTCACATGCACTGCACATAAATCTAGTGTCGCGCCGTTTGCCTATACGCCAACAGAGTCTACATGATCGTTGGGGATATTTCTTTTTACCATCTTCTTTTTGCGGAATTGTAACAAGACGGTGTTCCATTGCATATCTGGGTATCTCATCTTTTACACTTGGTGCTTTACCATTAACTAAATTCTTTAAATCCATAAATAATGAGTTAAAGCTGGTGCAATCTGAAAACACGATGGCCTTTTTCATTATAATTGATAACAAAATAAAATTTTTGAGGAATTTTGACAATGTTGAAAATGCCATCGTGTTTTCATAGCATGAAGGGGTTGCAACAGAAGACAACATATGCTAGAAAAATAACAAATGATTCCATTTTCAACACAATCTCTATTCCTATTATAAATAATAAAGGAAAAAAAAAACATTTATTAAGCAACAAATCTAACCACTACTTATCCTTTTTGTAGAATAAACTTGCATGTTCAAATATCTAAGTGTTTTTTAGATGTATAGATTAAATAAACTTTTTTTATGAAAAATCAGATACTTTATAAAACAGAAAATTAAAACATTCAAGTATATTTATAGTGCAAGTTAATTGGCAAATATTTTTTTTAGAACATTTAAATATTATAAAAACTACTTACTTTCTTGTGGCGATTGGTAGTCCATAGGTATAATCAGATTTCTTTTTATTTCTCTTGAGCTTTCATAACTTTTAGGAGTGGTGCATACAGCCGGATCTGATACTATAATATCACTGTCATCACATTCTGTTTTTAATGATAATTCATTTTCTATTGTTTGAGTTTTACTATAATCTTTTTCTGTATTTTGCTTTTGTATTGGATTTAATGATGTTGTAATTTCAACAGGATTTTCTTCATATATACTCTGAATATTCTCAAAGCTAGTTTGTAGGCTATTTGATTTATTGCTTGTCAGTTTATCAGATATTTTGGGTCTCTTTTCATTGTTATGTATGTCAGAATAATAATTCTTTTGTAAAAACTCCTCAGATTTCCTTTTAAGACTACTCAGTCTTTGTAATTTTTCTATGAATTGTCTTTGTTTCATTAATTCTATATCATTACTTTCTGATATTTCATTTGTAGCAGAATCATACATGTCAGAGGTACTTGATTCTGCATCGGGACTATCTTGGGATACATTTTGCTTAGTTAACTCTTTATCATTATCAAATGCTTCTTCTTCAGTCTGTAATATTAAAAATTTATTACTTATAAAATATAATGGCATAGCCACAATAATAAAAACATCAATATAGTCATACTTTGTTGCACTAATTAATTAATAAAACATAATGTGAATTAATATTACCTTAGCTTAGGTAATATTATCTGTTAACTGTAAAACTTTTACTATCATATACAAAAATGGCTCATAAATATTGAATTGTTAAGTTTACCTCTTTATTGGTCAATCCTTTTATTTGTAGAACTTCAGCTGTGCCTATAAAGCTAGTCAGATCTTCTCTTTTTACGCTGACTTCTCCATGGTACATAAATTGTAATAAATCTCTCATAGCTTTGTGTGTGACATCCCTTAGAACTACTGTAATTTTAAATCACTCTTTAACATAAAATAAATTCCAACTTTAATGTGCTATATGTTGATTAGGACTGACTCATATAAGATTTTAATTTGATACATACCAATAGGATGTTGACATGGATTTAATTGAAACATTTTTTTGAAATACGGCGAACATATTGATAATATAACTTTATGTGCCTGCAGCAAATGACCTTCAACAGCAATAGTAACATCCACAAATTCACCGTTCCCTAACAAACCGGCAAATCCTTTGCTCAGGTTCCCGTGGAAATTGTTCCAAGACAATGAGAATTGTTGGTCCATTTCTATTCACGTTTTGGTGCCATCTGAAATACTGCTAAAGTTAGATTATATTTTAACATTTAAAAATCATTTTTGGCTTAAAAATTAAGAAAACTCACTTTAATCGGAAGTAATAAATAAAAAAATATTCGCAGCTAATGGGATGTTTTCGCGAATAAGATGAAAGCAAAGTCTGACATTAGGAAGCGGCGCGTCGTCTAGTGTTGTCCACTAAAATACACTTTTGGAAATCTAGTAGAGTATAATCCATAAAAGTATTACTATTAAATAATAATATAATTAAAACAAAACATACTTTATATTTAAAAGTTAAATATATATATATAAGATTACAATTTACATTAAATATAAAATTATTTATTTTTAGTTACCCAAGTAGTTTGTAATATAGAGTAACCTTAAATATTTTTTTATTATGGATAAAGAGTGTACTTGTGGGTTGACATAAAATTTGATAGTACACCCATAGATATTATACCACCACCACCTATATTATTTAAAATATAGTAAAAAAAATAAAGTATATATAAGGACGATAAAAATGGTAGATTTGACTTCTTTTATAGAATTATCTTAATTCGTATAATTTCATTTCCATGCGTCCTTTTACAATAGAAGTACACTTCTACAGAATATTAGAGGTTCCAGTTAAACAGTAAAATATAATTATGTACTATAATTTTTATAAATTTTTACTACTTTTGAAGGGTAATCAGTCACCTATCCTCTTTTACCAATCACCAATGCACCATCTATTACTTCTCTATTCTTTTCATCAAAGGTCATGTTCTCAACGTCCTAAGCCACCTGAGCACGCCTGTATATTTTCTTCACGAAGACTATGCTGTAAGAATATAAAATAATAATAAATGAACATGTGTAAAAATATAATTAACTAAAAATGTTATTACAAATAAAAATACTTGTAAAATAACTAAGCCACCCTAAACCGACATTTGAATGATTTTTCATGATAAGTAACGCTCCAGCCGAAAACACCCAATACTAATGGTTACACTACTTTCCGATTCTTTAGGTACCCTCTAGAACTTCGACAGTAAAATTGCACAAATTGTTTCAGTTGCACGACTTACAAATACCTACATTTCTAACTCAGTTACTAGTGATTTTGTTCGCTTTCCATTAGTATAGAGCTGGCTGAAACTTTTCAACAGTGACCGCAAACCAGTCTAGCTAAATTAAGTTTCAACACAACTTTGTAGACGTATTTAAAAGATTGTATGCTCCTATACATGATATTGATTGGATTTAATACTTGCCAAATTTATATTTTATTATATATATATATATATATAACCCAAAATATGTCTTAAAAGTAAAAAGGATTTAAATCTCGAATCAAGAATACATTTTAGAGATGTCCAGCCCAGTTCAAGTGCCAATTAATAAAGCTTTGTAGTGGCACAGTCACCCTATTTCCTAAGATAGCCCAACCGTGACGGCGCACTTTTAATTTTCTGGTGTCACGAGTTATAGCGATAAGGCCGTTACCCTTTTCACCCTCTGACGAAAGTATGCTATGAATGGGCTTCTTATTAAAAGTGTAGAAAACTTTCATCATCAAGATAAGTTTTCCATTGTTATATTAACAATGTTATGAATAATGGCGTATGCAAGATTAGTGCAATTTAATTTGTAATTAATATATTTTGCGTACAGCATTTTCAATGTACGAATTCAGCTTGAGTGAATATTTTCTTAAATTTATGTTATAATATGCAGTGTTACTTTGATATACAAGAATAACGTTAAACGTTTAAATGTTTGCAACTAAGCTGCTTTTTTGAAATCGGAACAAATTATCTTATACTTGTTGTTAGTAAGGACGTCTTATTTTATTTTTCTCTTCTTATCTCGCTAAAGGTAGAAATCGAATAATAGAATCGCACAACGTTATATTTTTAAACACATTTTGTCTATTGATGTGAAACATAAGGCACTGATTAGAAACAAGATTAGAACTTTTCTTTTCTTTACCATAAATTGCCAAGGCACCTTATTATTTTCATTTCTTAAAACATATTTAGTATTATATTTCATAATACAAAGTTTCGTGTATCGAATATGATATGTATTGAGCGTGATATCGAAACGGTCTTGGCGGACCGCGGTCATTGGGGAGGCTGCCAGTGACAGGTAATCGATGTAGTTTGCTAGTTTATTTGGCTATCGGTACAGTTTTCGACATGTGTATCTGCTCGATATAATCGTTGCGGATAAATCGATATAATTGGGAACTCGAGCGTTAACTGTGCTTTTAAGGCAGTGTGTTTTTAAGATCAGCTTATTTTACTTTCGTACATTTTACTATATTATGATAGATTGTAGGTATATTTGTTACAGAACCATGGTGCAGTGTGAATATTCTGATTATATACATTGGTAGGGGGTTCAAATCGACGGTGAAAATTTTTGAACTAAATAGATCTTAGAATTTATTTAGGTATTCCCAACCACCGCCAAATAAGAAAAGTATATTTTTTTATTATATTACCTTTTATTAATGAATCATAATAATTTATTCTATATTCGTAAAAGTGGATCTCTAATAAGCAGAAACGGTTCAGTATGCGGTCGGAATGGCCTATTGAGTGTTCACAATGGAGCCAATCACGCGGCCCCAACTTCCAAGACCTCTGGAAGCACGTCCCGCACTTCCGAGTTGCCGGATTCAGTCGCTATCCCTGAAATTCAGTATTACCCGTAATTACATATATATTGTAAAGCTAACCACACAAAGTGAGACATTTTTTAAAGTTATTTTTATATAGGTAATTCTAGCTATAGCCCATAGTCCATATGAACTGCCTTCCAACTTGATCTTTAATATCTTCTACTTCTTCTACTCCTATACAGTCCCGTAAATCCATGAATTATTTTTAAAGAATTGAAATTTATAGCATATTTTAACCTTTTGAAATTAAACTATTTTTAACAGGATTAATCGTGTATATTATTGGTCGCGGATACATTTTAGAAACCCGACGTTTTAAACACTTTACAGTAGTCAGTAGTCACGGGTAGTCTGAGATAGTATGAGACGAATGACGATTAATCCGGTTAAAAATAGTTTCATTTCAAAATGTGCAGTAATCGCGAACATCAAAGATCTTATTATATTTTAACCTCTATACGTCTCCTACACGGCCGATGCACAAAATGTCGTAATGCACTTTCATTCAACTTTGTTGTGTGTTTAGTGTAAAGTTTCACCCTTATAGTCCCAAGATTGTCAGTCTACTATCGACTAAATCTATCAGATTGTGTGCGAAGTTACAGGTACACGATGTACAGTAAATAGGTCGACTAGAAGTTTTGCTGTTCGAACGAGAACTTGAAATCGAATAGATATCGAAATGCTATTATAATTATCAAGTTCTATTGTTAATATGTGCACCATGGAATATCGGAAGAATTACTAAAACAATTTTAAACTCGAAAGGAAATAAATTTATACTCTATAACTAATTAGGTTAGGTTCCTATAATTTTCTATGCAGATATAAATAGGTATATCCGTAAGGACTACATATTTTTAATATCTTAAAACGACTGAAGTACAAAGCGTAATTATAAATATTAAGAAAAAAATAATCCAAAAGTTTAGTTAATCTAGCAATTTTATTAAGAGTATTAATTCGTGTGTAAGCTTGTGCTTTAAGAGAATAATTTTGTAAAAGAGACTTAATTAATTACTTCGTTAATTTTTTTTACCCTTTGAGTGAATCGAATTAATAACTTTGAATTAATCCAATATCTGTATTGAAAGGTTCCCAATTAAAGGAAAATACCGTGGATAAGTCTCCACTTCAACTTTTTATAAAACTAGGGTGATGAAAATTTAAATCATTCAATCCAGTATTGTCTATCTATTTTTCGTTTGTACGATCGATGCGATCGAAGATATATTTTGTAATATATTTTTCAGCGTGAACTTCTTTTTATTTAAAAGCTAGTAGAAGTTCAAAAATAAAAAAGCGTTTTTGTTTGAAAGCTTGTTGATATTTTTGAAATATTCAAATATACGTATCATTTTTTACTTTCGTTTCCAATACATATGCGACACTATTGTGTGTTTTTTAGTCCTCACATTTTATGCGGAATTCAGGCAATATTTATAAAAATGACGGACAATGGTATGCTTTTAGGTAAATGAAGGAAAATTCCTATCTAGAGTGGTATTTTTGTTCTATTTTTAGAAAAAACATATGTGCATATTTCAAATTTTTCATAAAAATTACCTACTACTCCTTTTTATGTTATAGGGAGTGTACTAAAATATCCAGTATATTGATGAGTGGGGCTTAATTTGCAAAGGAGGCCGTGCAAAAGGATTTCGGGTTTCTAAATATCCGATACTTTAGATGACCATTTCAAGTGGTAAAGCCGCGGGCACTTGGTAATGTCGGACGAGAATTTTTGGAAATAAGATTTTATATTTATAAAAAGTCGTTTTACTATATTAATAAAACAGTTAAAAATTAAACAATTTTTGTAATGTATATAGATTTTATTAAAATACAACACGTGTATTCAAAATTACATTTGGACTTACATATTTAGTACAACATTTAATTGAAACATATAATAAAATTTGTAATTCTTTAATTTTTTTTTTAATTTACCTAACCTTAATGCAGGTTTTATAAAATAGCATATTTATTTTCCTTTAATATGTTTCCTTGACGTTGACGTTGAGCGTAGTACTTACACATAGTTTCAAAGAAGGCCCTTGCAGGCGCTTACAACTGTCTGCCACCGCCGTGGACGTCTCAGTGAGATAATACCTCTCCAGAAGGATTATTCCGTAAAACGATTTCGCTTATCGCCCGTCTTACTGCTATGCTGTGTCGTTTGCGGAAGATTACGAGCGAGCGAGCGCCTGGTTTCGAATATAGCCGAAATATGCAACATTTATTTGCAAATCTAGGCTTTCCGAAGCGGTTTTACGTAAAATTGTCAGGTAATATTGTGCATTCATTAAAATATAATTAAAATTAATTACTTTTAATTTTTTCTTACTTATATGTGTATGTGCAAATTAATTGAGTTGAATCCTACTAATATTATAAACGCGAAAGTTTGTGAGGATGTTTGTAACTCTTTCACGTAAAAACTACTGTATGGATTTTAATGAAACATTACAATAATATAGCTTATACATCAGAATCACACATAGGCTACAAGTTATAAAGACATTGTGTGAATTGACCAAAATATCAAGTAAGTATCTTATGTTCAAGCCATTAAAGCCAAAATAGTGAAACATTGTAGTCAATAAATTAATATTATGGTATATATATGCTAAATGCATATGTATACACGCTACATATACCAGAAAATTATTTTTTGCTATTTTTGTGTCTGTCAGTCTGTTTGTTCCGGCTAATCTCTAGAACGGCTACACCGATTTTGACGGGGCTTTCACTGGTAAATAGCTGATGTAACATCTCCACGCGGACAAAGCTAGTTGAATATATAAGCTAGTTGAATATATAAACAAAAAAAAAGGAAATATTTATCTATCGAAGAAGAAATGATGCTTTTAAATAGCAGTGAATTTCAAAAAAAATTCAAAAACAACTATGCAAGTCCGCATTTCCATTTATTTCAAGGCATAAATAGCTAGAGGAGATTCCTCTTAAGCAGTCCTATGGCTGAAAGCGTTAGAATAAGAGCATGACAATGCATTGGCGTGGGATCGCTAATGCCTCTCGGGTAGCGGATTAGTTCGTGAAATGGTGACGCTTAGTCTCTCAGCGTGAAAGCTGCCGGCGATCCGGTCGCACTTCACAATACAATCAAGTGCCTTGCAGCCTTCAATGAGACAAATTATCTGTTCCATTGTATCGTTTACAAAACTCATGAATATTAAATACTCTTGTAAATACATATGAAATTTTGTACTTTTCACGTTAAAATAAAATATATATATATAGAAATACATAACTGATCTTTAAATATAATGTTAAATTTATTAACAAAGAAATTCTAAATTCTCGAACTACGAATTCATTAATTGTTTTAAGCTCATCCACTTATTTCTTACTTAGTTACAAATAAAAGTTTGGCAGTTTGATTTGTTAATAATTAAGTTTAAATTTCTTTTCAATTATTTATCCAGATATCCTTAATTTTCTTGTGATATTACTTTTACGTTTTATATAACTTGACCAGGGAAAATTATTTCCTTGGTTAAGGATTAAAAAAGATATACAATTAGGGTCTTTGCTTAATAGCGAATACCAATGTTCTATAGAAATAAATAAAATTGGAGTGTCTGTTTTTAATATTTAAATTACCGTTTTTTATTATTTACTAAATGTATATGTAACATATAGGTAAATATTCATTTTATTGTTCAATATTTGACTGTCTGTCTGTTTGTTCCGGATAATGTCTGTAATGACTTTCACTGGCAGATAGTTAATATAATAAGAAGTGCCTTTTATTTAGAATTTCACGAGGACGAAGTTCGCGGGCACAGCTTGTTTTCAATATATAATACGTTGCTATTAATATAACATTCAAGGGTTTAATCTTCAAATTTATTACAGTACAAAAGATTTCAATAAATCATCTTCTAGATCTCACTTTTCCATTGTACAATGTATACAGGTATATTTTCCGCATAGAATTCGAATATCGATTTATGCTAATTAAAATAGTTTAATGACGTTAGTTAACGTATCGTTACTATCTCATTTTCTGTTTTATTACCGCCTTTATTAGCGTTAGTCATAGTCTTCATATTTATTTATCTATACATATCTACTAATAATCTTGCCATAAATAAAAGCCAATAAAAACCTTTTTATTGTACGTAAAATTTATTACAGTGTGTTACATTTATTAAATTGATATAAAACATTTAGACCAGTATTTAGACATTTAGGCCAGTTATCAAGCAGCACGCACTCTTTCTATAGGAACACTCGTCACTGCCAATCATATGGATTGTTATAAGGATTCCAAATTACCATGGCGTTAAATCCTAACTTTATAAAACTGGACATAAATCATAATACAGTGGATTGGGATCAGGACTAGACGACGACCAGTCTTCAGATAAAGTCCAGGGAGTTCGTTTCTAACTAAAATTGTATGGATCGAGCTTTATGACCTTGCGCCGTGTCTTGCTGATAGAACCATTCCTAATTATTGAATATGGTATTGTTAGGGGGAGAATAAGAAAGCACAATAAACAATGATGAAAAATTGACAGATTCCAAATTCGAAAGTAATATTTAGTTTATTTATAATTATAAGAGTATTTACGGCCAAAATAAGCATACATATAATATTAATGTAACTGATAGCTGTATGTACATGGAAGGTAAATAAAAAATATATATTATTAGGGGCAACCCAAAACAATGATTTTTAATTTTCTTTTCTGTTTGTCTGTGCGTTTATGCACGCTAATCTTAGAACCGGCTCAACCAAATTAAATGCAGTTTTGATTTTGTGTATTTAGTTAATTGACTAACTTTTTGTATTGTGGTAAATATCCCTCAACATTTATATATTTATTTCTTTGCAATTGTTTCCAAAATAAAAAAGTTACAACCATTTAAATTATAATTTTTAGTATAATTTGTGATTAAAATGAGAACGCGGGCGCGCGAAAAAACTAAATAGTTTAGATGTGTAGTTTACGCAGACGAAGCTGTGAGCGGGTCGTTAGTTTACAATATTTCTGTACCTTTGGACTTTTAAATATTTAAGACTTGTCCTTCGTGTGCACTGAATTATGAATGGTTTTCCTGAATTCGTACAACAAAATGGCAGCAATGGTAAAATGCTAAATGTTAAACAACGTCTACAGAAGTTGGTGCCATGATCTACTGGACTATGTTTAATAACTAAGCACATGATTTTTGACTTGTCCAGATAATTTTTGCTTTGCCCCAGCGACTTCATATTGACAATATAATTTATTACGATATTGATTTTGTAAGCTTTTAAAAAGTAATATGGATTTATATATTACATATCAATATTGAAATTGTCCTCTGCACTCAACTCTCGTGGGCGGAACTCAACTTTAGGCGGAAAATGGAGAACACAGTGTCTTTACACTAGGTTCTCTCTGACTTCCCTGCTATGCAGAAAAAAGCGTGAAGCTGGAAAACATTTCATGCACATATGATACATACACATAAATAAGTGACAAATATTTAGACATAAATTAACATTTATATATGTAAATCAAAATACAATACACTATGTGAACTATAAAAAGTATTAACGCCTAACAAAAGTTAAAAATAGATTTTTTTCATACTCTTATAATTTTTTCCTTTTTATATTAAACCATAAAAGTGGTTACCATTTTTTATACTTACCTAAATTTATCTCATGTGTAATATTTACGTTAAGTAAAATATTTTAGAAATTGTCTTTACATTAGAATTTAAATTACTTTCATATGTCGCGTGCGTGCAAATGGAAAACGTTATCACAGCGGCGTAACGATTGCCGTGATCTCTCGTAAGCCGAGATTAGGTCGGATTTAAACCTTATACTTCTGTATCCAAACCTCCATATATATGTTAAACCCTATGTGGTATTATCAATCAACTTATAAGGACAATCAATTATATTGTTCATAGAAGTGTAACTTGGAATTTAATGAATAAAAAGGATTTGAAATATACGGTTTAAAATAAAATAAAATTATATGATCATTTTGTGAAATATAAAAAAATCATTTTTTTGAATTCGTTTATCACCAGATTTGAAATAAAATTGTGAACCTTTACTACATTCTAAATATAGAACTACGATTGCAGTGCATATTCCTCAGTACTTGAAATATATGAAATAACGAAACCTTTGTATAAAATCAGTGGTTAAGTTTTAGGCGAATATACGAAAACACATTTTAAAAAGGCTTGCACGGCGCGCCCCAGGCGGGTCGCTTGGCGGAATATAATAATGGTCGTCGGGGCACCGAGAAATATCATCTCGGTACATTGTGGAGGCCAGGATGCTCATTAGATTGCGCCTCAGGCCGCCACCGCCCTACCTTCTACGCTAGGCTTCATAAGCATTTCTCCAAATTAGTTTTATTATAAGTTTCACTCAATACCCTACTAGCTACTTAAACGCTCAGCGCGTACTCATTTTCTTTGTAGTGGCATTAGTGTCACGTTTTCTTGGTCCGCAACTTTAAGTCTTACATGAATGAAAGGAATTTTAATCTGAAGTAACAAAGAAAATATAATAGAAGGGTCACCATTATATTATATGTTCAGAAAAGCCAGATTAGAAATAAGGTATAATATAAAAGAGCACACGTCATAAAGTAATGCTATTTTTCGTCAGGTCTATTAAAATGGTTTCTGCAAAGCTTTTTTAGTTGAAGAAATATTCTTCTAAAAACGTTTTTTATAAATTATTTAATGTAATGTAATTATTTAACATTCGCTTCAATATTTCCTTATTTAAGTAACTTAAAAATGTAAACATTTTTTTTTTAAATATAGTTATATGGAAAGTAAGTACTAAGCTCTAAAAGCTTTAAACAAAGAGCACTGCTCTGGGAAACTATCCGAACTCCTTAACTAATATTCATAACCTAGCTATAACAAAAGACACTATAACAAAGTCAGTAGGATATCGCACTGGATTTCTGTAGCCAACGTAATATTTTAATCTCAACGAGTCAAGTTTCGTGTCTCACGAGGAAACTTTGATCCGCGGTTCAACTTTCAAGAGAATCCAACTTTCAGTACTCCCCTTCACTCGTAATGGTGCATGAGACTCATATTAGCATGCCTGGAAGAGCTCACGCGTTGGCTAAACTAATCTATAATCCTTGGTTTGACTTTAAATTTAATATATACACCGTTTATTTTAATATTTGTTTTTTATTTGGCAGTGTTTATTTTTTTAACATTTTTAAAATATTATTCACACACTTAGAAAATTGAAAAACATTTTAGAAAACGTATAAAAATTTGAACGCAGCAGGATTCGACCCCGCGCCTCTTGGACACCGTCCAAGCGCTCTGACCACTAACCCATGCGTTTCTTTTATGTTTATAAAAAAGCGTTTATTTTAATATTTGTAATTTTTTAAATTCGAAATCAAAAACTTAACCTCAACTCTTACGTAATAAATAAAAATTAAATAACGATATTATTTCTGCCACATGCAGTTTATGAATTTATATACACCAGTAGTTAATACTAGGTAAATGCGATAGTAATTATTGCTTTTATGTAAAACTACGACCCGCTCGCGGCTTCGTCCGCGAACTATCAACTTCAGCGGCCTTTTTGTAAAACAATAGAAATCCTGGAAAATTTAAAAACATGGGATAAAATTGCCTATGTTTAGCCTAAGACCCTCAAGTATTACTATAGAAAATTGCTTCATAATCCGTGCAGCGGTATGGCCGTGATGACGTCACAGACAGACAAACAGACAAAGTTACTTTCGCATTTATAATATAAGTATGGAAAATAGTTTACTTATTCATTAATCTGTGTTACCCAATTTAATAAAACTATACGTATAAAACACTTAACTGCCATATTTATATACATATTTTATAAGTAGCTAGCTAAATTCTTAATGATGGTGTATGTATTCCAACTTAAGGATAAAGTGGCTTAAGTCTTCTTATGGATTTACCACTTATGTAGATATTCATACAAGTTATTTAAGATAATACATTTAAATAAAATTATAATACATTGTTTAACGAGTTCTATACTTATTTTGGTAAAAAAATCTTTGTCCTGATTTCAAAGTTAAGCGAGTTTGTTTGGACAATATTTGTTAAGCCTGTGACCGTTTTACCCAAGATAATTAATGTGTTCCTTTCGATATAAAGTAATTTAACAAACTTCTAATTGGAAGGATGACAATATACTTTTATAGGCAATATCTTTTTAAAATAATAAATGGACGTACCTACTTAGTCTCGCTATAAAATACTGTTATAGTTAAAAACAAACTAAATATCACTTTGGATTTTGGAATCTGTAATTTTTATTTGAATGGTCATTGTGTTTTCTTATTTTCGCGCGAATATATTGTAACGTATTTTGTGATATTAAAATGGAGTGGGGTGATAAAGAGAACTGAATCGCTATAATTGCTTTACATAAAGTAGGTATGGTGCCATTTGTTCATTTTGATTATTAAAAAAGAATAGGATGGCGGCTGAATGACAACAACTATTTAAGCGGTACGCAAAGGGAGGTCACAGGAAATTTTTGTTTACGGACGAGAACTTTTTTGGAAATGAGCAATATGTTAATACACAAAATGACCGTATTAATGCTAATTAGTCAACAGAGTACAACGTGGACATTATCGGATTTCAGTGATGGTTTGGTGGGGCGTTAGCTATGAAGGAGTGACTGAGCCATATTTTTGTGAAAAAGGTATCAGAACATCGGCACAAGTGTATCAAGATACCATTCTTGAGAAGGTAGTTGAGCTCCTTAACAACACCATGTTCGATAACCAAGAATTATCCTTTCAGCAAGACTCGGCGCCGGGTTATAAAGTTCGATCCACCCAATCTTGGTTAGAAACGAACGTCCCGGACTTCATCAGAGCTGAAGACTGGCCGTCATTTACTCCTGATCTTAAACTTATAAAATATTGTTAGTTTTAGAGAGTAAGGCTTTCTATAAACGTCATGAGAATTTCGAGTCCCTATAAGAATCCATATGATTGGCAGTGAAGAGTGCTGCTATTGATAAACTGGCCTCAACGTCTAAACGACTGTATGGCAGCCAATGGAGGCCACTTCAAATAAGCTTTATACAATTTTAATAGTTTTAAATTAATGTATTAAGCACTAATAGAAATAAATGATACGTACAATAAAAAAAAATTGTTTTTCTTTGTAACAATATTTATGGTAAGATAAGTATATGTTTTAACATCACTCAACTTTTTATAAATATTTATAAGTATACTTCGTAAAAGTATGTGGTTTGAGGGGACTTAAAGCTTACTTGACGCTTCAGATTCTAAACAAAGGCGTTAATGAGTTGAAATATTCCTTGATAAATGATAGGAGCTTCTTATTTTGTTTCATATAGAGACGGTTGAAAATTAGTTATCAAATAATTAACATGAAATGTTAAAAAATATGTGTTAGAAATCAAGTTTCAAAAGTATTTCAAATGAATTTTTTACTCATTCAATAATTCTTCTTGTCTTATATGACTTTTAATTTTTTTTTTAATTTTCTTTAAAATATAAGGACTTATATTGTTCTGAATATTTTGACATTTAAATTACATGATACCATAATAATATTATGTTCTATTAGAATAATATAATGAATACGGTTGCCACAACAATTAATTGCTTCTAAAGAATACAGCTGCACCGGTGCAATAATAGCGTGCTGCAAGATAAATAGCTACTGTCCATAATGATGTTTCTTAGACGTAGCTTGCAACATTTACCCGCTTATTAATTTATAATAAGTTCCTTTCATTTATTTTTGAAAATATGAACTGCTATACGTTTGATTTATTATATTTTCTGAAAATAATAATAATTATACAATGATATGCCCGCCGTTAGTCCATTACCCAGAATGCATCTATTAAATATTGTGTCTTCCGAAGTGGCGTTAAAATATAAAAACATTATTTACATAATCCAATCTCAAATATACCTTCTGTTTTTTTTTATTTTGTGTACCAAAAGCTTACAAGGCTGTCGTGGCGCAGTGGGATAACGTCTGACTGTAAATGCGATGGTCGTAGGCTCGATGTCAATTTCCACTCAGAGGAATGATAATATAATACTTTTATTTCTCCGATCTGGTACCAAAACAAAGTGCGGCGTTGAGTTACGTCATCTTCAAAAATATCTGACTACTCTGCTTTGCGAGTAAAAGTATAAAGCTGAATAAAATAAATAAGTAAATAATTGTACGATGCGCAATACCATAAAGTATATTATTAAAATAAAAGAATAGGAATTTAAGAGATGTCTATCAGCATAAATTACAAATTGGCTGTTTAACAAACGATCATTGCCACTTCTAAATAGTACTCGATAATGATTGCAAATGTATTATTGTATTGCAAGCAACATATTCTTTAAAGAATGATTTAATGCATTAGTAAATAGTGAACGTGAAAATTTATATAATAAAAACCTATTGCAATTACATACGTTGGATTGTAGACTGAAATCTACCTCGCAACCTTACATAAACTTTATACATTTATTCTCCAATTATGATGAATGAATTATATATAAGAGTTAACTGATATGCAATGTTTTGCTCATTGTAGAAACCAATGCTGTATGTGTGAAAACATATTTCGATTTTTAAAACAAGAGGTACCTTATACCTATTAGTTCCTTGTGGTTCACATTAATATTGAGTGTAACTGGCATTTGATTTAATTGCCTTGTATAGATATACAAGGCAATATATTATATAGGAATGTATTATGTATGCAGATGCATGCATATATAATACATACATATGTATTGTTATGGTAACATTCTTCATGAAATCTAATATAATTATGAAATGGTCAATACAAAATTAAAATAATAAACTAGAAAGATCTTTCGCTAACAGGTTGTGAACAAACACGACGGAAAGTACAAAAATAAAACGTTGCAATCTCAGCGCTTACTTAACGGATTGAGAAAAACAACAAACAGCAGTTATATTATCTTAGATGTATTATATTAATTAAAATAAACAGGAAGTTTTCAATAATAAAATACATGTCCATTTTATTATTTTTCCTTTTTTTTAATAGATTATATGAACATTGATTATGACATGAGAGTCAGTTAATAAAAGATTTAACAGTTTCATAATATATATTTTGTTAACATTTTTTTTTTAAAGTGTTATTTCCACACTTAGGAAATTGAAAATGACATATTTAGAAAACGTTTTTTTTTTTTTTTTTTTTTTTTTTTTTTTTTTTTTTTTTTTTTTTTTTTTTTTTTTTTTTTTTTTTTTTTTTTTTTTTTTTTTTTTTTTTTTTTTTTTTTTTTTTTTTTTTTTTTTTTTTTTTTTTTTTTTTTTTTTTTTTTTTTTTTTTTTTTTTTTTTTTTTTTTTTTTTTTTTTTTTTTTTTTTTTTTTTTTTTTTTTTTTTTTTTTTTTTTTTTTTTTTTTTTTTTTTTTTTTTTTTTTTTTTTTTTTTTTTTTTTTTTTTTTTTTTTTTTTTTTTTTTTTTTTTTTTTTTTTTTTTTTTTTTTTTTTTTTTTTTTTTTTTTTTTTTTTTTTTTTTTTTTTTTTTTTTTTTTTTTTTTTTTTTTTTTTTTTTTTTTTTTTTTTTTTTTTTTTTTTTTTTTTTTTTTTTTTTTTTTTTTTTTTTTTTTTTTTTTTTTTTTTTTTTTTTTTTTTTTTTTTTTTTTTTTTTTTTTTTTTTTTTTTTTTTTTTTTTTTTTTTTTTTTTTTTTTTTTTTTTTTTTTTTTTTTTTTTTTTTTTTTTTTTTTTTTTTTTTTTTTTTTTTTTTTTTTTTTTTTTTTTTTTTTTTTTTTTTTTTTTTTTTTTTTTTTTTTTTTTTTTTTTTTTTTTTTTTTTTTTTTTTTTTTTTTTTTTTTTTTTTTTTTTTTTTTTTTTTTTTTTTTTTTTTTTTTTTTTTTTTTTTTTTTTTTTTTTTTTTTTTTTTTTTTTTTTTTTTTTTTTTTTTTTTTTTTTTTTTTTTTTTTTTTTTTTTTTTTTTTTTTTTTTTTTTTTTTTTTTTTTTTTTTTTTTTTTTTTTTTTTTTTTTTTTTTTTTTTTTTTTTTTTTTTTTTTTTTTTTTTTTTTTTTTTTTTTTTTTTTTTTTTTTTTTTTTTTTTTTTTTTTTTTTTTTTTTTTTTTTTTTTTTTTTTTTTTTTTTTTTTTTTTTTTTTTTTTTTTTTTTTTTTTTTTTTTTTTTTTTTTTTTTTTTTTTTTTTTTTTTTTTTTTTTTTTTTTTTTTTTTTTTTTTTTTTTTTTTTTTTTTTTTTTTTTTTTTTTTTTTTTTTTTTTTTTTTTTTTTTTTTTTTTTTTTTTTTTTTTTTTTTTTTTTTTTTTTTTTTTTTTTTTTTTTTTTTTTTTTTTTTTTTTTTTTTTTTTTTTTTTTTTTTTTTTTTTTTTTTTTTTTTTTTTTTTTTTTTTTTTTTTTTTTTTTTTTTTTTTTTTTTTTTTTTTTTTTTTTTTTTTTTTTTTTTTTTTTTTTTTTTTTTTTTTTTTTTTTTTTTTTTTTTTTTTTTTTTTTTTTTTTTTTTTTTTTTTTTTTTTTTTTTTTTTTTTTTTTTTTTTTTTTTTTTTTTTTTTTTTTTTTTTTTTTTTTTTTTTTTTTTTTTTTTTTTTTTTTTTTTTTTTTTTTTTTTTTTTTTTTTTTTTTTTTTTTTTTTTTTTTTTTTTTTTTTTTTTTTTTTTTTTTTTTTTTTTTTTTTTTTTTTTTTTTTTTTTTTTTTTTTTTTTTTTTTTTTTTTTTTTTTTTTTTTTTTTTTTTTTTTTTTTTTTTTTTTTTTTTTTTTTTTTTTTTTTTTTTTTTTTTTTTTTTTTTTTTTTTTTTTTTTTTTTTTTTTTTTTTTTTTTTTTTTTTTTTTTTTTTTTTTTTTTTTTTTTTTTTTTTTTTTTTTTTTTTTTTTTTTTTTTTTTTTTTTTTTTTTTTTTTTTTTTTTTTTTTTTTTTTTTTTTTTTTTTTTTTTTTTTTTTTTTTTTTTTTTTTTTTTTTTTTTTTTTTTTTTTTTTTTTTTTTTTTTTTTTTTTTTTTTTTTTTTTTTTTTTTTTTTTTTTTTTTTTTTTTTTTTTTTTTTTTTTTTTTTTTTTTTTTTTTTTTTTTTTTTTTTTTTTTTTTTTTTTTTTTTTTTTTTTTTTTTTTTTTTTTTTTTTTTTTTTTTTTTTTTTTTTTTTTTTTTTTTTTTTTTTTTTTTTTTTTTTTTTTTTTTTTTTTTTTTTTTTTTTTTTTTTTTTTTTTTTTTTTTTTTTTTTTTTTTTTTTTTTTTTTTTTTTTTTTTTTTTTTTTTTTTTTTTTTTTTTTTTTTTTTTTTTTTTTTTTTTTTTTTTTTTTTTTTTTTTTTTTTTTTTTTTTTTTTTTTTTTTTTTTTTTTTTTTTTTTTTTTTTTTTTTTTTTTTTTTTTTTTTTTTTTTTTTTTTTTTTTTTTTTTTTTTTTTTTTTTTTTTTTTTTTTTTTTTTTTTTTTTTTTTTTTTTTTTTTTTTTTTTTTTTTTTTTTTTTTTTTTTTTTTTTTTTTTTTTTTTTTTTTTTTTTTTTTTTTTTTTTTTTTTTTTTTTTTTTTTTTTTTTTTTTTTTTTTTTTTTTTTTTTTTTTTTTTTTTTTTTTTTTTTTTTTTTTTTTTTTTTTTTTTTTTTTTTTTTTTTTTTTTTTTTTTTTTTTTTTTTTTTTTTTTTTTTTTTTTTTTTTTTTTTTTTTTTTTTTTTTTTTTTTTTTTTTTTTTTTTTTTTTTTTTTTTTTTTTTTTTTTTTTTTTTTTTTTTTTTTTTTTTTTTTTTTTTTTTTTTTTTTTTTTTTTTTTTTTTTTTTTTTTTTTTTTTTTTTTTTTTTTTTTTTTTTTTTTTTTTTTTTTTTTTTTTTTTTTTTTTTTTTTTTTTTTTTTTTTTTTTTTTTTTTTTTTTTTTTTTTTTTTTTTTTTTTTTTTTTTTTTTTTTTTTTTTTTTTTTTTTTTTTTTTTTTTTTTTTTTTTTTTTTTTTTTTTTTTTTTTTTTTTTTTTTTTTTTTTTTTTTTTTTTTTTTTTTTTTTTTTTTTTTTTTTTTTTTTTTTTTTTTTTTTTTTTTTTTTTTTTTTTTTTTTTTTTTTTTTTTTTTTTTTTTTTTTTTTTTTTTTTTTTTTTTTTTTTTTTTTTTTTTTTTTTTTTTTTTTTTTTTTTTTTTTTTTTTTTTTTTTTTTTTTTTTTTTTTTTTTTTTTTTTTTTTTTTTTTTTTTTTTTTTTTTTTTTTTTTTTTTTTTTTTTCAAATCCCGCCGCGTTCAAAATTTTTATACGTTTTCTAAATATGTCAGTTTCATAATACTTTAGGTGTAATAGAATTAAAATTTAAGTTTATTTAAGCTTTATAAAGCTCTAACTTAGAGCTTTATATAGCTATAAAACTAAATCCATGTAGTAAAAACATAGTACTTGTAAGTAAATAACATGTAGCAAAGCGTCTGGGACTCGTTTGACGTAACGATATCGTAACCTCGGTCTCGTCTGTCTAATCTCACATACGTAGCTCCGAATACAGAATGGAATTGCGATTAGTCGGGTTTGTTTAGTTTGATTGGAGCCCTCTAAGCCTGTATTACTTGGAGATAGCACGATTTCTTCGCGTCCGTGGTTGATAACTTCAATTCTGTAGGAAATCTTTAAGCCGCAGATTCGCAAGATACAGATCTAAGGCTGATGTTGTCTGTCTTGCTTAGGATGGAGAGAGGGTTAATGTATCGGAAATCATTCGGGTTAAATTCCGTCGGGTTTGGATTGAAACATAAGGTCCAACAGATTTGTTGGTGTCAGTTTCGGGTGAGTTTTATCGTGTTGCAGGGTTCATGTGAGAAAATCTGGCTTACTGCTAGGTTAAATTTAACGAAGTATAACAGTTATACAAAGATAAAAAAAATCACCAAGAACAAAAGTTTCAAATATAAATAGAATTGAAATAATAAGTCACTGCCGTTTGCTTGCTCTTATTTTAGAAGAGAGCGCTGCAGCCATTTCTGTTGGACATAAAAATAAAAATCTTGTATTTCTGTAGCTCTATCGTTTAGTTTCAGTGCGCTACTACGAGAAATTATAGCTAGTACTGTGTATACAGCATAAATGGTCGTAACCGTGTAAGACCTAGATTTCCGGACCATTTATCTGTTCCCTCATCATAGTTCCGTTGCAGCCGGATGCAGCCGGTCAACGGTTAATTGATTATCCGGCAGTTAACTGGATAAAGCAACTGCCATCAGACAGCCTTTCATCTTACGGCATTTGACTCATCCATAAGGTTAACGATGTAAACGCCTGAGATAGATTGACTCTGTATATGCTTTATTAAGGCTTACTATAAATCAAGAAAGTACAGGCAATGTTTTATTATGAGTAAAATATATTAAAGCTACGTTAATACCGTTTGTTTATTATATACGTAAGGAAATAAATTGAAAAAATATGTTTTAATTTGTTGTTTAGACAACATTTATATTTTAATATCGTATTAAAATACAAATTCCAATCTGGATTAATATATTTTCAGCTTCACGCTTTTTCCCGCATGCTATGCGGGTAGTCAGAGAGAACCTAGTGTCAAGACACTGCGTTCCCCACTTTTCGTCCGAAAAGTCTATAGGTAACAGAGTGAAGAACGGCAATTAATATTATTAATTTAATTGCTCCTCTGAATCGAACCCACAATCGATCATTTACAATCAGACGCTGTCCCACTGCAGCACGATGGCATCAATATAATATGTTACCCACACTAGTTGCACACACTTACGTAGCTTACCAAGGCCCTCGGAATGAATACGAAGATTAATACCAGTTATGTAGTATTAAGAACAATTAATGTATCGGCTATTTCAAAAATAATTGTCATTGAGATGCGTATTTAAAGTTAGGGCTATCAACGGTTAACATATTTCTTAGCCAATATAAAATGTAAGCTAGTGGAAAATTGTACGAGTATATTTAAAATTAGAAATTCATATATTATGGCATTATCAAAACGGTGACGGCAGGCCTTCGACCGCGAAGCGTCTTGATAATTGACGCTCGGGAAATTACATGTCGGGCCGCAGACAGTTGTTGATGACGTCACGACACTTGATTATAAACGATTTGCTTCGTAAATGGCACGCAGCTTCGACTGTCGCAAAGATAAGAGTTTACATTGTAAAATTATATATTCGCATCATGGAGATTTTGTATTTTACACGAGCAAGTACACGCAATGGTGCAATTTGTTGGTTTCTTCATTGACTTTCTTTTACGAGTAGTACCCACATCAGTGAGTAAAAACTAACCACTAAACCATCAGTTATATTGGTCTCTTATCATTAATCATTGTAAAGTTACAAAATTAATTTATTTAAAATAATAAAGATTATTCTAAAAGTTCAATAATTAAGCTTGTGAAGTAGGTTATATCCACTTAATAATGACATAATAGCTTTAGGGTAGGTAGGTGCTTATTGAAGTTTATCTCTTTCTACGTACTAAACGATAAAGCGTTATATTACTTTTATTCGATTTTTTGATTTCTTTATTTATGAATTCACTTATTATGTTTATAAGAATGAGTCACCATATGCATAGCATTAAAAATTTGAATTAATAATAATAAATTAATATTTTAACTGTTTTTACTCAGATAAACTGCAACTTCAGTGTAATTAAAAATAATATGAAAAGCAAAACATTATGTATATATAGCTTACATATATACATAATGTTTAGCTATGAATGTCAACATACATATAATTTTATATTAAAACATATTCAAAATATCCAAACGTAATAAAAAAAGTCTACTGATACAAATCGTAGATAATAGTAGTGCTTTATGTAGTTAATAAAAAAAGTATTCTGGTATACGAGAAAAATAAATTTTCAAATGAATTTATTTAATTAGCCAATATAAACTAGGTCTTGCATTTATACTATGTTACAGGCAATGTGTTTTAAGCTTGAATGTGTTTTAATGGATTTATACCGTTGTTAGCACTAACTTTTAGATTGAACTTCATATGAATTAATTTTGATATAGCTGTAACATTACTTTTTTAACACTAAAATAACTAGTATTAGTATTTGTTTTCATTCTTAGGGCTTAGCCTTTGTACACATAAAGCAGAAATAGTGTGAATATTAAATAAGTCAGGTTTATGGTTTTTCTTACACAGGCAGAAAAAACGTATTGCGAATACACTAGCTCGAATTCGAGATTATTAGAGTTGAGTGCCGGAACTTAAATCTGCGCTTTGTAAGACAAAAGCGAGAAAGAGAAAATAATTTAAATATAATTGAATTTAGTTTAGGAATGGAATCCATAACCATCTTGTTTTCAGTCAGACAGTCTCTCAAACTGCACCAGGATGGCCTCTGCATTATATCCAACTACCTAATACTTATAATTAATTAAAGTTGCAGAAAAATAAAATCTTCGGCATTATGTGCACGCGGCGGATAGAGGATATGTAGATAAGCCATTTGGTTTTCCTTTAAAAAACATTCTCTTCTTATCAAAACAGCCCCTGAGTTGATGGTAACTTATGGTAGGACTGAAACGTCGAAATTTTTAATTATCTATTCCAAAGACTTTGTAGTGGACCAATTTTAATAAAAGTGTCATGCTTAAATAGATATAATTTGATATACTCGATACTGTGAACTGGTTTGTTTAACGCTAACGAGGTATAGTTACGAAAGATTAATTAAACAATAAAGAGTTAAAATGCTACATTTATAAATTGTATGAAAATACCAGTAGCGCTGATAAAAGCCGTGTGGTTTCCATTATTAGCAGTCGGGCTTGCGCCGTATGGTGGTAGAGGTTATTAATTTGCCCCAAACGACTGCTTCCAGCTATTTCAGATGCAACCGGATATAGATGTGTCTAGATTTTATAGCATGTTATATTGTAAATTATAAGTTTACTAAATTTATGAAGTATAGGATAGGGTGGCAAATTAGGTATTCGATGACCACAAAATAATTTCCAATTTGCTATCATTATTTGAAGTTAATTAGTTTCCACCCGGCTTAACCCTTGGGTTTATATGAAATGTATATTTGTTAATAAATATTTCTCTAGATAACTTGAATCATCAGTCTAAGCACTCAATTAAATATGATGTGAAATTTCGCTTCTGAGTTCGTCTCATAATTATAATATATTTTAGTTATAGGTAAAATTGAAATAGAACAGTTAAAAAATGTACATTTCTTTTATTTCTTTCGAATATTTTATAATTCATATAAAGGTGCTGGCTAATATCATTTCATAGCACAGAGATATTGAACCAACTCTATACTACTGGGCTACTATAATGTGTTCATAATTATTATAATATTTATTTTTCATATATTTTATGCATTCATTTGCACATTTATATAGTTATATACTGACGTCATCATAGATCCAATAGAATCTCATCTTAAATCACACTTGAGAGAACGATACGCTGCAATATTTCTTTTTTGAAGAAAGTGGAGAAAGGAGAGTTTAACGTAGCTGTCGCTTTAGTTTGCAGGCACTAGGAGTTGCTGGAAACTTAAATATTGAACCTTCATAAATAGGCATTCTGTTGAACAGAGCCGGACACGGAAACGGAACATCGGAACTCAATAGTGACGCGGGTAATAAAACTGGTGGCCTGTTGACATCGGACCGCTACTGTAGTAGACTTCATTTCGGTTGGTAAATTTGTGGAGCAGTGGGCCGAAATTGCGGGCTTATTGCGTCCACTACCACTTGTTTGTCTGGTCAGTCAAAGCTTTGTAAGCAAGGTGTTCCGGCAATCAAATACAAGTATTGAGTAATAGGGACAGTTGACAATTGGTGCGTTGACATGCTATTAGTATGAAAATATATACTTACAGTTTTGATTTTGCCATTTTCATTTATATCAAAGAACAACAAACATTTATATATTAGATACTTGATAATATTAAATTAATTAATATATACGATTGGTATGATCACATAATGTATAGTATGTTTTAAGTTATTATTTTTCCTTGGATATTTTGCTCTACTTGTTGTATAAAAGATGTCAATTATATAAATATATTATTAAAATAAAATAAAACTACTGTTTTATATAAGATTACGTTTTAATAATGAATTAATACATAATACTGTTTGTATAGAGATAAAGAACTTCTAGAAGTTTCCAAGTTTCATAATAGTATAACAAATCAAATTATATTTATCCAGACAAAGTTGCGATTCCTAGCCGTCGCGTCGCGACACTTCGTACAAGTTAAATGTAGTGTAAACAGAGGTAGTTATCACTACACACTGAGCCACTAAATTTACCGTCCGCGCCGGGTTCGCGCCACAACTCATGTCGCCTACCGTCCCTCATGCCTCTCTATGAATGCGACGAGTGCACAAATTTATGAAGATCGCCCGTTGACATGTAGAACTTATATCCTGTTGCGATATTCAAAAACTTTGTTATGGAACTGATGGCACTCATGTCATTTACCTCATAAATATCGATTTATATAGAGAAGCTCTTGGAAAATAGCAGTTTTGAAGGTCGTTTAACGGTAGTTATTGTGTTGTATAATTAAATAATGCCTGGATATCGAGTGGAAAGTGGAGAACGGAGTGTCTTGTCTCTAGATTCTTTCTACTTTGCGGGAAAATTTTTGAAAGCAGTACAGTACAGTACGAGGCAGATTCTCTATATGCAGTTTCAAATTGTCAATTAATATATAATCTCAGCATTGTCAGTCTTACTGAATACTACCATCGGCTTGGAAAGCCGTTCTGCTTAGAAGAGCCGGCGAGAAACTGAACAGTAGCTCATTTCAAATATAATTTTACTATAATTTCACAACTGTGATTACCCTCCTGAGTGAGCATTAACAGCGTTCAACTCAACACATTGATTGACATCAGTATAGTAATAATAATTTCCTCCA
This sequence comes from Podotricha telesiphe, assembly GCA_038994665.1. Lineage (NCBI taxonomy): Eukaryota > Metazoa > Arthropoda > Insecta > Lepidoptera > Nymphalidae > Podotricha > Podotricha telesiphe. The sequence goes on from JAOYRR010000094.1 coordinate 358,634, forward strand.
ATAATATGTTTTTAATCTTGATTTTAAATTGTTTAAGTGGAAAGTATGAAATAATTTGTTAAATTTTATTATACATACGTATACTCTGTGATATATTTACTTTTTGCAGGAATAACTATGAGTAATCAGTATATTTTTACTTCTTGTATTTATACTGTGTCTATCACTGTTTTTTTAAATATTCATGTACATTTATTTCGAACAAACAAAATGCTAATGCATGCAATGCATGCATTACGCATCCCTTATAAAGACGTCGTTTGTATATTATGTAGAGGTATAGTTGATAGCATAGTAACCAAATTTGGGGCGTGACGACCTGCACGCAATATTGATGGGATAGCGATAGTTGCCGATTTGAATCTCACTTGGAGAAATTTGTAATTAGTGTTTGTGAGGAGTTGGGAATCACCATAATTCAGTAGGAAATGAGCAGACGAAAACTTAATAGTGGAGTAATGTAATACGAGATTCTCTTAATAAAACTATATATGAAAAATATTAAAATAAAAATTTTAAATACAATGAATAAGAAATAAAATTATTTGTAACTAATAAAGATATGTAAAGTAACATAAAATCCTTTTCACAAATAGCTAAAAGTTAAGTTATTTTCATTACATACTTAGCGCCTGGAGTCAAGTTTTGTTCATTTACGCCGTACTGCAAAGGCGCTTTTAACAGAGCGAAGTTGAGCTCAGTGCAAACATCCTGAACTCTATTGACAGCTCTCGAAAATATTGAGGCGAAAATTGTAACTTTTATACTTGTTATGTCGATTTTTGGGCTTAAATTTTATAACCATTTATATAATATTATAAAGCCTATTTTTGTTACACTTTAAGTGACTTTCAGTTTTATATTAAATATAATTCTTTATATAAAATACATTGAATAATTTATGTTCAGATTCATCATAGTATAGTAAAACACCCTAAGGAATGTCCCGAAGAAAATTCACAATGGCTGTTATTGCTTCGACGGGCAATAGGGTAATATATAACGCGAGTAGCGCAACTGTCGGAAGAGGCTGGGGATTGGTACATAATATTGCAATCTCCGTTCGCAAACACTCGCTATGCGTTAGAAAGCAATACACAGGCGTACTTTGCGTTTAGACTGTTCGACAATTATTAAAAGAAACATTAAAATTGTTTTATTATTAATATTGTGTAGGTTATAAAATAGACCATCGTGCTGTGACAACGTCAGACTGTATACGCAACGGTTGTAGGTTCGATTCCCACTCGAGGGAATAATTAAAGATATTTTAATAAAAGTAATTTGGATTTACTTTTATCCGCTCTGGTTACAAGACAATGCGCGTTGAGTTCCACCACTTTGTAAAAGTGTATGTGTACAAATGTATTACATATATGCATAACTATATGAATTTTAAAAAGGAAAATAAATAAAGTAAAGATTGTTATTGTTCGTCCTGATGTTGTAACCTCGAAGTGTCTTTTGCATTTTGCGAAGTGAATAATTTAGTGTTACAGCTAGGATTTTCACACTTCACCTAAACAAACCTTGTCGTTGTTCTGACATAAAGTTATTAAATAATTATTACCCTAATAAAAAAATTCTAAACTATGCTTAAAAAAGACTTAAATACATCCCTGTAGCGCCAAGATGGCGACTTGAATTTATAAAATCTTACAAAGATATACATGCTATGCATAAATTCGTTAGTTACATTAAAACAGTTTCATATAAAATACAAATTCAGCAAATATATTTTTTAACAACAACTATGGAACAATAATCGTGTCGTAATCGTATTGTATGTATAAATATTAGTTCTACCCGCGTCGGGCATCCGCGGTTGAACTTTGTAACGAACAGAAATCCCCTCTTTCGTATTTAACCTCTTGCGGTTACGTCGTATTGTTCCCATACCGCACACCCAATATGAGCTTGCTTCATTATCGTTCTTAATATTTGCTGCTTTGTGTTAAGTAGTATTTAAAGATCTGTTATAACTAAAATATAATATAACATATAACAAAAATGTAACTGACCGCTGTCTGTGATATATAGATATATGAAAAAATATTATTAAGCATTTATCAATGTAATAGAACACAAAACAATGGCTATAATTTTCTTTTCTGTTTCTCTGTGCGTTTATGCACGATTATCTCAGAAACGGCTTAACTGATTTAAATGCAGTTTTGACTATTTTGTTTTGATAAACATCCCTTATCGCATAGTGTTTATAATATTACAATCGGTTCATAAATAAAAAAGTTACAACCATTTAAATTATTAATTTAAGCAAAGTGTGTGATTTAAGTATGAGAACGTGGGCGGGCGAAATATGAAATAGTTTAGTCGTGTAGTTTACCCAGACGAAAACGCCAGCGGGTCGCTAGTATAAAAATATAATGGTTTTTTATACTATATAATACAAATAAAGTCAATGTTATTGACTTTTATATAAAAAAAAAGCAAACAAATTTATCAAGACATTATTAATTTATAATTTATAATCTTTTAACAGTTTTAAATCGATATATCGCTATTTTTGACTTGCAATGCTTTTTGCTTGCAAACTTACAAGGCAAAATGTTTTATCTTGTATAATATTCCGTCTGTAATTTCTTTAACACTTCTTCGTAGAAAATAAACAAATATTTAAACTATGATGTTTTTGTATAATATTCCGTCTGTAATTTCTTCAACACTTCTTCGTAGAAAATAAACAAATATTTAAACTATGACTATCATTGATATCATTATAACCAGGGTTTTAAATATCATTCATTGATAACTAGGGTTTTAAAGACCCTTATAAAAATGTAACATTTATAAATAATTCACGCCTTTGGTTGTAACCCCATTAAAATTGACGTCAGAGGGAGTTTTGGTAAAGTTATTTTATGACGTGTTCTTATCTCTCACTGCGTGTGGCTGTGGGATTGTGTTGAGGAACCACGCTCATAAGCCTTGCAGAAAATAATTTGCACCTTATCCCATAGTAATAATGAACAAAGTGTGCTAATAAATGTGAATTGTATTGTCAACTTAAAGCGGTTATGGCACGAGAGCTGGTATTGTGGAGGTGTGCTTTGTATAAAGTGTCGCCGATATATTCCAAAGTTTTGCTTGCAGCAACGCATCTCCTACACGTTACTCAGCGGTCATATAACAAAGTTTTTGTATATTTGTCGTATATATAAGCAATTCTTTGTCGTACAATATACAAAGGGAATTGTAACCGTATTTGGTAATGCCAAGTGATTATTTCGTATTTCATTACGCATTGCACGAATGAAATAAACTTCTTAAGGATTATGATTTTTACAGAAATATGGATATTTAATGTAAATATAACTAGTAATATAAAAGTTGACATATTTAAACAAAAATATAAGAAACTTTAGATAATAATTTACTTTTTGTAACGACAATTTCTATCTCAAAAATTATATATTAAAAATATTAATACATTTCCAATTCCCATTCACGAGAAATTTCGTGGTTATTAAAATATTTTCTTTTTGTCTCAATGATAAGATAAGGCTCGGCGTCGTATTCTGGCACTCAGCACTCTATAACACTAATGTGAAGGAAAGTAGCTAAAAGCAGGAGATAGGTTTGTTATTTAATTAAATATAATATTCAATTAAATACTAGATTTTTTATTATATATAGATAGTTTTTATTACTAATAAAAAAGTCAAAAGAGACAGAAAATTCAAAAGAACAATTTAAAACAAAACTATGATATCAAAGTTAGAGCCTAGGTATGAACGAAATATCTCGATCGCGGTTTGGACATGTCGAATTCCTTTTAATACGTATTTGTAGGTTGGGAGTTTGCGATGTACGTTGTACATGTTTGTTCCAATTTCCTCTGTCGGCCGAATGCACCCGTTTTCTATTTCATGAATTCTATTTACATGGGAGCTAATGTTTTGGTAGCTTTGACTGACGGATTTTAATTACTAATCCTGAGATCCTGCTCTACATAGCCCCTCGACCGTGCTGGGAATTTTTGTATGCGGTCCCAAGTAAATGTAAGCCATTTTGTATTAGAGGAAATGCCTAGATACAAAAATGTCGTTTTCATTTAATTACTCTATATTTTGCTAAACTAATTATATTATATGGAGTTGAATAATATTTTATGTGTAAGTAGCGTTCATTTAATAAATATATAATGATCTAAAATTATTATTAAAATAACTTACTTATAATAAATAAAAATAATTACTAAAATTTATCGTAATACGGAATTAGGTGAGACGCTTATTTTTAAACTATTTATAAAAGGAGCACTGGTTAATCATATCTTGTTTACTTTGTATTATTATCGACTTTACCAAGCAAATTATTGTTTTACCGCAATTTTTAGAACACTAACAAAGCATTCAAGTAAAATTTATCTAGGTTTAGTAATAACGTAATTAGTTATTAGGAACATATATAGCCTGTTATAGAGTCAAAGTGATAGCGTCTGTCACTAACCGGAATGTTTAATATTTATTACAGCAGCAAATATTTTTTTTAAATTTAATATTTCATAAAGAAGCAACGGCTAAATTACATTATTGTGCAATGTAATAATAAGTTCTTTTTTCTTAGATCATAATATTGTAAATTGTGATGAATTAGTAATTGGAAATTCATATACAAATAGCGATTTTAAACGTTATTTTTGTAAGGTAATGCAAAGTAACCACGTTTTATACACGGTACATTATACAAACATTAGGTTTCAAAAGTAATATTTTTTCCTACGAAAATTTATGACTACGAGTTCTCATATAATCTTTATTAATTCGCTAAGCGATGCGTTGCACTCATATTCCTAGTTCCTAGTAGTACAAATACTGTCGAATCTTGTATTCCATGCTTCCATTACACGCTCTTGTTAATCGATATCTGCATTCAATTCTAATGCCCTCAAATCTCATGGCTCTGTGACGAGCCAGCACGTAACTTCGTCTTAAATGTTGAAATTAATTTCGTTGTTTGTTGTAAGTTACGGGTAAGTGGGGATATCAACCAACCAGCTTACTACTTAGCTTAAATCCTCTAAATAATTGTTATATACATTTAAAAGCTATTAATAGCTTTAATACAACTAATTATTTTAATGTACTTAATGTGACCTTAGTTTTATAATATATTAGAGGCAGACTAAACTAGATTAGTGTCGCTTACGAGTATAATTTTCTATTTTCCTCGCACCCAATGAAGTTGACAAAAGCAAAAAGCAAAAATTAACAATTAATATATTTAAATAAAAAAAAAAATATTCAATATATACGTTAATCATATGTAGCGTTTGTTTTTGACTGTTTAAACTGTACCAAGAAAAAAAACAAATTTTATTTAACTATTAGTTTGTATGTATGTTTTCTTGAAAATAAATACAATCAAAATTTCTCATTATATTGCTTTATATTTAAATTAAAATACTTATATCTCTTTGATACACGCAGTTCTCAGTTGTTATGTTTCAGTTATGGTTCTGTTTAACTTCTTGTTTTTAGAAGGTAAATAAAATAGTTAAAATTAGTTTAAGTTAAGTATTTGTGAGTAGGATGTCCACTTTATACAAGCCTGGCGTATGTAGAGCGAAGCGCAGCAACTATTTTCATTATACTAGGTGCCCATTTATTTGTTCCGTAAGCTACACAGAGCTTATTTTGAATAGTGTGCAATATTCTCTCTAACATAAACGTAGCGTTAGATACTAAGTCCGTTCAGTTTTCTTAAAATCTTAATTTGGCTAATTCAAATAAGCAAATTACGTTTATTTAAATATATACGTTTGTATAGTGGTTACAATTTTATTGATTGCTTAGTAAACTACATTTCAATTGATCGTGTAATCAATATATATATAAATATATGTCATAACTATTTGTTAGAAGTACTAATTTATTCAACGCTTCTGGGCTGACATCTAGTTTGTAATACAGCTTGAGATAAAACTTATACGTATTAAGTTGGCAAATTTGGAGTTCGGAGATGTTCATCTATTCCATTATAGTCCCTACACTCGATGTGCAAAATGGTAAGAGCTGTAACTTCAGTTAAAGTTGTATGTCGTGTCGTATAACGCAGTCGGTGCGGAAGGCGCGTTAATGGCCCCAGTCGATACCTGTCAGATGACTGTCGCTTTTCGCGACTGAGGGTTTGAGCTTCAATATAGATTTTTGTTACAACAAAGACGTTGTAACTTATATTGAAATGCTTACTAATTATTTTTGTCTTTACTTTTTTTAAGAAATAAAATATAAATAAAGTTATTACTGAGAACATATTTGGGCTTTCCCAAGAATGTTCAATAATAATACAAGTTTTGAGCGAAGGAAAGAAACATTTCTGTTACACTTTCCAATAAAATTTCACTTCGTCCATAAACATTTTGTTTAATGAGGAGAAATTGAAAGAATGTTCTAAACAGAATCAGGGATCCAAAAGCGAATCAGGGAATTTCATCGGATGGAGTTACTATGGACAAACAAGCAAAAAGGAATTACCATCCAACTTTTTAGTTAGATATCCACAGTCTGTGCCTGTTTACAGTTCAATGGAATTTTCAATCCTATTCCATTGCAAAGCTACGATATGTAAAAACGTAGTATTGGCTTGTTTTACAACAAAGGTCACAAATAAAAACTAACTTTATTTTTATTTCATTCGAATTGTTCAATCTGACAAAAATGTGCATTGTGCATATACTTATAAATATGCTTGATCTATTTTGATATATAAATTGCTAGTTTACTTCTTTCACAAATAGTTTAAACTCATTGTGGAATCGTGTACAATTCGTAACTATAAGTTATTCTCGCTTTATTAATTCAAACAGCGTTGTTCCAGCCAAGGCTTCGTATTTAAACAGCCATTCTAGTCCCAATATAGAAGTTGGTATCGCCCGGAGGATCATCATCTTATTCGCGAGATGGGTACAACTCGCAAACTAACTACAACTTCCCCAAAGACTGTTTGCTTAGGTACTAGATTATCTAACTTGACCTTACTTTAACAATTGTAAGGTCATAGTTTGCTATATGGTTCTTGTTACTAGTTTTGCGACACATTTATATTGTTTACATTTTTGCAGGAACGCAACGACAACTGTGACAGGGATTTGTAAATATAATTATGAGAGTGTATACAGGAATAAAAGTGAGAAAAATCTGATTATAATAAAATACTGTCATATTACTATGCTTATGTGTGTATTAGTATGTTTAGAGTGAAAAAAAAAACCATTTACATAAATGCTTTATAATAAATATAAGTTACAGATGCATGAAAACATATTAATTAAATCTAAGTTTAATTTTGTAATTTGGAATTTTGTTCTTAAACATTGAATATTTAAAAAATATATTATATTTTGACATATTCGCAACAATTAAAAAAATAATTATAATTTTATTTTAATAATTATCATCACAGTTATGTAAGAATTTAATTTCAAATAAAAAAATCGACATTAAAGAAAGTTCATTGAAGTTATAAACTATGTATTTATAAATTGTATCATCTTATTTAGTAACAGTTTACTACTCTCTAGAAGTTTGTTTTCCCGATGGATCAGATGTCCATTATTCCCAACATCCTAACCACACAATTTTTGAACAAGTAATTCGGTCCCGACCCATTCGTGGCATTTCGCTGGTTGGAATAAAACATTTGATCATGGATCCAGTTCAGATGGAACGATCTTAAAATTTACTGTATGACGTGTAAACTGAATAAGAATTTATATTTTGTATATTAAGAAGTACTTCATTATTTACTAAATTTAATATTATAAGGGAATTGTTTCGTTATGAATATAAGTATGAGTTTCGTTTATTAACACAATATTCGTAGCTTCACAATACGGTCGGACAAATCAACCATGTATCAGGCCCATTAGTGTATTATCATGTGACAGTTTGCTATTCCCGAATGTTCTGGAATTGAATTGTATATTGTCTCTTCTAGCGTCAGCGTGCGCAACTCCGAGCACTCTCGGTCACGTTCCGAAGTGCGGAGCGATGTACCGCGCAACCGCCACTCTACCATAAAAAGAACTCCACAATGCTGAATTTGAATAATATATATCAACTCTTTAATTCCTTACGGGAGCAAAGTGCGGAGTAAGGTGCGTTGTGTTTTAAATGGATCTGAAAAATAAATACTCCACTAATGCCCATAGTTTATATATTTTGCTTTTGAATTTAATTTATTACTATTCATATAAAACTTCATTGTCATTCATATAACCTCCGTTGGAATTTATTTTCATATTTAAACTTTATTTTTAAATAAATATGTTCAGATTGTGCATACATATGAAATTTATTTATTTTAAATATTACCGTAATCATGAAAGTATTTTCTGATCTATTTTTATAAACAATAATCTGAAAGTCTTAATGTTACCGCAAATTACAGTTGGCCAAATTCGATTAACTTTTTCAGAAGGGAACTTTGAGTGTAATATGGAAACTCAATAATATATCTTCCATATCAGACAATAAAACGAAGCCAGAGATATGAAAAGCATTATCATAAATAAAACGTTTTTTGGGTATAAAGTATTCTTTATGCGTTGCTGCCGCAGTCGGCCGAGGCCACCGCCTCGGCTGTCGTTGATACTTATATTTCGGAAAGTCCTGTAATATTAGATACCGCTGGGGTCATTTATATCGATATGTAAATTATTATAGTAATAAGGTAAATTTAGCTTTTTAAGCAACATGTTTTTTAAGGGATAATATGCACGATGGATATATTAATTATGTACCTACTTTATATAAAATAAAAAAATACACCCAGTTTCATTAGGTATATATAATATTTTTAAAACTAAAGTTTTTGGATACGTATGTATGTAATGTGTAATAATTACAATATGTAAAATAGCATCTAAATATCGAAAATTATTCATGTATGTTTTAGTTTGCTATTACAAAATATCGATATTCTTATATAATCAAGGCACGACACTAAATCTGATCGGACCCGACCAGCAGAGGGTCGAAGTTGGAGGGAGTCTAATAAAATATGTAGATTTGATGACTTGTCACATTTTTTGCGACAAATCTGAGATTCAATGTTTTTAGCCGCTTTACCAGAGACTTCGCTTCTTTTATTAAAATTTTGATAATGACTTTGGGTTGTTTTAATATTATATTGGAATGTCGCGTACATTATTAAATTTTACGAATTATACAGCGTAAAGTATAATGTATTAACAAAATAAATACATTGACATTTTTGTCATATTAGGCGAACATAAAGTCGGTTTTTTTTCTAATTTTAAAATGACAATTGAGGTAAAGAAAATTTTTACTCACACGATGTCTTTTTTTAATATGGAATGAATTTTCCTTAGTGTTTATGTAAGCACTTTATTACATAGCTATATGCAAACGTGATTGTCAATGGAACTATTTAGGGTAGGTATATCATCTAAATTGGTAATTAATTAATGATAATTGATTCGAATACAGTTAATTAATTTAATTAATTCATATATTGTTAAGTATTATTCCTCTTTATAATTTAAAGACTATATCATAATTGTTTTTTACATCAGGGAAAATAACGTCAAAGGCAAAGGTAATACAAAGCACGGCGTTGAGTTCCGCCACTCAGATAGCAATGTCCCTAAATCGGTCGGCGGTGAAAACGCAAAAAAGAACTGACCGTGACGTTGAAATAACCTCATGAAAAGAAATGGATAAACGTTTTTCAAGAGACGCGGGTTCAAATCCCGCTGCGTCCAAATTTTTATACGTTTTCTAAATATGTCTTTTTCAATTTCCTAAGACTGCGAATAACACTTTAAAAAAAATGTTTAACATATCAATTAAACTTAACATATAAGTGCCAGTATTTTATAATCTATCTATCTATATATATGTATATTGTATTGTCCCCATTTTTACAAATAGTCAATTGATATCTTGTTAATGTAATACAAGACAAAAATGAGATTTGCATTAAATATTCCAAGGCATATTCCAAAAAAAAAAAATAAACAAGAAAAAGTAATTACTTATATTTATTTTTTTAATTTTCTCTTGTGCTTAATTAACTTATTATTTTAAAATAATCTACAAATATAATTATAATTTAATCTGATACCCAATGTTAAAAATATATATTCGATTCCTGTATGTGTCGCACTTGTATGCTTAAACGTATAAAGCTTGCTATACTGTCAATTGGAAAACTGAACGGTGATTGTTTTTGTGAAATGAAACGCTTTCACAAAGTGACAGTGGTCAGCTTACGTTAGCAATGGAATAACATGTCTTTTTTCTCACATTGGAATGTAAGGAACATTTGTAAAATACGAATATATATGTGATTTTTTTAAATGTTTTCTAATATACGATAAACATAATAAATGTATCAAAAATGGAATAATTTAAATGGCATGGTCGTCATGGCACATTGAAAAAGCGTCTGGTTGTAAACGCGATGGTTGTAGGTTCGATCCCCACTTGCAGAAATAATTAAATTTCAATTATTTATAGTCTGTGCTCTAGTAAACGCATTTCTCGAATTCGGACGGAAAGTGGAGATCGGAGTGATTATTTTCTGTCTATACTGTAACGCTTGATACTGCTTTTCTTTATTATTTTTTTTTTTGCAGCTTCAAGCTTTTAATCGAGACATTGCATGTTGAGTGGCAGAACTCAACGCCACGCTTTGTCCAAGGTACCAGAGCGCATAAATGAAAATATTTTAATAATAATTTCTGCAAGTGGAAATCGAACCCACAACCAATCGTGCTTACAATAAGACGCTGACCCACTGAGGCCACGATGGCCTCTTTCTTTCTTTACATTAAATGATTCATATTTGAAAATTGATTAGGATATAAATAATGTTTCGCTACAAAACAAATATTTTGTGCGGAATGAAAGTATTCGAATCTTAATTTATTTGAGGAAAAATCTTCAAAGGCAGAGATTAGCTAGATGGTTTATAGCTTGCTATATAAATTTCATATTTTTATATTAGAGGCCTTAAATCAAATCAATAGTTCAAACGTTGGCGAACGCTTACCCACTCTATCAGCGATTACTTTTGGTCTAGTAGTCACTTGGCCTTTTGCAACCTCTCTCGTTGTATGTACATATGTTTCCTTACTCTACATAAATACACTCCATACGACTTAATCCTGCACTAGGATTAAATATGTGTACGAATAGCAAAATTTAAAACATGTATATTTTTTCAAAGTATATTGATAGCTAGCGAACAAATATTGTGTAGACGTATAAGTATTTAAAATATTAAAATTACCTTTGTAATTGTAATTTCGCAGAAATTTCAATAATTTTTTAACTTCATCATTTTTTGCAGGTGTAATTCATTTTTGCTCTTTGTGAAGAGCTTTGCTTAAAAAATAAGATCCAATTAATCCGCTAATAAAAATAGGGTAATCAAAAGTGGCAAATTTTGTCAGGTTAAGCGTAATTACAATATTTTATCATATTTGCTCTATTTGTTTATTAACTATAAAAAAAAAAATTCCTGTCTACACATTTGAATTTTAAAATAGTGAATTTAGGGGGTATTACGGAGACATTAGACACTACAAATATATTAACTGTTTCAAGTATTCTTTACAATAGTCTTCTTCACACATCAGTAATATTAAACAAGTTTTTAACAAAAAACGTAATAAATTATGATAAAATACAAGAAAAATAAATATATAAACAGTTTATTCTGTGCATAACAAACCATGAGGCTCAATCTATCCTCAGTTCACCAACAAAGAATTGGCCACGTCCATTATGTTAATGAAAGTGACTCCCGTTTGTCTTAAAGTCGTAGCTCAATTTGCAAGGCGAGAGATAAACGCTGTTAAACTGTCGAAGTTCGTGACAAAGCCTGAATAATGCAGATTACACCGAGAAAAATACGGCCGCAGTCAAATCTACATATTTTATTGGTCCCTTTTCGTATCCACCGCACCAACGATGTGATTGCAATACGCTTCATTCAACGTTACAATTTTCTTTAATTAATTTATATTGGAATGCCCTAAATTTTTGAGTAAAATTAAGTATATTTAGGTAGCATCATTTACAATTAATAATGGAGTATTGCTCTGTAATCATATTGTTAAAAAGACGTGGAAGGTATTGAAGTCCTAAATTACTTTTCCTTTGGTACAACTTTTAGTCTTCTTTTGATATCTCGCTTACTTCTCTGAACCCGTAACTTTCCGTTAAAAATAAACGAAAACCACTGTAAATGAAAGCATTGTAAGAGAAAAGTCCGCTATGATATTTAAAAGCTTCTTGAACTTTATATTGCTGTTTTTAAATCTATACAATTATAAATCATAAATATAAGTACAATCAATATTACTTTGTCTAAGCCAAGATTGAGTGTAATGACCAAATTTCTTTTAGTTCAGATCCAACTGAAAGGGTGTACGAGTATGTAATTAGATTTATATGAAATATACAGTAAAATTAATATATTTTGATATGAAACTATTTTAACCAGATTAATCGCGTATATTGTTGGTATTTGAAAACCCGACGTTTCGAACACTTCAGTAGTTTGTGGTCACAGGTAGACTGAGGTGCATTCATCTGTCAGTTGATATAATTATTATATCAAACTACCGCCAACAATTTCTTGCCTCGCCTACTGCCCTGGATTCTTGCAGAATGAGCTGATTGCATCTTGCTCTCTGGTATGGTGGGTTTGAGAATTCAAAGTTCTCAGGATTGGGTTCCAGTGGTAGAAAGTTTCCTCACGGATCATATCATATTATTATACCACGAATGGCAATAACGTTTAAGTACCGTTGGTGACACCCAACTACATCTTAAGTCTCCTAAGAGCCCTCAGAGCCCAATTTAAAGTAATGGAAAAATTAACAACAGTTAAATGGTAATGTGATGATTTATATTTATTGTTTGTTAAATCATCATTTGGTTAATATTCTACTTACTGTATAATACTTTGGTATCTATTCTTCGTGAAAACTTTTGTTTAAATTATTTCTGTAAAGTTTATTATTCTGTCCAGTAACAATTGGAAAATAGAATGATGTACATAAAATTATGTATATTTCATGAAGGGTATCTATAATTGTAATATGTATTAAAATTGTAGCTTTTATATTTAAAAAGAGCAACTGTTAAGGCTCTTCTCGGCAGAGGTGCCTTTCGAGTAAGTGGTAGCTTCATGTTGATTTGATGAAAGAATATTCTATACATGAATTAAAAGAATATTATTCTATTGAAATTGTTACTTTATCATTTAAGCAAAGTTCTGTTTCTTTATTGTAAAAGGTAGATATAGTGTATTGGTTCATGTGAATGGTGATGGTAACTGTCACTTCGCCAGTTAACACCAGACCTGCGTGAGCGGCGGTTGTGTCTCGTATCATATGAGGTGTACTTATGGCGATATCCAACAGTGCCAACACAGCCCTATTGTACACTCACAAACAGCTGACTTCAAAACACGCCCATTCTTGACATCGGCCATGTGTTCCTTCTACCCTAATACCGATGCTAATCTTTGTTTGAGACAATGTAAGACAAGCCCTTGTCAGAATCTAGTTTGTATACATACCTGCACACTGCAAAAGAATGTAACTTTTTACTCTCTCTACTTTAATATATTTAAAAAAAATTGAAAATAATATTTATTCGCCTTGTAGCGTCAAATTGAAGAAAAGTATCAATCGTTTCGCCATTTTCAAATTCCTTTAATAAATTTTGTTATCTTAAATTCGAAACATAGCCATAAACAAATAAAGTTCGTGTAGTCATGGATCTAGCAGTAAAGGTGAAATGGAGGCAGGATTTAACCATTGCTTTTGTGTTATAATGCCTCTATGGGAGCTAAATATGTGACGGACTATAATGCTTCTATTTGGTTTAATGTAAGGTATTCACAAGTTTACACAAGAATTTAGGCTTGAACTCTTGGAAGTTTCCAAAGCCTTTACAAATTGCTTAGGTTACATGACTGCATTGTTTAGTTAGGTTGCATTTTATTAAAGTTATTGGGGTCTTAGTAAATCGTTTTAAAATACCTTGTATAACTAACTATACAAGCTATGTTCGCGCAATTCAATTATGTTCCATTAGCTATTTATTGCTTAAATACAGAGGTGTTTTATATTTGCTATACATTCTTTACAAAAAAATGGATATATAGATATTTTCGTTAGAAACATTAACAGGGACAAGCTTCATCTTTTATACAAATACTTGTATGTTAAATGTGATAAAAGATGAGTGGTTTAATTTCCAACTTTAAATTATCACAACCGCTACTTTATTGACATTTTAAACATGTAAATGTTAATATTTAATATAAATATAGTAAATAACGAAAGAATCTGTTATATGATCAATTAAAATTCAGCAATTAAAATTAATTATCTGTGAAAATGGTTAATGCTATATTACACAAAGGGATTCGGGTTCTCTACTTGCTTATTTACGTTTGAGCTTACACACCTGTGCTTGTGTTAGGCCCTTTTAATGGAAATCATTTACATTGATTTGATTCCACTATAAAATATATTTTTTTAGCTGTATGCTTTTTCCCGCATAACAGAGTAGGCAGAGAAGCTAGTGTCAAGTTTTCCACTTAAGTACGATTTTTATAAACTATGTATTGAGTGGTGGATCTCAGTGCCGCGCTCGTATAGCGGAGAAATGAGAATAAAAAGAAATTTATTATAAAACTAATTGCTTTTAATACGCTCCTCCTGCTTTTACGAAGTTGGCTCGTTTTAGTTAAATTGCGTGTGTGTTATGCCGTAATTTGTGTAACTAGTCTGGATATATGTAAATAATTAATTAAACAAGAAAATCTGGTATCTGAGATAATGCGCGGCGTTCAATTTCACCACTCAACATGCAATGTCACGATTTCGGTAGGAAAGTGAAGAACGGAGTGTCCTGACACTAGGATCTTACTGATTGTTCCGCTATGGGAAACATCTTGAATATAAGACAAAAGAATTCCTCGATAAAGTACAACAATCACATATCATACCCTCGACGGCTTGCTCAACGTAGTGCTCGGGCCAGGTGACTAGGCGATCAGCTTTCCCCAGCTAACCGCCTGATCTGGCCGAATTAGGGCGGAGGGTGCCAGTCTTGTGCCAAGTCAAAACAACTAAGTATGTAATAATCAAATCTATTGAATTCAATTAATTATAATAAAACGATACTTTGAAGTCTAATATGATAGATTTGGCGTTTAAAACATTTGCTTGATTAATGAATATATGTTATATTCTTTATTGCATTTGAAAAAAAGAAAATTACGTGAACTACTTGCAGTCGACCCGTGGAAGTGGATGAGATGCGAACAGCGAGATAAAACACCGAGAAAATATATATACACCCAAACATTCACAATATATAAAGCTTATTCGAAGTGGTATTCATTGGCCGTGGTAAAGTAAATAACAGTGATAGAATCAACTACACCAGTTGTTCGCATCACAATTTTATACTTATAACATATTATAAGTGTGCGGACGTCAGGTTCGTTCGTTCGTCATCAGGATCGAACATTTCGACAAACCCTTTTTTCTCCGATTCTCTCCTTAATTATTACTCTTCTTTCTTTTCCTCATCTTGTTCAGAGTATTAATTATATTTTCGATACTAGGATTCGGATGGACAAAAAATTAACACTGATATCATACAACTAGGCCGATTGAACTTAACGTACAGTTAAGTTAATTTAATCATTAATTATGTGTCAACTCCGTATAGGGAAGGGAATGAATATATCATTTGCTAAAAATAACATGAACAAAAAAATAATCATACGAACCCTTTGTTGTTAGATCTTAGTACAATAATATATCAATAGAGACATTGCGTGGTCGCTAAATTCAATTGTGTTATTGTCTAGTCTACTCCAGCCACACGAGGAAATATTGTTATTATAAAGGTTTTTCTAAGTAGTTCTTGAATCAATGCATATCTACTGTAAGACACTCCCCGACTGCGCTGAAATGGCCTGTCACTTACAATGAAGTGTCAATTTTTTTTTAATTATTTCATTACAAGGTCTTAACGTTACAATGGCTAAGGATTGATCCTAAAGTTGTTATTCGATTGACTTTTAACTTGACTTTGACGAAGGTTACCTCGACCTAATTTAGTTGAAGGGCTACCTGTTTAATCGTGGGCCTAACTTGTCGCGTTAATGTTAATCCAATCCGTAAGCTAAAATGAAAATAAATGGACCATTAAACGTTACTGTTAAACGTATATTGTGACGTGGTTTGGGTTTTGCTTCTCATTTCTCCTTCCTCTTATATTTACTCCGCCGATGACCGAATTAGAAATTATACATGTTTATTCAAATTTATTGGTTATTGTTATTATTTTAGCGTATTGTACATAAAATCGTATCCTCTGCGATAATTTAGATGAGAAACCAGTGTATTATCGTATTAACTTAACACTGTTTTCGTCTTTTTAATTTAAAATTTTCATAAGTATTTTAACGTCATTCTGATTGTAGGTTTTTGGCGACATCGTTCTTTAACGCGACCTTTCTGTCCACATTTTTTTTATCTTAAAATCTTCCCTCAAAGGACCTAAAATGCTCAAGGCCATTTATTTATCAGATTATTTTCTTTTTCACACAAGTCATTATTACGATTGCGGAAAACACATAAGATTTTCCATGTATTGATGTTTTTTAAAATAATTATATCACAAGCATAGAATATTTGACTTATTATTTTAATAGAATTTTCTATTGAAATACTAATATACGCTTTGTATTTTAATCATGTAAATATGTAAACATAATAAAACTCAGATGTTAGAAGGCAACACCACTGCTATCCGGCTAAAAACTCTACAAATATTGCCAATTTTCCAAAATATGTTACATGTATATTTAATATTTTGTATATTTTAAAAAACCTGGTTTCTTCTCTTGTGCTGTGATAAAATTTTTATTAGTATTATCTGGTTTGAAACATCTTTTATGTCTTACGATATACTTCACTGGACTCTATGATGTAAATTCTTCTCATAAGGGACTTTATATTAAAATTATTTTCGCGTCGTCGAAACTGAGAAACGAATTTATCAATGCAGGAAATACTTGAAGACAAAAGGTTTTAATGATGAAATGAACATTTCTATGAATATTTCTCGAAATAAGTACAATTATTGATACATATATACATATATCTATTTTTAACATTATCACGTAACATGGCTGGATAGACTAGAAGAAAACTCGGTAAGATTATATATGGATTCTTGGGATTCTTGTAGGCTTTCTCCATTCACATTGTTTTCTTGTAAATAAAAGGAAAACATTTTTATACATTTTCTATTATTACATAAAAAATTGTAGGATTTGTTTCATGATCGGTGCAAGTATCATATAGTGGATAATATTTGTTAAGCATATTTTAAATAGCGCACTATCAAGAATTTTCCATGATAATTCTCACCGCACTATTGAAATTTAGTTGATCTCTTATAGACCTACGTTAAACCGTCAGACCTCGGAGGAATGAGTATATTTAGAATATTTTAATTACTTCGCTCTGGTATCTATGAAAAAGTAAGGCGTTGATTTATACCACTCAACATGCAATGTCTTGATTTCCGTCGGAATGTAGAGAATGGAGTATCTTGATATAAGGTTCTCTCTCTTACTACCATGCTATGAGGGGAAAAGCTTGAAATAAAAAGAGTGTATTCCATGTACATTGTACAGATATGCCTTCTTTACAGATATGCATTTTAAATACAATTATTTAATTTAAAATAATTTGTCTGATGGTTCCAACAACAATTTACAGTACCCCGTGAACACTTGTAGTCTGACACGACATATGCTTGTCTACTATAATTACTGCTACAATTATCATATCCAACAAATTGTTATTGCCTTGCGTGATCTAGATATATTGCTATAATCTCTAGATATCTAGATATAATATAGATCTAGATATAATACAAAACCATCACGCGTAATATTAGTAATTAAGTATTACAAATTTATTTCTACGAAACTCGTACAATGCTTTACGTGAGGCCGTCTGAACATTATGAAACATCATTACGAGTGTTCTGTTTCGAACAATTTGAAAGCACAAGTAGCGATTGCAATTAACTGTGTTATCGATGTTTTTTTCCACCTTTTACGCAATGAATAGAATTGTGAAGATATCTTTAGTATCATGTGTAGAAACAATTTGTTTGAAAAGGATTTTCTCTTACTAGATTCTTTATTAATGTTGTTTTTTCAAATAAAATTTGAGTTAGCAATATTATTGTGTAATTTATTTATTGATTTTTAAATTTTAGCATTATTTTATGAAAATCGCGTTTATTAAACCAAAACTGCTTTATATGTAACTTAATAACACATTACATACATGAAAATTTCGATAAATCTTCTGAAACGTATTAGGATTATCCTTTAAACTATTATAATATCTAAAAAATATAAAATAAAATTTTGGAACGTTCTTTACAGTAATGGCTTTCTGTTCAACGTTCCCCAAAGCTCGGTCTTGGGTTTAGATGCTATTAGCCCAGCTATAAATAAGGTCTAACATGTTTAAACGGATTACATATAGCTTGTTCTGCCCTGATAAAGGTTCATGCGATTATGGTTGACTTTGTTTTTATATCGAAATATTTAAATTTTTTTCGTGTTTTTTTGTATATATTTATTGCCTTAGTTTTGATACGCAGGTTTTTTAATATATGTATTAATATTTAAAAAGTATAACAGATATCCATTTTATCATTGTTGTATATAGTCATTGGTTATTTATAGCCATTCATTGTTTTGATTTTTTTTTCCTAGTAGTTAGTAGTTTTTCCTAATCCCAGTTAGATTAAAATATAATAAATTTTATTTATAGTGAATATCATAATAGTGGCAACGAAGTCCAAATTAAAGTTCAACTGCGTGCAAACTTCAAGACCTTGTGGGTACACCCACAATACAGCGATCGTCACTTATCGCTTAGCCGTAGCCGTATTCATGGGTTTTACGTCTGATGCGGCGTCACATGCAACAGGAGCATTCAGGGTGTGCGCATGCGCAGTGGCAGGAGGCGCGCGGCGTGCGGCGGGCGGGGCAGGCGCGGCGTGCAGCTTCCACGCTCGTCGGTAATGAATCGCCGGTACCCGCGGCCGCCTTTACGTCCGCGCTGCTAAAGTTAACGCAAGTTGAGCGCGGTGTGCCCGTAGCCGTGCTCCGTCGCGCCATCTGACCGCGGGAAGGCGCCCTTGAAACAAACGTAAGTAGCCACTATTATTATACTTATTAGAGTACGCACAAAATTTACTAAGTTATAAAGTTTGTAAACATCGTTTGCAACCTATGACCTATATAGATTTCTCTTCAGTTTTGTTTCTTTTTTTTTTGAGTTAAAGTTTTATGCATTGTATGTATTACAGTTCACAAAATTGTTAATTGTTAATGTTAATGTAAACAAAATATGATCATTTATAAGATCCTTATTATGCTGCTATGAAGTTAAAAGACCCGTTCCAAGGGCCATTATTGTTACAAATTCGTGTGCTACGGTTATTGTTCGCGAATACAATAGAACTGTCAATGTTTCAGTTGAGATAAATTAAGTGTCGATGAGCAACAAAACTGCCAGACAGAGGTTCTCGTACCTCAGACACAGACAATTCGTATTAAATATACACTAATACTTACATATATATTGTTGATATCATAGCTAAGCATCAGTTGAGATTCCAATTACTAGTTTTAATTATTTTAATTTTATTATTGATGTGATTGACTCTCTCGAAATAGTGCTATAAGTAATATCCATACAGGGCGGACTGATAAAACGAAAATTTACTTTATGTAAATCACATAAAACTTATTGCGGCAAAGTTATTTCTAAACTTTGTATTGTTATCAGTATGTGATGATGTGATTAGAGTAACTGCATGCCGATATCATTGAAAGATCAATACGGAATGCATTGTCTTTTATATATCAGTGGATTTAACTGTATATTCATTATAGATAGATTCTTTGTTACAAAACAAATCTCCTAGCAACATGTTATTACAGGAAAATATTTTCAATCTAGGACACCGAGAATAAGATGGGATATCCGATCCGGATCTGATACACAAAATTCACACAAAGCTTACATCGGCTCGATAAGTATTACGTATACGATGAGCGTTAATGGTATTCAGAACTCTACGAATTCAAATCAGACCCTCAATGACGCTTATTACCTGAGCGCCTAATTTGTTTATGACGTATCAAAAGGATGATTATTGTCTATTACACTACCTTGGAGTAATACGACCAATAGTTGT
This sequence comes from Podotricha telesiphe, assembly GCA_038994665.1. NCBI lineage: Eukaryota > Metazoa > Arthropoda > Insecta > Lepidoptera > Nymphalidae > Podotricha > Podotricha telesiphe. Next base: position 378,964 of record JAOYRR010000094.1, read on the forward strand.
ATATGTACTAAATATAGGTTTTATATATCGATTGTTATTGATAAAATTAAATTATAAATTATAAGTAATGGCAGAACTTTGTGACCGTATTACTTAGATATTATAAAGAACATTTAGAAGAAAGGAACGTATCTGTTTTACTTTATATTAATGAATTGGACAAATTAAAAATCTTTTAAATAAATTAAATTAATTAGTCGTATCTTAAAATTATGAAACCGAAGCTCTTATTTGATATAGCATTATAGGATTAATAAGATTAAGAAATAATTTATAATAATCCAATTCCAAGTCACAGTGACTAATTATATTACTTATTTAATGTTTAATGTTCATTCTTATTAAATGTTATTATAACATGACTTATATATCAACCTCAATAGTTATGAAGAAGTATAAAAAGATATATACTTTAATATTTAACAATTGTAAATATTTGTATATACCTATATTGAAGTATAATATAAAACTTATTGTGCAATTTTATGTTTTTGCTAAAAAATTGTTTTGTTGATTTTGCGTTTCCGTTGCGTCACCGTGGTACTAATTTTGATGGTTTCCTCTCGAAGTCTCCAAGCCAAGATCAAAGCTCTTTTAGCTCGGCCTCCCCCAAAACCCGGTGACGCTGTAGAGGCTACTATGGCCAACAGCATACTACATAAACAAAAAAAAAGGTGTAGTACAAATATTTCTTTTTGGGAATTCGAATGACGAAAGTTAACGTTGATATAATACTTAATTGTTATTTGAGACTCTATTTAAATTTTTTTACGTGTATTTGTAATATACAATGTACGTTGTATAATAGTGAAATGTACCTAACGTACATTTGTGGGTATTTGTATTTAAACTAATGCTTCTACTGAATTTTATGTAATAACTACAAATATGATTTAATCACTTCACTGAAGGTAATGTGTGGAACTAAATTCTAATGGTGCCCCCTCTGGAGGCTAATCATAGTTGTGAAATTATTGTAAAATGATATTTCACAAGAGAAACTGTTGAGTTCCTTGCCGACTCTTCTTAGAAGAGCTGCCTTCTTAGCCGGTGGTAGCTTCCGGTTGGACTGATATGTCCTAATACTACGAATTTATGGAATAAAATATATATACATACATTTTTTTTATTTTTTTTTGTATATTTATGTTTGTGTTCTTCATACAAACATTTAGCTTGAAATCGAACATGTTATTCATATAGATATCCATAAGATTTTGCAGGTATCAAATTGAGAATTGTTTTTCTTTATATATATTCATGGTCAGCAGGACTTGCGTCATTTTATTGTGGTTCTGTTTTAGATGTTTTATCATAGAGGTACAGGTCATCTTAGCCCATCTTGTCTACTATTTCAAAATGGCTAACTCATAATTTTATTAAGTAAACTTATTTAAAATAATTAAGGATGTTAAAAAAATATAAGCACAATAAAAAAAGTAACTATAAAAACTTTTTCAAATAAGAGTTTCATAAATCCATTTGTCGTCGTTTTGTCTTTGCTATTGAAGTTTACTAGAGTCGCAGCTGCACTGTTAAACGGTTTAGAGTAAATGACAAAAAAATGTTAAACAATGGAAATCTATGCAGTCGACGCTGTCTTGCTCCAAATAGATGAAACAATGTCAACGAAAAGAAAACAGTCATCAGGTTAAATATTTTAATGCAAAGATTTTTCTTTTAATAAACATAATGGGGTGCTTGTAATATTAACTAAGGCACAGTATCTACTATGCATAAAACTATGAACACTGTTTTGCGGCAGATTTCGATTTGTATGATACAAAAATATTAGTTATGAATAATCCAATTCAATAAATAACATTAAAAATACACGAAATCAAGTCATTGTAAAATGCTTTGTGTGTAACAAAGTAAGGATGTTAATTCTGAAAGTGTAAGGAAAACTCTAACCACATGTATAATGATAATACTTTACATTTTTATCACTTCACTTTATTATTAATACTTGCACTTAGCTTAACTTTAACTATCATTTAACACTGATTCACTTCTTACTTAAAACCTGCTGTTCTCTCAGCGTAGTAAGACTGTCTTCTTTGGTTGCTGAAATAGGACCGAACCCCACCAAATTAACATTGTTTTTTATAATACTCTAAAAACTTTACGAACGTATTTCATGTAACTATGTTTTTATCAAAAAAACAAACAATATTAATCAATTAAGAACATTACTGAAAAAGTATTTCAAATAACTCAAATTTATCGCATTACCAACTTTTATTTTTAACTTGTAATACACGTTATCTCTAGTTAAAGTATTTCATATGACTTTTATTAACTGACTTTAGATTTCATTATAACAACAACGCTTTCGTTTCCGTGTTATTATTCATAATATCGTTAACAATTGCTTAAGAGAACAGTTTTACCAAATTTTAAGAAAATTGTTGAATCATAAAATATTTAATTTTCGATTGATTTCTAAAATTTAATTAAAAAACAAAGGCCTTTGCCTTAAGGCCGACGTCGTATTAAAAAGTTGTATACCAAACCTTTGCCCAGTTTAATTATTTATATAAGCTCTCCATAATAACCACCTTTTTGTTATAAGTAAACTTATTTTTTTTATATGTAACACGCTACAAAGCTCATATTTACTCTGTAATATTACGCCTTTAAGTCGTTCCTTGAGCTGAATTTAAATAGGTAAAGAATATTCCAAAAAAATCATTCGTGAAATAAATCCTTGGCAGAGTACTATGGTAACTGAGGCGCTACTAACTCCTTCAGGACTTATAAAGGACTTTATAAGAGCAGGCTTTGCCTCTGAGGTAAGATATTAAAAGTTTATATTGCGTTGTGCAATATCTTTTTTAATCAAAAATAGCTTTTGTTAATTCAATAAATTTGATATTAAGAAACAATACTCTCTACTACTTGTACTGTCATGTTTATAATATGTAAAGTAAAATTTTCCTGACAGGCGCCATCTTTGTTGTAGTAACTTGAAAAGGTATTTTTTATTCAAATTTACAAAAACATAAATAAAAAATTTTCACCTATACGCAAAGCGGGCAGTAAACATGAATATGCGAACAACTGAAATTAATATTAAACTTTCACATTCGCAGAAGGTTTTTATTGAAGCAAATGTAAAATTTATTTGAATAATTTTATCATGTGAGACTTTATGCTGGCATTATTAAAACCTTGGTGGCTTAATACCTCGTCCACGACGTTACACGTCTAACAATTTGTAAAATGTGATTTAAGCTGTATATATATATATATATATATATATTAGAGGCGAGAATTTATGATTATCTAATCGGACTTCGTATAGAATAGAATAGATTAAAATTAGGAATCAATAAGTCAAAGTCAAAAAATTATATTCAAAATAAGAAGTTACAAGCTTCATTGTTTGAACGTCAAACAATTTACCACCAGTCCACTAAAGTTAATGGTCTTAGATTAAGCTATATCATGTATCGAGCACTAATAGATTTATTAGTGAAATAATTTAAATTATTGTAAATTCTTCAAGTTTAAAGGAACATTGAATTTATGAATAACGATATATTTTTTTCTAAAGTATACGAAATATTAAGTATTTCATGTAACGCCAATGAAATTGATTGCTTTATCGAATATTTAACATTAGTCTTCTACTTTTTTGTTATATGTTCAGCTTGTGTGCTACATTGTCCGCAATCTGGCTCATCAAAGTTTGTACTAGTTTGTAGTTCAGATAAGTAATTTGTTTGGAATGAATCAGATCTTCAGCTCTAGTAACACTTTTGTCTAAATGCGGGGTTTTTATGAAACCGAGTTTAAAGAAAATTATGTTTTGTTATATTTTTAATTATTTATAATGTACGTTAGTCTTTATTTAAAAAAATTGTAAAGTAGGTAATGTTTTTCGTTTCTTCTCAGAAATTTTTGTCCTACTTAAAAAAAATTGTAAAATCTAAATTTCTAAGAAAATACCAAATACATTTTATGTCCCAGAGGTATTTGTTTGGTTAGAGCGATTTAGAGCTACGTTACGCAAAATTTTTGTTATAGATGTTAATTTAAAAATTTTACAAATTCATAGGATAGTATAGTTATATCCTATCCTAACAATTAGTAAAATTTTGAATTTTTTACTATAAAATATTCATAATACTTTATTACACAAAAAAATATTTACATTTTATGTAATTGCGGCCCAATTTACCACTAGGGAATGCATTAAGGTGCCTAAATTTTAACATATATATACTTAAATATATACAATTTTTATTATAAATAAATTTATTAACATAAATTCATAAATACACACAAACATATATTCTTAAATATACATACAAAAATCTACAGTGAGAGTCAGAATTAAAATGTAAGCTACTTAATACCTTATAATACTAATATGTAAAAATTGTAAGCTGTATGAATTAATGTAATAAAATTTATTAGTACCCGTGATTGTTTCTATATATAAATATACTTAAATTTAAATACTTAAAATAACAAAATACTTAAATTTCAACTTGTAAGACAACGTTACGATTTTAAAGTAATTAAATGAAAACGAAATAACTTATTTGATCTATTTTTTAACATAAACTTAAAAAACAGTTCTAAGTTTAAAATTTTATCTAAAAGTAGTACAGTGGCATTTTCCCGGAATGTTTCGGATGTTAAGCGTACTCAGCCTACGTGTTTAAACTGTGTAAGTGTAGGCAAGTTCAGAGCGTGAGCGAGCAATGCACAGAGAGCATCAAAGCAAATCGTATTCGGCCTCTTTGAACCTACCGTAGGTATACGGTTCGGATAAGAAATAAACTAGATTTGTATATGCATATGTTATTATTTAATTTTTATATCAGCGTCACATTTGTTCCGCATAGTTGTGTAGACAGAGATAACCTAGTATAAAGACACTCTGTTTTCCAGATTCCGCACGAATTAGATATACTGCGTGTGGAGTGCTCGAAATCAACGCCATGCTTTGTCTCACCAGTGTGAAAGAATGAAAATAATTTAAATATAATAATTCCTCCGAGTGGAACTTATCCACAGACGCTGTATTATTGATATGCCTTTAATTATTATGAAACAGTAATAGATATTCTGAAATGATGATGCATTACAAGCAAAAGTATATAATGATCCGGGCAAATCATTAATATTTTTCAAATTTTATTGAAGCTTTAATTCTTATATATGTACATTTATTGAAATGTATGTTATATAAATTATATTTAAGTTAGATAATATATTTACAAAAGCATATATACAAATATTGTTATAAAAAATTGTACGTCTACAAATGAACGACTTTTTTAAAATATTTATATTTTATTTCTTTAAGGTTTAAGAATATTGCACAACCCTAAAATACATGTTTTCTTTGATTAAGTGAAATTATTGTAAAACTATATTTAGGCTCACATGCAAAAAAAATTTAGTTAAGAACTGTCAGTGTGTGCCTGTTCTTTTCTATAGGTGTCTAAAGCAGAACTAAACGCGGACCGTATTTTTATTACATACGATGTATGAGGGCGATTTAAAGAAGATGTAATGCTTTTATATTTTTTTTATTTACAAGATTATATTATTGATAAAATAAATATTTTTTCAAATACGTATAAAGTTACTTAAATATGACACTTGGCTGTATTTTAAAAATAAATTGAACTGAATTTGTTTTAATTATTTTACTATTTTCGCTCTTATTTATTTCTTTCTCTTCTCATTTAACTTCGACTTGTGATATTTCATTGTGAACGTGTTATCTGACGTATATTTCATACTAGCGACCAGCTCGCGGCTTCACCTGCGTTAACTACACGCCTCGTCATCGCAACATATTTAACAGGATTTTTTAAATAATAAATCAATCAAAATAGACACAGTAAGATAGGTCAAAAAAAATTCTTCACTCTCTATGTATTAGCGTACATAGTGGGTGCTAACCTAACAACATACTCTATCTATCCAGATCTGGATTATATGAATAATACAGATATGTAATAGTATATAGTACCAGTATATATGAGATTTACATGCATATTTAGTCAAGCAAGTCTCATCTCCACTATTTCTTAAGCTCAAAGAGTGACATGTATTATTACATATATGAACATTTTATGTTCATATGTGTAACATTACATGAGTTTAATTATAAGCTGGGGCTGAAGCTGGCATTTAGTACTAAAACTTCAATAACACGACTTCAAGAAGACGACGACGGGTATTAGCGGCACCAATTTCCCTCGTCGCGTAAATAATAACATAGACATTTTCCAATACATACTTCAATAAGAGTCCCCTCCGGCGTAACTCGCCTCCCTACAAGTAATTCCCCTAAATAAAGTCTTCGTTTTCATGACTTCGCTCGAATTATTTGAAATATGGCAAACTTCCCTTCATAAGCCTAATTGGCGCACAATTGCTTCTTACTTGGAATATGTAAAATGAATGTAAAAATCCGATCCGATAAATATGTAAAAATCCGCATTAAGATGATTTTGAACTTTTGAATTATTAATTTCTGGAGAATTCTATTATATAATTAAGAGTTATATAAAGAATACTGTAAACATTTTGATAGAGATAGAGTTTTACTTATACTATTAGTAGTACTACTCCAAATCTGTCTCAAAACTATGTTTTACGAATTTAGCGGAAAAAGTTTGTTAATAAAAGTATATTTTCGAAGATTATAAAACTTATTTTATTAAAAGTTGCTTTATCACACATAATAATTTAATAAACATTAAAACCAATATTATTTTGTTAAAATTACAAATCAATCAATCACTTCAAAATAGTTTGATTACTCTCATTCTTAAGAATTTATATGCACATATAACTCTTACAGTGTTTTATTAAATGTGTAGATAAGAAAATCGGTCCATTTACATAAAAGAATGCGGTCCTCGACATTATTGCCTTGAAGGGGAATAGATTAGAATGTATTTTTGGAAAATGCCGATAAGGAAATTGTCGACGTACATATCGGATACGCGTTCAAGACACACTCTTGCCATACTATCAAGTAATATTGGAAAAAATATACTGAGAAATACGTATAAATATTTTTATAAAATATTTAATACAATTGACCTCTTTACGTACTAATTCATTTTCCGGGATTTGTAATTTAGTATTTCAGATAGTTTTTCTCGAGTTTCATTAAGTTTTATTTAAGATTGTTGTACGAGTGCATTGTTTGTTTAATTCGGAGACGATAAAAGATACTTTCATCTTACCCACTTTCACAACAGACTACTTGAAAATTCTTTTCATCTGTCTCTGACAAAAGGTAAAAGACAAAGAAGAGTTATCTTGAATCTTTTATTCTATCTCGGCATATAATTTTAATTAAAATGGAACACGTGCCAAAATAGACATGATACGGAAGCTTGAATAATTTCACTACAAAGGCTCTGTATGTTTAATTTGAATTTATGAACATTTTATATTTTTTTCTATATAATATACTTTTCTATAACTATAAACTAAATTGGATTCTTCAATAGGACGGACGTTATAAGTATCACCTTTTTGTTTTTTTTATTTCATAGGCAAGGCAAACGAGCGTTCGGGTCACCTAATGGTAAGTGATCACCGTATCCTACGACCCCATGTAACACCAGAGAAGCTATAGGGATATTGCCGGCCTTCAACGTGGAAATAGATGCGCTTTTTGAAGGTACCCATGTCGAATCGACCTGGAAACACTGCCGCTGGTAGGCCATTCCACAGTTGAGTAGCACGTGAAAGGAAGTTCCTACGAAACCGCACAGTAGTATAGTGCCATGTATCCAGATGCTGAGGATGATATTCCGTCGGTTATAATGAGCGGTTAAAAAATTTTGCGGCAGAAATCAAGTCAAATAGTTCCCCAGAACACTCCGTAGATAATGTGGTAGAGAACGCACAAAGAGGAAACGTCTCTACGCAACGCCAAAGTGTCAAGCCTTTCACAGATTACTGGGTCCTTAACGATTTGAATGGCTCTACGTTGAATGCAATCAAATGGATTAAGCTGATACTGGTGTGCACCAGCCCGGAGATGAGAAAAGTACTACATGTGAGGTCGAACCTGGGCTCTATACAGGGCCAATCGGTATTTAAGCGTGAAGTACTGTCTTGCTCTGGCAATGACACCCAGCTTCTTCGAGGCCAACTTGAGCATGCTTGCCAGATGATCGCGATACTTACAGTCATTCGAAACGTTAAGGCCCAATATGCTGATTCTGGGCGTGGCCTTAAGAGGAATGTTCTTGAAAACTGGCGACACGACCAATGGGGTTTTCTTAGTGCTTAACGCGCAAACTTGTGTCTTCTGGGGGTTTAATTGAACTAGGTTCCTATCACCCTATAAGGAGACATTCCCGAGGGATGTTTCAGAAGAAGAGACAAGTTTTTTTTCGGCACTCGTCAACGTTTTCCCGAGAAATTACTGCATGGCCGGTGTATACGGCGTCCACCATGCTATCGTCTGCATAGCAATGAATGCTAGATTCCTCTAATATGTCACTGATATGCAGAAGAAACAGTGTGGAGGATAGCACACAGCTTTGGGGTACGCCAGCGTAATTAGAGCAAAATCTAATGACAGCGACCTTGATGCTGCGTCCAGTGAGAAAGCTGGCAACCCACTTGCATAAATTCTAGGGAAGCCCGTATGACGGAAATTTCGCAAGGAGCGCCCCGTGTCACACTCAATCAAATGCCTTCGCCATGTCCAAACTAACTGCCAGGCCCTCTCCCTTGCTTTCTATAGTAGCAGCCTGTATAGAAATCATACTCGTAATTAAAATTAGAAAACGTCCAAAAATAATCTCAAAGTCCAAAAGAAATCTCATAAAATTTATAGTATAAATATGTTTAAAGTTTAATGCCTATTATAGGAATATACTATAATAATGTACGTTATATTTATATTCAAACATCTACCGCATTATGGGTGAAAAACAGAGAGGACGTAGTGCATCATTGCGTGTTGAACGGCGGAACTGGACGCTGCACTTTGTCTTTCTAAGCCGCAATTTATATAATTTATATCAGTCGGGGAAATGATTGTATTTAATTCGACTACTTAACTTAAATTGGAAACTGGAGTGTCTTGATATATATCTCTAACTACTTTACTATGCGTTAAAAAACCGTAAAGCCCCGTTTTTTATTTATATAATATATTTACTTTTACTTGGAGTGTTATTTGACTAATCACCACTTTCAGCCGGACACAAATGAACAAAGTATATAATATTTTACAGTATTTAGTAGGTTAGCTATGTAATAGTAGTTCGAATATAAAAATACATATAAAACATATCGTGACACATAATGTGCATGTGTAGCGGATCGGTTGTACAGCGTTACTCTGAGCGAATGCGTAAATAATTTATTACAAACATTTTTAAAAATTCAAACTGCATTCTGTTATTTAAAAATGGAAAATATATAAGCGATACTGTGAAATAATGTACATATATATTTCATACATATGTATTATTACGCAGTATTGCTTAAGCTATATACTTTGTTTATGTATATGCTACGTTTTAAGTTCATGTTGTAATTTTTGCGTATTTCCCGCGCCATAGTAATAGTAGTAAAATTCGCCATGAATGTGCCTTGAAAGGCAGAATTCAACGCCGCGTTTTGTTGCCAACAAGAGCGGAAAAAATAAAATAATTTAAATTTAATCATTCCAATTTAATCATTCTATTCCGAGTGGTAATAGAATTTACAACTAGAAATTAAACTTATACAGTCAAAAGCTGTCGTTGACATTGCGCCAGGATGGCCTTAAGATGAATTTATTTCATAATTTCCAGGGGTGGCGATTCACCTACAGCCACCTCATTCAGATATATTTCAACTACGATAGTGTAATAATAGTGATGACATTCACTTTACAAAAATATTGAATCTTCTAATAATTGGTTTAAACCAATTAGCTGTCAAAATAAATTACTTTCCTTATTTATTCGTATAAGTAGTCAATTAATACGGCCGTCGAGAAATGTAGAATATTTCATTTCATTATACAGAATAATGATTTCAAAAGAAAAGTCATATATGTTTTTGTTCGTAGTAAGTTCATTATTACCTTTGATTAAAAACGGTTTTTTCATTTATATTGCAGCAAATAATAGACATTACGATTGGCATTGTGTCCTTTGTTTAGGTTCTTTAAAAGAGCTATTGTGGCCGTCTAGACGAAACCTCATACAAATGTATCCTATATCTACATTTTGAATTGTTAAAAAATATTGTGTTAATGTTTGTAGGTAATTGAGTTTATTTATGGAATTAATGTTTTCATTGATTTGCCTTACTTTTATTTGTGTAAATGTTACACGTAATTCTTTCTTTATATAACAATAAATTATTTTGAATGATAAGAGACATGTTGCGCTTTTGCCACGGATAACACAGAAGGCAGAGAGAACATAGTGTCTTGCCGCACGAATTTGTGATATTGCGTGTTTAGTAACGGCACTGAAGGCCGCGTTTTGTTATGTAATAAATACATACAAATTATGTTAATATAATATATTATAAATATAATAATAATAAAATAAAAATATTTCAAATATACTCATTGAATTAAAATTATGAATTACGCCAAGTTACATACATACCATTAATTTTTTAACTAAAACATTCGAGTTCTATAAATAATTACATCAAATTCCATTCCATAAGCGTATTAATATTGTTCCAAACTAAACAGAATAGTACTTACAAAAGTTAATTTCAATTAACAATTAGTTTGTATGTTGTGTGTCGGCAGTTGAAGAAAAATGAGCCTCATCGAATTAATTCCACTTGTATTTCTGAAATATTCTAATTATAATTTTCTTGAAAAGTAAAGAAAGCCGAATTTTTACATACTAAGTAAATATTTAAGACAATAGTGGCTATAGTTGTGTGATGCATAAATATAACGTGAAATATAAAAAAATAGAAAATGGAAATCCTGTGTTTTTATAATTTCCATAAAGAAAAAAATTCCATATTTTGTTTTATACGGCATAGTATATTTAGATCGTATATCCATGCACTTGAAGTTCAAGCATCAAAGGTGAAGCAAAATACTATCTTTTTTCCTATGTTCTATATTGATCTGAAGTAAAAATGCTCTACTGTCACGTTTTGAAGCAGAAATCTTATTATTCTCATAGTGTGTTTATTACACAGCAATATTATTTTCTGTAGAAAATTCTATATGGTATAGGTCTAGTTATAATTTATTTTCTATAGTACTTCTGATATAGAGGATATTAATAGAAAATTTATCAAAGGTACTTTTTCTTCCGTCGTGATATACGTACTTTATCATTCATTCACAGCTTCGGAGAAGGCACGCAAAGCTTAGGATTTTGACAATTAGTTTTCAACTTTTCGCCTATTTTATACACAAATAAAAATATTTTAAAATAATATTGAGCAAACTCTCTACGACCATATGTACAGTTTTATGCCAAATGTTCTTAGAGGTCGTCATCATATGTAACACTCCTGCGTTACTTAGTGACTGACAGACATTGAACAGCTGAAACTATTTAACGTAGAAGGCTGAAATTTGGTGTATAGGTTCTTTGGTGAACGTAGAAGTGCTAATATAGGATTTCTCGAAATCTGACGGAAACCACAAATAACGAGATTTAACGTTGTTTGTATTATATATTATACTAGGATCCCGCTCGCGGCTTTACCTGCGTAAACTACACGACTAAAATATTTAGTTTTTTCCACTTAAATCATAGTTTCAACTAAAATCATTAATATTTATTAAATTATATATTTTAAATGGTGGTAACTTTCTTATTTATGAACCGATTGAAATGAAATGACACTAAATACTAAGGGAAGTGTGAATTTTACAGTTGCATTTAAATCGGTTAAGCTGTTTCTGAGTCAATTAGAAACTATAATATAATAGATATTACGAAATATTGGAGCTTATTAGCTTAGCTTAGCTTTTGGAGCTAGGAGCGTATTATATGTGACGTGACGTGAGTGACGAAGAAATATAATTATTAAATATATATTAGGTACTAATATTAGTAATTTACCTTATATCTAGTCGATAGAGCTTTTATGTAATCCATGTATGTATAATGCTATTAATTACTAATTACGCTATGCAATAGATTATATTACTCTGAATGCAAATTCATATGTGGCTTTTATTGTTTTCGTACAAAATCGAATATTATCAATATCAGCAATGAAATATAAATTACAAGCATCATTTTAACAACAAATTACAACAAAAAGAAATGGTCTTAACTAACATTTTTCTGATATATCAATTTGATGCTTAAAATTATATTTATTGTCATCATCCAACATCAATTTGCTATATCGATCTCTGCTTTAGCCGGTGACACCAATTGAAACTTTTAATTGAACCCATATCTACCGCTATTCAGACACTTTTTAAGCTATGCGAAGAGATATCATCGCATTTTATCCTACCAGAGTGAGGAAATAAAATTTCTTTTGTGAGTCTCGAACTGAAATCCACTGCGTTCTCAAGCGCAATACTACTGAGCCACGAACACCCACATATGTTTACCCAATTATTAAAAGAAAGTCGAGCATTTATTTTACCATTAACACCTTACTATAGAAATTCAGTAAACGTCAATTTTTATCATTTTAAGCATGCAAGTGAGGGCACTAGCTCTTCATAAAACTTGGGCAAAGGGATTCAACACTTAATTGAATGAGAATTTAAGGGAATTGTTGGTTAACGAGCAAAGTTTGCGCCGCAATGAATGTAATTAATTGAAGACTTTTTTAACTTTGTCATGGTTCAGGATAGTGGTGGAATTTTGAAGCGTTTTATAGAATCAACTTTGGTCACGTGTTTCCTTGATATTAAATATTATTTTTTATCATTTTGACAGACCCAGATAAAAACGGAATATTATGGAATGATATCTTACTTATCGGAATAGTGTTCATATATGTTATAAATAGTACTGTGTCTTCGAATTACCTAATTAGACAAAGTCCATTACAGAACTTTTGTAACCAAGCTGACTATCAAAGGCGAGACAGTATAAAACGGATTAACTTACTACTACTGTTACATCTTTATCATTATTGAGGAGGAGGATGAGTGATGAAAGAATGGTAAGACATATACATATACATATATAGAGGTAGGAGAGGTAAGGGGAGATCTCGGTTGACCTTCGAAAATACAGTTTCGATGATACTGGAGGAAGGTCACGTAAAGAGCATGAGGACCCCCGGACGACGTGTATGAAGAGATTGATGACAGTCAACAAGACGAAAGAAGTATAGCAAAGGCCTTAGGATTTGGTACTCCATTCCCTCTGACTACTCCACTAGGGATAAAGCGTGAATCTAAAAAAATATAGGGATGATGAATAAAACCGAAAAATATTAGACTATTTGGAGTAATATTGTAATTGGAAATATAATAATAGTTGAGTTAGAGCTATCTGATTGATCAAAATGGCTGTGGGCTTATTGTCACTTTGGGAAAGCTTATAATGTAATTGCATATACGTTTCTCTCGTTTTGTTGAGGTGTAATATATATATTGAACCATACAACACGTAATACTTTTGTAGTCAATGGAGAATATCAATACAGTATTTATGTCGGAGTTGCAACGTATTGTTAAAAGTTTTTTTTAGCTTTACTCTTTTTCGCACATATCAGAGAATTCGAAGATAACCTAATGACAAGATACTCCGTTATCCACCATCCATTTTTAAATATAATCATTCCCACAAGTGGGAATCAAACCCAAAACCCAAAAATAACGCAAAAGCGTTTAAAGTCAGACGATTGATTGCTCGATGATACTGCGCACGATGGCTTCTATTTTGCAAAGAATATATAAATATATTAGGAAATAAAATATTTATATATTCTTTGCAAAAAAAAAAGAGATATTGAAATGCCAAATACAATTTTTTATGTTTATTATAAGCTTTGATTATAGTCTTGATTGGTACAACTTATATGAACTTAATTCAAGCAACAAATTATTTATATCATACTTTATAATATTATACCTTTTGTTAAAGCTTAGACAATATAATTTCAATTAACTTGTGAGTTCTATCTTTGTATATTAAATAACGTTCAGATTACGGGATTAAGAAGAGACGTGACTTCGCCCTTTTAACTTGCGGGGACGCGGCCCGAATGATAAGCCACTATTACTTGTTGTGGGGCAACCGATTGTACCTATAATTTTATATGGCACGAGTTGTCAACCGCCTCGTTTGCTTGGATTGCCTTGCCAGGTATTATGTTAATTTCAATCTAATAATTATTCTTTCCCGTTCTTTGGGAATTCCCTGGGAATCTTTTTACCATATTTCAGCTTCCTAGACGTAACTAAATTTCCCTTTTACGTCCACTAGTTTTGGCTGTACGTTTTTAGTCAGTTAGTCAGTAACTGAATAATTGTCGATTAATTGTAAGCAATGTCAGTGATGACGTCCACATTGTCCGTTAACCGCACAATTTAACTTTGTAATTACGAATTAAAAAACTTAACACGCAATTTTTTTTTGTTTCTTTATGAGTATATTGGATAGAAAATGTCTCTATAAAGAAACTAAACGACAAAGTGTCTCAAAATCTGTTTAAATATTAAATATTTCAACAATATTTGTATATGGTTTAATTTTATAACGTATTAACACGTGTTTTAGCATTTTAAAGTGTTATTCACACAGTTACGACATTAAAAAAAATGTTTTTATTAACACAATTTCTTTTTTTGTCAACTAGTTAAGCTTGCAACATTGTTTTATCTTAAATAATCGATAGATATATACCATGAAAAGTCTTTCTTTGTCTGTTTAGAATGGCAATAGATAATGTTGATAATAAATGTTTTTTTTTTTAATTTTACTAAGAAGGCACATAATATGTTATCCTTTTTCTATTACATGTATATTTAGCTTTTACATAAAGGGCATTGAGGTCATTGTAGCGCAGTGGCACAGGGTCTGACTGCGACTGGTTGTGGGTCCGATTGCTACTCAGGGGAAAGATTATATTTAAAATATTTTCATCCCTCCGCTGTGGTACCAGCGTACCAGGTACGCAGAAAAAGCGTGGCAAAATGTATTTTATAAAGATATAGTAAATATAGCTATAGTAAATATGTAGTGAGTGTATGTATAGAGTGGAATTAAAGTGTTCAAAGTGCATTATTTGAACATTTGGTACAAATTTTGTGAGAACACTCTTTTGAACACTAAATGAAGTGCCTGGAACACTTTTCTTGACTTTTACGTTACTTTGGCCTTTTGCCAGGATGGGATTTATGTCCCAATCTTCATTTCAGTTGATATTTTTTAATTTCCGGGAAGGGGTTTCACTACTAAACCGCGGTTATTAACGTAAGACCGATTCACATTAATATCTTTGGAATTCATATCCAGATTACATTTTAGTTTTCTAATAATACTTATTACATTAGAGTAAAAAAGACAATAACTGAGAACCGGCTAAAATCAGGCAAGCTTTCTTGAGCTTCTTTATTTATACAGATTCTTTTTGAGATAACCATACGTATCGTTGTATTTCCAGGATCAAAGTGATTCAAGTAAATAAACAAACTGAAATTCAATTGAAACATAAACATCCATGTAAGTTTGTTTATCACAACTAAAACATTAATCAAATCAAAATAAGATGTGAGCGTTTGTATTTGAGTAGTGTTCATATTCTGGTCCAATCATAACTCTGGTTTCAACATATACAATGTAAATATTACAATGGAACGGAGTCGGAGTCGGGGAGGCTCATATCAGTGTGTGGCACTCGTTAGATAACTGAATACTCTGTCTTTGTATACAAATGTAAAATTATTATTAAGCGCCGGAATGTCTTGAATGAGCATTCCTCTCTAAAATCTTAATTTTAATGTCGCTTTCGTAGGCGTATTAACCCTTAGCTTAATACGGCTACGAAACCGACATTATGTCGCAACAAAGCGATTCAAAATACATTATATAATCTGTTACTAACTGTAAAAGTTAAAAAAATAATTATTCAACTTTTCTCAAATTGACATATTTTAATCTCATCCTTTTTATTAATGTCCATGATAAGCTTTCACTCACACTTTTTATATAGGAAAAAAAAATCGTACATATTTCAACGGAAATGTTCGAAACTTTGTTGGACACTTTGTCGAATGAGTGCTAATAGACTGACAATGCGAATTCGAATTTATAAAAAGTTATAAATTGAATTACATTCGAAGAATAGAGAGTGGTTTTTGTATAAACTAACCGCAAAGTAAACACCATTCAATTTTATTAGGAAGAATGAGCTGCCTTTGAAAATCCCCGGGAGGCTATCCCGTAAATCTCTATTTGTCGCAACTAAAACAGGTCACGGCGGAAGGCTATTACGCTCCCTAAATGCTGCCGAACTCCCTGTAGGGCGCTCTAATCCACTTCGAACGGGCTGGTGTCAAACGCAGGGCCGGGTTGTTAGTATTGTTTATTGTCGCGACGCCGCACGCCAAAGACGACGTTACCACCACGAGAGCCTGTTTCAATTGATAGACTCGAACGCCCGAACGGATCCCGCTCTAAACTATTGTATTCCTCGGTAAACGGTATTCCCCTCTATCTGCTCACTTTAAATATCTTTTCCAGCAAATTCTTATAGACAATAGATGTTTTACGTCTTCTTAAATGACGCAAAAATCATTAAAACCAAAATATTTGTTGATAAAAGTTATAACCAATTTAACCAAGTAAAAACCAAGGTATTTAATATAAAAATCACAAATGTCTACTTTTAAATAATAAAAAGCCATGTAGTACTAGGATTATATTTTATACAAATGTATAAAATATCAATTTGATACATAATAAAAAAAAAGCTTCACGCATTAGTAGCTTAGTCAGATAGAACCTAGTGTCAAGACACTCCGTTCCTCACTTCCTGCCCGAATTCGAGACATTGCGTGTTAAGTGGCGGGTCTCAATACCGCGCTTTTTCTAATAAATATTGGATACAAATATTTCTTTAATACTAAAACGTAAAATTATGAAAACATTTAAAATTACATAGGCTCGTGTAAGCTCCACTTTGATATTAATTAAGCAACTTATTGAGTCGAACATTCCCGTTGAATCGATCGATGTTTGTTATACGTGAATAAAAAGCACAGAAAGCTGGAATGGAACAAAACACTTAAAACAATATACCGACAGAGCGGCAATCATTTCTGTTTTATCTCGGTTTGTTCACGCTGCGCCGCGGAAACTGGTGTAATAAAAAACTAGCATGTGTGCAGATATGTGTAAGTATACGAGTACGGAACATCACACGTATGGTGTGCTATGGTCAAGTGTACAGCCACTCGCCTAAATTAAACATTACCAGTGTGTTATGAGCCTGCCAAAAGTACTATAAGAATTATTGTTTAGCGTATGAAAAATTACAGGTGCTTTTTAGATTTGTCATATTTATTTAAATTTATGGTGTAATTTATAATGTTTATTAGTATTTTTTATATTTGTTTTTAAGTGTTATTCACACACTTAGGGAAGTTGAAAAACATATATTTAGAAAACGTACAACAATTTGAACGCAGCGGCATTTGAATTTTTTAATATACTTTAGATGCTTACAACAAATATAAGTTGTAATAAGCGTATAAGAATTTCGATGTAGCTGGATGCGTTCTACAACGCATGTCTTAGTGGTCAGAGCGCTTGAACGGGTTCAAGAGGCGCGGGTTTAAATCCCGCTACGTTCATTTTTATACGTTTTCTAAATATATTTTTTATTTCAATGTTTATTAGTATTTATTTATATTTATAAATATATGAATATTCATATGCTTATTAAGCCAATTTTCTTTTAAGTGCACTGCTGTATAGTACCGTCTAAAATATACAACAAAATTATATTTGATGACAAAACAATAAATTTGCTACACTTTGAAGCGACTCTAAATAGATGCTTTATTTTTAAGCGAGGCGAAAAAAGTTTTTATATCTTGATACAAACGTAAAATTTGTTGAGAAACAAAACTCTAACACTCGTTTTTGAAGACATAAAATCTTTTAATTTTTGCGAGCTCTTTCAAGTTTTTAAGATCAACGATTCGTTTATTGTACATAGCAAAAGCTTATTCTTTGATGTAGGTATTTAGAGCTTTAACATGAAAAGTATTATTTTATTATGTTCTAACTCCAATAATAAAATTGTCTAAAGTTACAGAAATATACAATTTGAAATAACTGTGAATAGATTTGTTGTAGTTGAAGAGAACTTTAAAGGAATGAAATCATTGTTCTAACAATAGTTGTAAAATGAAGACCGAGTATTTGGCTTGCAAAAGTGCAAATTGGAGATTGCATAGTAACGAAAGTTCGTTTTATTGTTTCAGATGTAATAAAGAAGAGGAATATTAATATGACAATAATAAAGTTTACACTTTATCATCTAAGAAACAACACATTATGTAACGTAAATATATTTTAATTTAAAAGTGATTTTGAAATGACGAATAAAATCTAAGATTAAACTGTTTTTGCGACATCAAATGGCTATTGACATTATGGCTACGGAAGCACGGCGACGGAGAGTTGCCATGGAAACGGGGGGACTGCCATTGGTTTCTACATTCGCGCTCCTCACTATAGTTGCAGGTGAGTCGAATTACCGAGAAGGGGAATATTTTATGCCACAATTTAGCAAAATAATACTGAGCTTTTGTATAAAACGTTTAACGGAAGACATAGAATACCATAAATATTTATGCAAAATGAGAATGTCAGTATTGTTTTGTTTTTGTTCCCATTTACGGTGTAAAAATGCTAAAGAAAAATAGATATTGTTTTATACTACTGTACCTACTAAGATTCTTAAACTTTGGTTTTTATCTGTTGACATAATTAAGTTGATTGATTTAAAAATAAAAATATTTCGCCATAAAGAAACATTACTCCTATAGAAAAATGTACATTTTGTCTTACTTGAAAGGCAAAGGTAGATAACTCGATTACAGATGACTTACTTTTAAAAATTACTTTTCGCGAAATTATTCTTTAAAAACCTATAGATACATCATTTTTATATATTTATATATTATCTATGATATGGGTTAAAGTAATACAAAAATACAGACCATTGGTTTGAACTAAACTCATTCTACGAAAGCTCCCTGGATTTTGACGGTTTACGTTATAGTGCCGAAATCTCGCTGCTGCTTGCAAATGCATGACTTGCAATATTGGAGCAGACAGCTATCTTTTATTCTAAAATATATTCGGTTTAGAATTCTTTATGAGTTATACATTTGAAATATATTTAAAAAATTAAATGTACATGTTTGTTATTTAATGGAAAGAAATAAATTAAATATATAATTTTATAACAATACATCATATTCTACTGGAATTGTGTGATATTTGATATACCATGTGTTTATTATTTATTTATGAAACGAAAAATTACATTTTATGTAATACGCTCAGAATATACCTAAAAATATATGAAAAATAAAAATATATTGAACATTTATTAAAAAATATAATTTTAATATAAAGCTTACACAAATTTACTAACTGCATTTAAAACATTATTTTTCTTTGTGTGCATTTGAAATATATTATTATATGTTTATTTAAAATGTACAAAATAAATAGAAACGTAAATCCAGAATATTTAAAGTTGATCATTACTTTAACTCTACAGGCAGGCAGCTTTGAAATACTGAGTGTAACTAAACTTGTTTCTTACTAATAGCCAGCCCGATGAAAAGCTTAATATTCCGTCCGGTACGACTTTACGCCTCTTTGAAAACATTAATTTTCTCTTCCTAACACTGAATAAATTAATGCCGCTGCTTCAAATCTCCTATCAGTCACTATAAGTAGCTATACTATTAAGCGGAAATGGGCATAATAGTCAAAAGTGTACGTACCTACTGATTTAAGAACATTCCAAAAAAATTATAAAATAGATGTTTTCTTGTTTTTAACTCAAAATAAAAATTTCATTATCTTAAATAAAGCAAGTTAATGAAGCTACTGGATAACGTTTATGTATCATTCGAACAATAATCATATAAATATATGGTGAATATCATATATCGCACACTCAGAATTAGTGTCACAACTCAAAAATATGCAATTTGTTAGACACTACGATATAATCTTAGATTAGGTCTTTTATTATCAGTTAGTTATATAATAAATTACAGAAATAAAAAAAAATATACATCATAAGTAGTCAGTTTCATTCTACGAATGTGATATGTGGATAGATTTATATTAGTGATAAAATTTCAATAATTTAAAATGTTTGTAAGTAGGTTTGTAAATGTGCCACACTAAATGTGTTATTTTAATCTATTAAAAATATTCAATGTATATACTTAATTGATTTAACCATAGATGTTTATTTCGTCTTAACGTATTTCGTATATTGTTACAGATTTGTAGATAAGTCGATCGCCCTCTAATGTCTACTTTTTATCTACTTAATAAGACATTGTGACTACTGGACCAGAGTTTCCTTATTCAGAAAAAACAAAATTCACTTTAAGAACGAGTACCACCCCAAACTCATCGCGTTCAATCAGCACAACCCAACTGTGCCAATTTATACCTGAATAAATAAAATTTTCGTTTCACAGTTACTTTGTTTATACTATCGTACGTTTGATATATATTTATTAATTATTACATATAGTTTACTTTTGATTTGTATGTCGATTAATATTAGGTATTATGTAGATTTTATAAAATAAAGCAAAAAATGTAAACACTAAAAGTCCATTCACCTTTACGCCGCAGCGTATTAACAGAACTAACCCGCTTTACATGACCTAGCAAATTGTTGCACTTTAATGAGTGTCTTCACGAACGGGCCGCTGCAGTCCGGCGTAATACCGCAGATTCTCGCACGTACACGGCGCGCCCGGCGTTAGAAACCCGCACAAACGTTGCCTTAGCGGATTCCAAGTTTAATTGAAAACACTTTATATAACCTTTTCTTTTAATTGTTCAAGGCTCCCGCGCCCCAGCTCATCTCTGTAGCGCCGCGTAGATTCCGCATTGTTTTCATTGCCGTGCTACCAAAATTTAAACAGTTTAGCACACAAATAATTTCCATTGTAATTGATAGACACATTAAAAACCGCATCGAATTAAGGCTAATCATTGGATAAATTGTATGGAAATTAGTAAACGAATGCGTAGCGGATTTAATGCAATTCTATCAGAATGTAATTATAGGCGTCGATGGGCGTGAAATACTGAATAATTGAAATACGTAATCGGATACACCGCCAACCAAATACGAAATACGGACAATGATGTATTTTGATTAAAACTTGTTCAAGCTTATGCCTCGAATAGGTGTGATATTGGATACGAAATACTCATATATTAAATACTTAGGTATCACTTTTATATAGATATCACTTAATATTATATTCCATTATTTAATTCTATGTATTTTGTCTTGGAATCGAATTCCCCAATATATTATACCAATTATAATATTATTGCTTTAATATAAAATATTAGAATTGAAATTATTTATCAGATCAATTGATAGTGTTTATTTGACTCTAGTGAGGAATTGTAACTAATGAACTGTCAATTAAATTCAAAAGAGATGTTATGTATGACTCCAGATTATATGGATTATTAAAAAACATCGATAAGTAAATTATTATGTTATTTGTATATTGATAATATAAATTTCATTTTCAAACACTAACATTTTTTTCTACGTAAAAAGAGAGATGTGATTCATATTAGTTCGCATTCTTTATGATGATGATTCATATTACATTTTGAGGCTGAACAGCAAACCTTTGAAAATATTCCTTAGATACGACTTCAGAAACCTTCACATAAACATTCATATATTGTTCTGTAATTGTTGCTCTGGACTATAAGTATTAAATTTTCTCGCATTCTTGGAATTTCATAATTTAAAAATACTTTTAATAAAAATAATGCAGCAAAGATGATTAATCTGAAAACAGCATTTTATTTTTCCGTCTCTAGATAAAACTTAAATGAAAACTTTCAAAAGTTTGCAAAACTTTTTTGAGCTTCAAATACAGGAAATGAAAACCATATTCTATGTCTGCGTTTTAGTCCAAAATTACATAAATACATAAAATATTACCGTAGAGCTTTAGTGTTCTGTTGTTTTGAATATCGTTAATCGAATTCATAGTATTAAGTAGCTCTTGGCAAGTGTTTGCTATTAGAATAATACATCATTTAACTTAATTTAATCAGAACATGTGTAATTCCTTGTAGTGAGCTTATATTATCGCTACAACATTGCTTGAGACTCATCTTAATGATGCCCTTGCTTATGTGAATTATATAAAAAATAATAATAAAAAGCGCGGCTCAACGCTGCCACTCAATACGCACTGTCTCGATTTCAGTCGGAAAGTGGAGAACGGAGTGTTGTTCACTCTGCCTACTCTGTTATGTGGGAAAAGAGTAAAGCTTAAAAAATATAAAGAAAAACATGTCTTAAACTTTAGCTACGATTTATTATTTTAGAATTTCCGTCCATTTGATGATTGAGTGTTACTAGTGTAAATCAAGCAAATCAAGGATATACATTTTTGAATATAAAGGAGTTCCTCGATGGGGAATCGAACTCACAGCCATTGCGTTGCCCTGTTGACACTCGCTGGCTGGCTCGTATAATAATAGTACTTACATAAAATCTAATGTGCCATACCAACTATTATGTAGCTCTTTGTCGTAGATTAAGATAAACGGGCCCCAGGCTCTTTAAAGTGAGTGGGCCAGCCATTTCTCGGAGTTATTAATTTTCATTCGCCAATAAAAACTTTGGTCCACTATGTGAATTATGTGAAACATTTTGATATCTAGTTAGCTTTTAATAATTATAGAATTTATTATATTTTATTTGCTTTGTATAATTTTCATATAATTTGAGGTGCTATTGGAAATTCATTTTTGCTGTTTAGTAATGCTTTATAGTTTCTCTATTTATTTTTATTTAAATAAATATTTTTATAAATAAAATGCAAATATATATAATATATAAATACTATAAAACAGTATTATTAGTTATTTCAAAAAGTTATCGGTAATATTTAATTTAAATTATTTTTTACTAACTCAAGCTATTCTAACAAACAGGTAAAATCAATTGTGATACTATTTGATTCCTTGAAACATAAAAACTTATTGCAATTTTCAAATTCATCGTTATTATAATAACTCAGTAAAATAATTGTGTCTACTTATGTAATATGTGTGGACTTTAAACATATAATTAAATATTTAAACCCACTTGTTATATATTGATTAATATAAGCTCCACAAAATAATTGGTAGTATTTAAATTGTATTTAGCAGTACTGAAAATTTATTTCGTTTATATAAAAGAAATAAATTTATTCTTTTAAACTTTAAATCATAGTCTGGTTTAGAAGTTTCATGTTTTTATGGCATAAGATATGCTTTGCAAAAAGTATGCACAAAGGTTATTAATTTTCATTTGGTACAGTTGGTCTCACATGTGCACGAAGCGCGTCTTCAACGAAACATTTAAGCTGTTTTGTTCCATTAACTTCGTATGCCAACTCAGCTTTAAGTTTTATTCTATGTTTTCAAACAGCTTTATGTAAATATAAGCTAAATAAATAAAAGGAAATATTACTTTTTCCACAATAAAAATATAATATACACTTTAATATGTCTTCATTAAAATTCTTGGAACGGAATTATTTTTTACCAAATTATGTTATTTTAAAGCAATTATAATGGTTAACGTATGAGTTGAGAAAACAATTTAATACTACTATATTACTTACATATATGACTATGTATAGAATTTTATTTTTTATAAAGTGTATTTCTAAATTTAACATTAACAATTTAGCATATTTTTGACGACGTTTTTGTCATTATTAAACTGAAATATCGTAAAGTTAAAAATTAACTATATAAGAATTTTGACGTAGCTTGATGTAGAACGTATGGCTTAGTAGTCAGCCGGTGTCCAAGAGCCGCAGGTTCGAATAAAAAAAAAATGTTTTTAATATTCAAAATATATGAACTTTTTAAATGTCAAAGTGGAGCAGTAGTCAAAAATATTATTCAAACATTGGTTAACACGTTTAATACATATGAATACATCTAGGTCAAGATAACTAATTAAGGGCGAGTATTGTTTATTTGTAGGTAATACATTTAATATAATTTCAAGGTGTATTCTCGTTAGAGGCGACAATATAATATTTGTTCAATGTATCTAAAATAAGATTATAATAACTACCTTTATATTAAATATTATCCAAAACCATAGGACGTTCGTGTGGCTGAAAATGTGTCTTAATATTTGTCCACAGATGTCATATAAGTTTAGCAAACCTAAAACATGCACAGATGATATTGCATAATACGTATAGAAGAATGTTTTAATTTGAACTGAAAGTGATTTTTATACACTACGTTCTTTTTTAGAAGTATCTTACCATTGTAACACTATATAGAAAATATTTTTGTATTATTACTTATTTTCGTTGTTTGCATCTCTGTAGAGAGATTTTAGCAAATTTCTACAATCTAAAAAATATTTCTAAAAGGCAAATATTTAGCAAGAGCTATGTTATGCTATTTATTTAATATTTTTAAGTGTTATTTACACACTTAGAAAATGAATCAACTTTTTAAAGAAACGTATAAAGCTCTATACAGAGATACTAACAACAAAAACAAGTTGTAACGAGCGAATAAGAATTTGGACATAGCTGAACAGAACGTATCGCTAAGCGGTCAGAGCATTTGGACGGGTTCCAAGAGACGCGAGTTCGAGTCCCACTATGTCTAAATTTTTAACTAGGAGAAGTACTCATACCTGTTACCTGTTAGTGAGTTGACACAAATTAATTTTCTCTGTTCGTTTTATATTCACGCAACATTGCACTGCAAGTAAATTGAATTAATTTTACGCACTTATCCACGCTTAATATGCACAAGTCATACATTAAATACCGGGTTTGGGAGCGAAGCCAAATGAAATTATCGTGAAATTGAAATTGGCAGAAAGCATAAATTTTTATGTTTTTTTATCATATTTCTGACGCAAGGTTTCATATTAATATTGATGATTCAAATGGTATAAAGAAAAAATAACTATCATTTATCACATAGTTTTAATTACATTTTAATATGTAGGTATAATAGTAAACATGTCATCTTATATTTTGACTTTAAGATTTAAGGGATGAAAAACATCTAGGCTGTTTCACATTTTTTTGGCCTAGAGATAATTGTGGCAAATAGTAGGGCTCAACACCACGTTTGCTTTGAAATAACCAAGGGAATATTAAATACAACTGTGCCATGATTACGTCGAAAATGATTAATATTTCTTTTATGAATAATTATTAAATAGACATCTTATTAGTTACATCAAAAGCCTTATGAGTCTATGAAAACAAATCAATAGCAATAAATCAATATATTATACATACAATTGAATTTCCATCTCGCTTAAACTATAGGATAATTTGTGTGAAATATCAGTACAGATTCGGTGGAAACTGTTTAATTTTAAAATAATTTATGAAATCATTAACACATATAGCGTCGAATTTAAAACGTTTAATTATAATTTTATCTGTTTGCATCGCATTAATGCGAGATCGAACTGTGGTGGATCTGGTAGCATTATAGTGCCCGCATCTATTAATCCCTTAACCGGCCAATGATTCTCGCTCTGTTGTGAATTATGTGCCAGAAGTCGTGATATCATTCTACATTCGCAGTAATATTTGATATAGGTATATGTATATTAAGATTATAAATGTATATATATATATATATGGATTTAATGTATCTTTGTGTTAAAATGTTAATAACGAAAGCAAATATAAAACACGGCATGAGTACTTCTCTGAGTTAAAAATCTAAACATAGCGGGACTCGAACCCGCGTCTCTTGGAACCCGTCCAAACCGTCTGCTGTCAGACGTTCTTAACCATACGTTCTGTTCATCTATATATATATATATATATATGTATCTGTTGTGAATTATGTGCCAGAAGTCGTGATATCATTCTACATTCACAGTAATATTTGATAAAGTTATATATATATTGGGATTGTAAATCCATATATATATATGTATATATATATATAATAAAATTGTAAGCAGGTTGATACATCATTTAATTTTAAACTAAAACAAATATTTCTTCACACAAATCACAGAAGGCAAAACTATCATTATTAAAACATGTGGTCTGTTCGGCTTTTTTAAAAAAGTAAAACTGGATGGATCTTAATAAATCTTTGTGTTTTTTATGTAACTATTAGACTTCTTTCGGCAACATATAAACAATCATTTATGTTGACGCTAGAAACCTTCGTCTTATCTATAAGAGCTATCAATATAACGCTTGGGAAAAGTTTGTCCACACTGTCTGTTGACATAAAACCGATTTCTGTTGACACAAAAGACCGAATATCTGGAGTACTTAATATTGAACACTAGCAGCCTTGACCAGTCCTTAAAGATGTGATAAGGCATTGGAAGTCATTTGCTAATGTAAGAAGATTGAAGGTCTAAAACACCTGCTGTGTAACCCCAGGCAGCTCTCAATAAATATACTGCTACCTAAATATTAACACTGAAATCGTGGTCTTATGTGGCATTACTAAAGGAAATTATTGCATACATTATTTACTAATATCATAGCGTTTGAATTATTTATGCATTAACTAAATTAAAGTGCCAGAGTAGTTGACAAAAATGGTATACATTTTATTAAATGTGCTCATATAGTTACGTATATTTTTACATGTTGCCTACTAAGTACATACCTACCTATTCAATATAGGTATATTTTTATATTGTATATGTGAGTACAGGCTATACAATATAAAAGAATCCTACATGAGACATAAAATAACACATCTAGAATACAATATCTCTTAAACGAGCGTTAAGATAAAAAAATATATAGAAATGTTTATTTTACTATGTCTTCTTATACATTTTAGCTCGTAAAGATCTCATAGCGTTATAAAATCTAAAACCAATATTGCAGTGTGGGGTGTTGCGAGAGGAAGATTTATTCCCGGCCTATCATTTCAGAGCTGCAGACGGAGTGCCTGAGTTTATTTTATTACCATCCAATGTGCGCCTATCTACAGCCACTTTGCTCCCATCTATGCTAAGTAAATCTAAAGTATAACAAAATGTTGTGTCGTCTACTCCCAACTCGTCTTAATGGAAAGCTTATGTTAAACTTATTTTAACTTAAAAAGTAGTTTCATTATATTATTTATTTCTTTATACATTTTTCATAATAGACAAATTAGAAAATACGTTTAAAAAATATTGAAGAAGAAATAGCGTACCTTAAGATTTTATTCGTGCCCCCAGTATGAAATTTAAAACAATTGGTCCAGAATTTTATAAATTAATTTATAGAAAAAAATAAGAAAATAGAGCCCAATGAGCACTTTCATCTATTACGAAGCTTCACCCAGAAACGTCCAGGAGATGAATTATATATCATTCTATAATTCATTCAGGCTTAGAATCCAGGCTGGTAAAAAAAAAAACATAAAAAAAATAAAATTCAAGCTCCGCATTAGCCGAATTGAACGAAAATATTCCGAGTTCCGAAACCCGCACGAAGCCATTAATCGTTTTGATGTCACAGTATGGGACATTTAGTGTGACCCTTTTTAGCGAACCCGTCCCTAATCACCGAAGGCCGAATGCCGAAAACTGAATAACGGGTGTTCGTACAACGGTCGGTCGAATTCAAATGGCAGATACTAATTGCTATCTCTTCATTGTGAGTCACACTGAACTCATTTGCGAGGTGGAAGAAACACCTTGTCATACTATTCACTTAACAAACACTGCTGCTTTGTTGGCGTAATTTTTAAATAAAGTAAAGTAAAAGTACAATATTATAGTAATTTAATGATTTCATTGACTGAAAAAAAATATAGGATAGAACAAACTAAAAAATGGAACTTTTTACAAATAACAGTAAGTTTCAGGCAATCTTAAACAGTTTATTACGATTGCAAATACATTGATGTGATAAAGTATTAAAAGTTTCCTTCAAATGTTTTTACATATAAAAGTCGTCTTTAAATTTATATTTATAAGAAAATGATATTAAAATTGTCATTTACTTTTATTAATCAAAAGTAAATTAACGATTATGGCCGGAATCGTTAATATTGTAGCGTTTTAGCAATTTACTTTTGTTTGTCCGAGCCTGACCCGATTTAAACTGATTTCAAAGGCCAATTCAACCTGTACTCCTTTTGTTTGAATTTGGCTGTGGAAAATAAAGCTGATTAATTCAACTGCTAACTGTTCTGGACTGGATAGATTTTCAACTAAATCTTGTGAAAAGATGCAAGTTTTCTTCAAATTGAAAGTTGCTGTTTGGTTAGCAAAAACAATGAAAAACTTTTCTTTTATTTTAAGTAAGACTCCTAGTTTAGTTAAATTTAATATACAATTTTTTGAATTCTAAATTAATAAGGGTGTAATTATGGAATCCAATTATACGAAGGTTAATGTTGTGTACGTATAACTTAAAATTTTATAAATATATTTTTTTATTTAATTATTATAATATATTTTAATAATCCTTTTATATAAATCTATGCCCGGATTTTACTATTGAAAGAAAAGTTTTTTTTTAACTCCACGCCTTTTCCACGAAACGGGGGCATAGAGCACCTAGTGTGAAGACATTCACTTACCTAAATTCGAGACATTATTAAATAGCGGAACGCCGCGCTTTGTCTTGTACACTTTCAGCGGAGGAATGAAAATAACTAAATACTATGATCATTTCACCGAGTGAGTATCGAACCCACAACCAATCGTGATTACAGCCAGTCGCTGTTTATGGCGTCGAAAGTTTTAGTATAAGGAAAGTTATATTTATAAACATAAAACATAATTGACAAAATTTTATATAAACCTGGACGTGATTCTGTCTACTATCAATACTGAAATTTTAATCCACATTATTCGCATTAGATCTAAATTAACACCAATTCAATTTGCTTTCCCGTTTGCTACAACAGAAGCTATTTGTTATTGTTAGGTTCGTCGTCCACAGATACATTTCACAATATCTTTATTGCTCGTTGTACTTTAAATTGTACGTAGAAAAAGATTTTTTCGTAATATACATAGATTGTGTCCAAAGCGAAGTGCTGAGTTGATTTTACGAATTAAAATTCGATTTTTAAATATTTATTAGTTGTTATATATATATATAAATATTGACCATAAAATGATTATATGAAATTACAAAGTAAATATTATAATTGCATGCTTTAGCTATATTCAATGGTTTAGCTATATTCACAAGTTAACTAGCCTAACACGAGTTTATTGCAGGCGGTACTGTGAAATTAAAGTGATAATTTAACGTTTGTATTGCAGGTCAGATGCAGGGGTCGGGATACAGTGAGGTGGAGCCAGAGTTTCTTTCGCCGCTAGAGAATATTACAATCGCGCAGGGACGCGACGTCCATTTCACGTGCACTGTAAATCATTTAAGTAACTTTAAGGTAAGGTAAAAAGGTATACGTTTAATTGAAATACACAGTGTTTTTTATAATTATTTGCAAGAATTTTAACAAGGTTATTTTTTATATATTGTTGTAAAGTTAGTATGTGAATAGATTAAATGGTTATAGAAGTATATCACATAATAGTGAGGTCTAGAAGCGGTCTGGTTAGAAAACACTAGAACAATATATTTGGGAAGCGGATTTGTTTCCTGCATGTAAAAAATAAAATTGGAAAAAATATTAAAGAAGGGAGTCTCAGAAATTTGAATGAAATGGCAAAATAGCTTGAACCGGTAGCACATGGTTCTGTCCGCTTGAATGCCACATCGTCGATCTAGGGTCGTTCACTTCAGTACTCTTATTTGATTATTTATAAAATTAAATCTCTGAAAAATTATAATGTTTTTCTCAGCGACTGTTTAATATAAGTTACTCCGATCAATACTAGAATATTTATAGAATCAATTTTTATTTATGATAATTATAATGAACGGAGAGAGACGTGACAGTAGCCTTTTCTAATTGCCCTGCTTTGTGGCAAAAATGTGAAGCTGTGTGATATGTATTTAGTTATAAGGAACAAAAACTTCAGTATGGAAATTGTTCATTCACGTGGTAAATCCAATAGCATTAAGCGTGATAGATCTCATTCAGACAAAGGCTAAACTTGAACTATATAACAGGGGGATTCCAATTGATGGCATCGTTATATAAATATAGCTTAAACTATAGTTTCAAACATAAGTAGAAAATATATTATTCTTCATATAAAATACCTTTAACAGCTCAAAATAAAACATTTCGTAAACGTTAAATTTGTAGTTAATATTTATAATCAGTAAAGTAAATTTGTTCGCCGGCTTGAAAACCATATAATAAGAATTAAAAGGAATATATAATTTGTAAACAAAATGTATTTTTATCTATATATTAAATATATATTGAATATAATTTAGTATATTGAAGATAATCGGTTGTTTACATTAAAATTATTTTCTTTCTTAGAACAAAATCTCGTGGAAGATTGCTAAATTATATTTACTTATTATACTGAGCGTAAATTTAAGATAATGTAAAAAATATGTAATGAAATAACAAATATTTCTTCATTTAATTTTTCATCTGTACTACGTTTTCTATTTCCTACTAATTTTGTTCTTAACGCAACTCCCACATCATCTTAAAATCTTAAAAGGACAGTACTCTCCTCCCACAAAATCTTAAAAGGACAGTAGAGAGAGCCTAGTGATAAGCTATCCATTGATAAGCTATCCATTCGCAGTTTTCTGTCTTCCTGAGAATCATTGAATCATTACATATTAGATACCAGATCGACTTTCGAAGCTTCAAAAGGGATTTGTACTCATAACCAATGGTAACTTCAATGGTGATTATTATATTATTTCATGAAATGTTTATGGTCAATGGTAATTATTATATTATTTCATGAAATGTTGTTGCATAGGTGGCGTGGATAAAATCAGACACGAAGACCATTCTAGCAATCCACACGCACATGGTGACAATCAACCCGCGGATATCGGTTACACATAATGGCCACAACACGTGGAAGCTTTACATCGCCAGCGTGGAGCCAAAAGATTCCGGTACATACATGTGCCAAATAAATACGGACCCTATGAAAAGTCAGGTAAATATTATGCATTTATTTTCTGAATATTTGTTGTCAATACCATTTAAAATAGGTTGTATTTTATATATTTTTTGTATTGCAAAACATTTTTCCAGTGTGTATATATATACACAATATAATAATAATAAATGTTTTTCTCTGATTTCAATTCAATCTGTTGCAAAGGATTTTTTTTACTGTCATTCGTTGTCTATAGTTTATATGAATATCATAAATATGTTCGTTACTAATTTCATCAAATCAAGATCAAGTCGCTATATCATTTTAATAAATATTTATGTTTACTAAAATTGCACACTAGTACAAAAGGTTATATTGAAAAACATTTCAAAACAATATATATCATAATAAACAGCGAAAAAAACCATTTCTACGACTTTCTACCGAATACAAGGAATATTATTTGCATTGTTTGTTTGTATGTCACATCCATAATAATACTTTTGATTAAATATAATTAACAATAAAACTACCACTAGCGGTATTTGATTAATTTTACAAAATTGTAGCTTTAGTTTCGTACATTTTGTAACAATTTACTAATGACAAACAACGTAAGGTCAACTCGGTTGATTGTCATAACATGAAATCCGAGAGCGGTTGGTGTTTGTTGCGACTATTTTAAAATTTAATTATTTTGCAGTGGATGTATGAGCTTTTAGGAATATGGGTTAGTAATTTTAGTATTTCCCTAGGGCAAGCCGAGCTCACGAGCACTTAGTTAATTACATACAACTTGGTCAGCATTTAGAAGGCAGATGTCATTGTTTATCTTAACTCAACAGACTGAGGGTTGGGAATAGATCATGGTAACAATACATTTCCCTGTACTTTGTTTTCAACTTCCTTAGAATAATTATGAGTTTGTCTTATATTTCTTTATCTTATATGCATTTTATATATATAACAATTTTGTTCGCATCTCCGAGAAACATTGTATGCATGACATGAAAATGAAAATCGTGGGAAGACTGTCTTTATCAATCTTCTAAAGTAAATATTTTCAAGATTGTTACACAACTCGTGCTTTCAGATTTTCAACCTTTCTCTGTCAGTGTTTGTTGCGTCTCTAAGATCGCTATATCACAAAATTCTTGATATCTATTTTTTTATATATAAAACATATTTATTTCGATCCTTTATAAAAATGTATAGCCTACTTAATGAATATTGTAAACGAATATATTGTTTATGTGTGTATTATAATGTTTATTAATAACAAACAAAAAATAGAGTTCCGGTTGCTTTTATTACTTAATTAAATATTATATAAAATGTTTTTTATTTTTGATAATAATATAAATATACTACATTAGAAACTGGACAAAGCCCTAAGATTTCGATAGGCTCTCACACTTAACTGTGCTTATCTGGAATTCAGTAACATTTTTCTTTAACATGCACAATACGTTTGCCAATATGCCACCTTTTTTCCTTTTACATTCGTGCTGGCATTCTATTTCTTTAAAAGCAAAAATAAAAAAGCTTTCCAGCAGTTTTTGCAGCAACGTTTTATTTAAATTGCAAGTGCGTAATGTAATTGACTGATATCGGGCACTACTGTCATTTTTCGTTCTATACTCTTAGTAAAACAATTGTTGGTGTTCAATGGTATATTATAAGTAAAAGAATATAACCATTTTTTCAATATATTTATTGCTTTTTCGATTCTATTGGGTCCAGTTTTCATCTTTTGACAGACGGATAACGACTATCATTTAGGGATATTCATATATAAGTAATTCTCGTGATTTTTGATAGACCAATAGTTTGGTTAGAAAAGATAGATGGAGGTGTCTTCTTATTAAATGCATAAATGGAAATCTTACAAAATGCGCATTAATGTGAATATATAAAAGGCATTTTACAAAAATAAACTATTTTGAGAGTTTATTTTTATTTATCATGTAATTAATAAAGTATAAAAACGTTTCCATAATTAATTAAAGGTCATCGAACCTCGCTGTTGTAGCTAAATTTAAAATTTATGCAATCGATTCTACTCGACAGCTTGCGTTCAAGTGTCGGATCTCGATTAAGCTGCGCGTTATTAACGATACGCATTAATTGTTTAAATTACTTTTATTGAATAACGCAACAAACACTTATATGCTATACATATTTATGTACACTGTTGATACATTATAAATAAGGTTAAAATGTTGAAAATAATTTACAAAAACATTAATGCCTAAAATAAAAATACTTACCAATATTCGTATATATAAAAACGTTTACAGACAGATATTGTAAACAATTGAATATTAGGCAATTTGCGGTGGTCCCAACTGCTGATTATTAGTACGATAAGATTGAACCCAACGTCTGATTTCGCAATCGAGACTCACACCACTAACGTAGAATAACGAATAACTAAAGTGAATCTTTTATATACTTTGATAATAATAGTTATAAGTATGAAAATTGGCGAGAATGGTTGTTTTAATAACTTTAAATCGTTACATATTCTAATCTGTTAAAATGAAAAATGATGAAAGGAACCTGTTTAACGACGCCCCACTTAACGTAGTTCGTCGTTTTTAACTTACTCCATTTTGACAATATGGCGTCTAGTTGTAACTGTGGTGGATTTCGATTATTGTCGTGTTTGTAGTGACATCCGCAAGGCCAAGACGTATCGATTAATGTAAGAATTATCAAAATCGATCAATAATCAATGTCATACTTAGATACATACATACATATACACATACGCATGCATGCATGCATGATAAACTCATTATCCTCCCTTGCGTTCCGCAGTTAGGTAAAACATATTTATTTGAACTCATTGTAAATTATATTGTATAGCACTGCCATAGTCAACATGAAGTGAAAATTTTTATATGATTTTATTTATATATATACTAGTGGCTATTGTAACTAATATGTTT
Source organism: Podotricha telesiphe (assembly GCA_038994665.1). Taxonomy (NCBI): domain Eukaryota; kingdom Metazoa; phylum Arthropoda; class Insecta; order Lepidoptera; family Nymphalidae; genus Podotricha; species Podotricha telesiphe. Next base: position 413,112 of record JAOYRR010000094.1, read on the forward strand.
GTTAAATTGTAACTTCATACAAAAATAAAAATATATATAAATAAAAAATCCAATTAGTCTAAACATTTATAGGTATTTCGTTTATAAGTACTTTATAAATAAACATTGCTAAGGATCAAATAATTAAGTTTTAGCTTTAATATTAAATGAATATTTCATTATTAATTACTGTTCTAAAAGTTTTGAAAATTAAGCTAACAACTAATTGAGCAATAACAGTTTCGTTTAATTTTATGTTATTGAGAGTTATGCTGACTGAGAATGTTTTAATTTATGCTTATATTTCGCAGGACGAAATATTTTAATAAGAGAAATTAGAAAATTTTACTTATATTCTTCTAAAAAATGATTATGTAAAGAAAGTTTACAAATGATATCATTTTACCTGCTTTTAACCAAATCATGTTAGTTCTGGAATTCAATACAAGAAAAAACAGAAATATCTCTCTAATCTAGTAAAAGACCTCGAGTTGTCTGCAACTATGATCAGTTCATTTCTAGCACGTATTTCGAAGGCGGCATGAGTAAAAGATTTTAAATTTGGTTAGGTAGAGAGAGGAGCTTGGACAGTGTAAGCCAGAGCTAATGGGCATTTTAAAAGGTTCCCTTAAGCCTATACTTGGGTCACAAGTCTCAGGTACTGTGCCAGCTCGTCTTTCAGCAGCACGATGGGTCTGGCACGCGCGTAAATTTAGGTTTTATTGTTATTATAATAATGTTAATTATAAATTCTATTGAGTATTAACGCAATGTTTTTTTTAAATAAATCTAACTAGTAAATTATGGTACAAAATTTATCCATAGTAAGGAAATTTTATAACGGATACACATTTTGCTTGGTAGGTTAGATCATAATACGGAGGAATGTTGAATTGAATGTCTCGAATTCGAAAGTGGAGAACGGAGTGTCATGATACACTAGGTTCTCTCTGACTACCCTATGTGGCTATGTGGGAAAAACCTGGAAGCCGAAAAAAGAAATATATGTATCAAAATCTACTAGATTTTGGTCTTGTAGAGATTATTTTGTTAAGAACGACATTGACTTTTAATAAATTATTTAACTTCGTGGCTGGACTTTACAATGACAGTAACATGGATGTGGAATTTCGTTAAGGAATGCAGGCATTTGTGAAGGAGAGGAATGTAACCGTGACATCTTCATTTGACTTCTAAATGTTTAGTTGAACCCAAATATCGTGTCATTACATTTATTCTTTATAAGAATAACACGTGCAAACGTGTAAACGTGCTTAGACTAATACATTTGAGCTATATAAAATTGAGATATAGTTTATATATTTTTTATATATAACTATAAATATATCTTGCAAATTATAAAACGTATATTTAAAACATAATGTTATGTCAATGTAGGCCATAAATAGTATTCAACATGCACTGCTGCGAGCGAAAATTCTTTGCTTTTCCTTTAAACAAGCCAACTTTTTATCTGCAGTAATATAGTACATTTTCATATAAAATATGGTAGTACATTCATGCCTCATAATATGTACGTATTTGTATTGACTGAGCCACGAGACAGATTGCTCATCTCTCTCACCCATATGGTATTTGCTTAGGTTCCGTATAACAACGCGACATAAAAAGGCTCTTTCATATTTGCACAGCGAGGGATGTAACATTTGTTAAGTGTAAAAGTAAATTTGAGAGAGCCCGCACAATTACACAAATATTTCCCAAGTAAAAAGATGTAACGCGCAACACTTAAGTATGCGAACATTGTTTTTCTTTTTATTTTTTGAACTTACGTATTTGCTAACTTTTACATGGGAGCGGTCAGGACTTTTTAAGTGAAAGAGCACAATTAACATTCCTTCCACACAAGTGGAAACTGTTTACGGAATTTTTTCGTTTGCAAGCAAGCGAGCCAAATAAAAATGCGTCAGTGAGTTTGTTTGCCTTTATATTTTTATTTTATAGGATGTTATTAGGCAGTAAGGACGCTATAGACACGGTTATGTAAAGGGAATACGGATATTGTATAAAATTAATGGAATTATCTATTTATTTAGGATATATCGTGGATATATCGTATCGTCCACCAGTGGCAGGTTAAATTCTGCTAGATTCTGCTAGAAAATTCAATTTATTAGGTATTATGTAATGTATTTCAATAACATTTTAATTCAAGGTGAAGCAAATTTTTAAGGGCAAACAATGATTACTTGTTAAAATAAAAATATCGTATTTAATTTTATTGAAGTCTTACTTTGTTGGTTTATTATTTACTTATATATATGTAACATACATTTTTATTACACGTAATAATTTCATAAAGGTTTTATAGATTAATATAAAGATATTGTAGTCGCATTTCTCCGCGAAGGGGCAATCAAATAAATATTGACCTACTAATTGTTTTTGCGGCATTGATGGCAAGCACTGTTGACAGAGCCGTGATAGATGGTCTTTTTCCAACCCTTTTTCTCGTTCCACTGGACGCATTGTTCAAATGTCAATATATCAAATTTTACGCAAGTCAAAAAGTTAATTTAAAAACCTATTAGCAGTTGAAATTCGAAAACGAATCAGTTATACAAATATTAGATACTCATTTTAATTTTTTGGCTTATCAATTTCATCAATATTGTAGGAACGTACAATAAAACATTATTATGAATATAAAAAAAATGTATAAGACCAACAATCAAAATCGCGACGAGTCAATTATTTTAAGCGCGGCTTAAGAAACAGTTTAAATATTTTACAACAAACAGCAGATTGTTATAATTAAATTATAAGTTCTAAAACAGTGGATTTATTGAAATTTTATGGAGTATTTTAGTCAATAACAATGTGGAATTTATGTAACCAGTTACTTAGGTTATAGTATGTTTAAATAAGCCTTTAGTCGGCAGTTAGCTGAAGGGTATTTTCAATATGGGTAATTTCGCCTGAAACACAAATACTTCAGCAGCTTTATTGCATATACTCGGATTAACTGTGTATGAGCGTTGAAAAACGACTAGTGGTCCGGTTGCGTATAAAACTCCAAGCATTTTATCTTAATTACTGCAAAATCTTCGTGCGAGAAAATCCCTACCCTTATGTTGTCCATCGTCGTGTAACTTTATGTGCGGATTACTTTTATGACCGAGATTAAAGTCCGTTTGCGAATGTTTACTGCCGAATTCGGAGCCCATCTGCGCTATAGATGCTCGATTTAATATTATTAAAATTCACTTCACATCTTATTGCTTAGTGCTTGTCATAAATACGGAATAATATTGATTGATTGACACATTTTCTTCTGTGTCGTGTAATTTTCAGCTGTAGAAAGCTAACAGGCTAATGTTCTTAAATATTTAACAATATTCTCTTAAGGTACAGAACAGCCCATAATTTGTAAGTTGACTTTCAAGTTACGTACAATGTTATATGTAGATTGTATAAACATTAATTTATCCACAAAGTGAGCGGTATCAGAATAGCTCCGACCTGTGAGGAATCCTCGCTAAGGAGCCTCGGTCTTCGGCACCGTAAAGCACATTCTTCGACACATAGTTTTGCTACGTTGTCACTGCTTTATCGTTGTAAGCATTTAGTTGCAACCCATGGAATTTATCGGACTAAGGAATTCGCCTAGTGAAATGTAAACTCTAAACCGCGGTTATTACACAATTATTCGGCCTTAATATAATAACATAAAGCAGAACAATGCGGCCAAAATTGTGCCACTCCTAAATTGTGGGAGCTCAGCTTCCTATATGGGATTTACGATGTTCATTGGATTATCTTTAAGCTCATACTGAATTATCTTATAATTTACTTTGTGTCGCACGTTAGTACGACTCGGTAACGGGTTATTATAATGATACTGCTACTGGCACTTACTAGGTATTTCGGCGTTATTAGATTTTAAATTATGAATAAATCTGTATATGGATTATTTTTAAATTAAAATACCAGAAAAATGGCCTTAATTTTCTTAACATATCGTACATAAGTGCTTCTTATTTATCTAATTTTGTGAAAGTCTTAAGTTTGAACAGAGTTAATATGATAAAAGCTTTCAATAAAGTAGAATACTTAGTGAGCCGAGAGGAAAGTCGCTGGAATATCAACAAGTGAATAATTTCTTAGCCGAAAAATCGTCAGGCATTAGTCAGCGTTCCTTTGTTATGCCACAGGTGCGAGTCGCGACGTATCTACTTGAATTTTCTCTTTCATAAGGGCTAGCCACTTTTGAATAACATATATAAGATGTCGGAATCTTTTATGTAAAATGTGCCACGGGTTGATTCAATCAAATTGAATATTTTCATCGGAATATAGGTTCAATTACTATGCATATATAATGTAAAGTTGAAATTGTGTTGGATTTTCTAAAATATGAAGTAAATTAGTTATATTATTTAAAAATTAACATGAAGCTATAAATAAATAAAAAAATTCGTAATTATGTCAGGTTTTTCAACATAAGTAGGTCGATGAAGGCAAAAAAACGTAATAAACAGTCGTCGGTCGTCCATCATGGCATATGTCAGCTGCTCACCCCAAAATAATTGGTCTGGCATAAAACAGCCAAAGGCGTAGCTTGGAAAATGCACCGTATCTTTACCTTAAGTATGGTGTTTTATATTTTGTCCGTTAGGCACTATCGAAACCTCTGACTAAAATTGACGCTACTTTACAGATTGTTCTACCAGATGGTCTATTGATATTAATAGTTAGTTAATGAAACGTTTACTTCAATCTAAAACATATAGCAAACTTTTAAGATCAAATCCTCTTAATATGATAATATTAAGAGGATTTGAATGATTGCATCTAATTTTTACGTATTGAAACGAAGTGACACAAAGATTTCGCTGTCTAACCTGCTAATACCCATATACTTAAGTAGAACTCATTATTACATTATAAGGCAGAATAACGTTACAGTCTGTATAACTAATATCTGGAAAAAGTATATGGAGCCAGGTTCTTTCTGTGTATTTCTCTACCTCTGGAATTTTATCTAATACATAATTGAGGTCAGTTTATTATTAATTTTAAAATACACTAATATATCTAGTACGTTTTAAGTTATACATATATGCATCTAGCTGTATGTATTTCATGGTCCCGTTTTTGCGTTTAGGATATTGTATTAAACATGAAAATAACATTTTGAAATTAACATAATATAATTGAAGCACACAAGCTTCACTATTTACATATGCAAATCATAAATCATTCAATTTGAGCTAAGCTAAGCTAATTTTAGCTTTTTCATTTCTCCTTACAAGTTATCAATAATATTTAATGGTTCTTAAAATATTTAAGGGTAAAGTATTTTTACATAATAATATAAATTAAAAAATTCACACTACACTAATATTCTATAATAAATTATAAAAATAATGTTCTTATTAAAAGTGCACATTATGCACGTCCGACCTGCTTTCAGCATTCTGTCTTTTACGTACTCGTATGTACGTCGCAGGTTGCTCGCCGACGTTATATTAACAAAGAAATTACAGTTTTAGCTGTAGTAAACTTATTTATTTTTTAAAAAGCTCGTATTAAGTTTATTTTTGTTTCACTTTTTTTTTGCTTTACACTTTTTCCCATATATAAATGAAATGTAATGTAAATTTTTAGTCAGTATAACTCTACTACTATCTAGTGGTAGTAGTAGTGTGGACAATGGAGTGTCCTTGACACTAGGTTCTTTATGATTTATGTGTAATTAGTATTACACATTGATTTAAATAGTTAAATATAATATAAAAATATTATTATACATATAAAGTAATAAATATTTGTTTCTTATTCGATTTTTTATGAGTAGTTATACTCGTAAAACATATTTGAATATAAGGGAGATACATTCATCCAATGACAATGCTGCTATCGTTGAAGTAGCCAAGTCAAAGTTTAATCTTTAATATTCAGTCAAAGAATAAAAGTTTGGAAAATATTCTAATAAAAATATACCTTTTGCTTCAAATGTTTGTGGCAAATAAATTGTTTTCTAAGAAATGTAAGAAAACTTAAAAGCTGTACCTCAGAAAAAACTTTTAGGTAAAATATTTTTAACTGGACTATGCCGGTGGCCGCACTGGTGTTAGGTTGAAAATTGTTTAAAATTGTTTCTCATATTGCGTATTTCGTGTTATTTCACTATTTCGCATATTCAAAATATGACGATTCTTACAGGTACTTTTTAGTGTTAATTTAAAAATTAGTCTCACGTTACAAAATATGTAAAAAATAATTATAAAGAAAGAATAATAGGTATTTTATTCATTATTCTATCATAACTAAGTATTGTATGCAACGGAAACTAATGAGTTTAATTTTTAAAAGACAGAAATAAAACAATACATGGTGAAATATCGATATTATTTAAATAATAAACATTGTGTTTGTATTATATTTTCCTTTGTATAAAAGCTTTTTAACTGAGTAAAAGTCTTCTTTCTTATTCTATAAAATATCCCAGTAAGCTGCCTTCCTGAATCTCCATCGCTAGTCCGTGAGAATATGAAAGTATATTATTTCAAAGTATCGATGAATAACGTGATACGTAATCTAAAAATGAGTATGTTACAAGTAAAAAGTTATTTTTAATTCTGGGGCCTTCATTTTTAAGTAATACCATCATTATTTAAGTTGTATCTTTGTATTTTTTCTATACTAGATTGCTAACTCGTTAATATGTTTTACCTTAATGTAACTTGGCAATGTAAATCTCAGATCCACTCGCTTTACGGAATCCCAGCATTTCCATAATTCATGCGACTCGAGCTGTCTCGAGATATAAAAATTTACACAGCGGTAGAAAACGTGTGTCACCTATCATATTCCGGTTGCAAAATGAAATAACAGAGAGCGTGTATGTTTAAAAATTTTAAAATATGAAATATATTTAATATTGTAATTTTAGCAGGTCAGTATGAAAATGATTGATTATTTCAAATTTTGTGCTAAATACATATATGGAAGAATGTTAGAAGAAAGTAACTTACAAAGTTTACAAAGCTGGTTTTAAGTAAACATACCTATAGTAATGTAAATTTCAAAGCTCGTATCTATCAATAAATGTTTTAAAAAATAGACTAATGAAGTTGATAGACACTTTCTTCGATTGGAGGTTACATTGGATTGTAAAGTTACTATTTTGTTAAAATCAAATTATATGTAGACACAGCCAACGTGTCTAGTTTAAAATGTAAATCTGTATTATATGAAACAACAAAACTCTTTAAAAAGTTTAAAATTAAAACTGCTTATTAGTTAATTTTAACCGTTTTCTCAAGAGCTTGTGGCTACAACTTTGTGAGTTTTAAAGTGTAAAAGAAAAATAAGTTTTATATATAAAAAGAAGGCAACTGTTTCTAAAATTTAAAGCAGCTGCAAAGTACCATAGAGAGCGAATATGAAATGTTACTAAAATATAACTTTTGCATATTTGAGAAGGGAATGTGACCCATTCAGTCGTGCTCGCCTGTGCTTCGCTCCGTAGGAATTTTGTCAAAGTACGTCTAGCGACAAGTATTCAGTGCGTTTCTATAAGATGACAGTAGACAAACTATGTTTGCTTAAAACGTAATATATGAGAAACTACTAAATATGAATTGAAAGCGACCAATAAAGCTACATATTCTTAACACTGTATCGACTCGACATTTCCGTTGACGAAATTCGATCACGTACAGATTGGAAGAAATTCCATCGGGGAATAAAACTAGCCGATACAGCAATTCTTCTATGAAACTATATAGGATAGCTAAAATTTTCGTATTTCAACCCTTATTTCCAGCGTCCTAAGAAAAAGGGTGCAATGCTGATATACACACATATCCATGACTGAGAGTACCTGGTCTTGATAAATCTCCAAAGCGCGCCGTCACTCCAAACTCCATTGGAATTTTGTCAAAGTCTTCACAGTGCGTGCTCGCTAAAGGAGTCATACGTCTTCATGCAGCATTCACGGCCTTGTGGTTCAACGCCATTAGTTTAGCTGTACCGTGTAGCTTTACTTTAGTGTAAAGATATTTATCGTTAGTATTCATATTAGAAAATTTGAAATATAGTATAAATCACTTAAATTTCAAACAATATTTTCTCTTCGGTAGTAAAAACTATATAAATACACCTAGTATAATAAAACACAATGAATATGTCATATAAAATATCGTGTGAAATTGAATAATTCCAACACGTAGTCACCACGACCCTGTGCGATTGTTTAATTATGCGTCACCATGCGACATCCGACTCTAGCATACGGACTCATTTTTTCCATTATTTGTAAATTCACTTTATAGACAGAAGTTAAGTTATATATAATAAAAATCTATTTCAAACACTACAAAAAGGATATGTTTTTCTAAAATTCGTGTTTTCAATTCAATATTATGTTATGTTATATTTAAAACACCCGTGGATGGATGGAGGCATCCATTGTCACATAAAACATTGTTTCTCATGTCAGCTATTGATAAGTTACTTCATGGTGATAAGCAGTTAGAGCCTGAAAAAAAATGTCAATACCTTTGTTTACTCATATTTCTCTTTATATAAACACAAATAATCAAAACGTGTCAGTGTATTAATTCTCTTGAAATTTCAATTGAAACCATTGCCTTCGTTACAGCAAATTTCCGCTGTTAGCGTCAGAATAGCTTCAAGATCTAGCGGATACTTTAATAATATCTATAATAATCTTGCTCTAGTTATATAACAACACAATGCCAACAGGAAACTAGTTTTGAACGCAATGCTTATTCCATCCCCAGAGGCTGTATTAAGCGATAAGTTAGCTCCTTGTTTTCCCCGAGAGACCCTACATTGATTTTGCGTCCATTCAATATCGTTCTGACAAGATGAAAATGTTGTTAATGAATTATTGAACATATATAAGAAAAATGTTAATAAATTTATATTTAAGTTTTTATAATTCTTCCCGCATCTCAGCATGGTACGCAGAGTTAGTGTTAAGGCTTCATTTCTCGTTAATTCTCCACTTTCCGTCCAAATTCGAAACACGTTGTGTTGAATGCGAATATTGTCTGATTTGACCCTATAAATAAGAATATTTTACAAAGACGTTATCCTCATGATCAACAACACCGAAGACTTTTGAATTAATTTGATTGAATTTTGTAGTTTTTTACGTTAACATTGACTGTATATTTATATACACCAAAAATATAACATTTACATTTTTTTATAGCTTCACGCTTTATTTCTAGCGTAGTTAGGAATGGAGTGCCAAATTTTACGGTCCCCACATACTTTTTTGCCTCATCTACTGTCATCAATCTATTCATACATGCCCTGCAGGGATCCTCATGCTTTTTAAGTGACATTGCTCCAGTGTCCTCGATACTGTGGTCTCGAAGGTCAAGCCAGGTCTCCCTTACTTCTCTTACCGATCACCAATGCCTCACACTTTCGACTCCGCTTCTCTTATCATTTTTTCATCACTCATCCTTTCAACGTGCCCAAATCACCTTAGCATGTTCTTCCTCATATTTATTATAACCTTTTCACTTCGACTTCTATTCTGTGTATCTATTCATTGAGGATTCGATCAGTTTAACCCTATAGAGTATTATATCGTATATCTTGTTTCACCTTCAGTCCATTCTTTTTAAATCTCTCTCTACTATCAGAATCGTTGCTTAACACTCACATTCAAAGATAATGGTCTATGCCTGAATAAATTCAAAGTCAAATAATTTTATTCAAAATAAGAAGATATATGCTTCATTTTTTGAGCGTCAAATAATTTAATTTTTTACCGGTTCACTAAATTCCTCAGACCTGAGAAGAAGAAACTCAGCGAGACAACTTTTGTTTAATCAATTATTTACATATCTATTAGTATCAATGATACCTTTGAAATAGGCTGGAGCTAGCATTTCATTTCCAAGGCGCATTATCACTTATAAAATCGTTAAATATCCTTTAACACACAAAGTTAAGAATTTTAGTAAAATTAAATTAAAAACTGTTACAGGGAAAAATCAACTACATCTATATATATTCAGAATTATTTAAAATATGGGGGGTTTCATGGCGAAGTGTGACAGTGTTTTCTCTGCTAACCCTGCTATGCGGGAAAAAGTGTAAATTTTAATAAAAAAAAAGCAATTGAGTGTTCAATTCTGTAAAACAGTGGCATATGATCTTCAGAATGTTACAATTCTTACTTTTATTTTATAAACTAGATAAACACAATTCCATTAATTTAATAATGAACGGTTATTATGCTAATATTCATTAAATCTAATATTGTTTTAGACGGGCCATCTGTCGGTAGTAATACCTCCAGACATAGCAGACGCCGATGGGTCAGAGGCCGGAGCTCCCGAGGGAGGCGCAGTCGAACTCCGGTGTACCGCAACTGGCGTTCCAGAGCCCACTGTATCTTGGAAGCGTACGGAAGGCCGCAATATCGTGTTCAGGGATGAGGACGGTAATGAATTGAAAGGTGAGTGTTTTTTTAATTAATTTGTGTAAATATTATTTATATGTGAAATGACTTTGTTTATAATTTACTGGCTGACTCGTTGAACTTCGTACCGCCGTATTTATGACTAAGGAAATATAGCCCATTTGGAAATACAAACAATTGGATTATTGTAAGCAATTATATACTGTATTGGCATAATTGCAATATTGCAGTATTGGTATATTGGCATGTTTGTTTAATCGAGAGTGATTATCTACGACACCAATTAAAAATTTACGGCAGTGTTAAGTAAGAACAAATGATAAACTCTTTACTATAGGACCATATTTAATAAATAAAATTTCAATTAAAAAAATAAGTATTCAGATTAGAAATAAATCACTTGTTTAGTATGAAATTTTATAAAATATTTGATGTATAATGGATTTATATAAACCTTCTCTTGACAATAATGAATGCAAAAAGAATATTTATCCAACTCGGTGAATGCTTTGAAACTTATGCACAAACATACACTTCAGTGCTTTATTTTATATAAATTTAAGAAAGAAACCGAGTCAAATTTAACTTTTAAAATTTAAGTTTTTCAAAATAAACACTTTTTTATATTTTAACACTCTTTTAAGTTGTCAATTTTATAAAATATATAATTAGTCTATTGCAATTGATGAAAGTATTCCTGATGAATAAAGATTAACACTGTTAAGTAAATAAAAATAATATTAAGAAATATTACCGAACGACTGCATTTAAAAACATCTTAAGGAGCTTAATATCAAGAGTGCATTTATTTTGATAACGGGATAGAGAAGAGCGGACATAAATTTAAGTGGGTTTTCATTTAATGTTTTGAAACTCAAACGCTAACGTTTTATTTTAAGATAATACTACTAATATTATATATCAAATATACGGGTAATAATTGTGTTTTATGATAGATAGATATATGTATTTTTATGTTTTTATGTATTCATTACAGATATTATCCATTACATATCAATTTCATCAATTAAACTTATAGATTTGTTTAGAATCATATGAAATTAACGATCATTAAAAACAAGTTAATGTAAATATAATAATTATATATTCATATCATATATAATAATTATTAATCGTCGTCGCGCGCAGTTGTACAGCGACTGACTGTAAAAGCGGTTCGTTGTGAGTTCAAATCTAAATTAAGGGAGTGATTATATTTAAATTATTTCCATTTGCCCACTAAGGTACGATACGCGCGGCGTTGAATTTCGCCACTTAACACACAACAGTTAGATTTCGGGTGGAAATTGGGGATCGCTTGGCTATCGTTGACTACTCTTTTGTACGTATAAAAGCTTGAAGCTGACAAAATATATTCAAGTTTTTATATATATAATATACGTAAATTACACTACATATGTATAATATATAGAATTTAACTTTTACTTTTATATAATATGTAAAAGATTGTATACCACAGATGTTCCAGTGACAAGAAAAACGAGTTTTTACGAGTTTGAATAATGGTTTTATTAATCAAGGAAGGCAGTTAGAGGACCACGATGCTATTAAAGATATGGCGGCAATTGATTTCCATCATACTTAAAATAGCAGTAATCAATTTCCAATACTCAAAAAAATATTCGAAGCACGTTTCCCAGAATATATCACTTTCCTGCTTGTACGAACGTGACAATATTTGAAAGTGACAGGATATATTCATTAATTTTCTTCTTCGAATTCTATTTAGACAGTAATAATCGTAAATTCATATTGAAAACGGAGTATACCTTGTCAATTTACTTTCAATTATATCTGTATGGGGAGGATTTCATAAAGTGGTATAAAAGAAACAAGACTAATTTTGCATTCAAAGCCTGCCCGAAGCGGGAGCAGGTGCTTGCGTGGTTAAAACATTGGAGTTTTATGGGATTTATTAAGATATCGCCTATATAAGATATTGAAATGAATGGTTGCAATATAAAGTAAAGGCAAATACTGTGTTACGAAAAGTGGCAGGCTATTTAAATGTATGCTGATCTAGAAAGCAATCATAATAAATAAGAGATTACCTTTCCTATTTATGCCGAATTCGGGAAGAATTTAATTCAAAAGTTAGTGTTCTTTGACGTCGTGATTGATATTCATTTCCCTGAAAAAAAAAAAACGCTCTCAAAGAACTCAATTACAACTTAAACAAAGTGATGTAACAATCGGGGCCTCGGTCAGGAAATTAAATGGACGGCTAAGTGCAAAATTGGCTCGACTTGTTATCTTTTATAGTTGTAACAGCATTCCCCAGCTAGAATAAGAGGTGAAAAGACATGAGTTTGAAACGATTACGGGATCGCTTGTGTGAGCACATACACGCATACTCGTTTTAGTAATATTTATATGGAATTCCAATTTATACTTTATTACCTGAAGCTAAAGTGCAAATTGGATGGGAGTACTTACGTATTTAAAACCTTTCTAAGCGACCATTTTGCAAATTTGACCCGTTTTATTTGAGCCATTAGGCGTAAACAAAAGACTCGCGGTCGTGGGTAAACAGAGGGTGAATGTAATAGTTACAGGGTGGAGGCGCGTTGCCTTAGTATTAATTGGACATGTTATACACGCTTCAACAAATAAGGATTGCCGCCCAAACGCCGCGGCGGTCGGTTTCCTTCTGTGTTCCATTTCCTTGTTAATATTAAACAAGCAAACCATTGACGCTTATAATTAATTTAGTATTTACTAATGGACTTTTATTTATGTGAATATATCGTACGTTTACAAATTAAGATGAGTGACCCTAAAACTAAATTTTGATATCATTTAATTACTTTATTTTTATTTTACGTATGAAATATTCCCCGAATTCCAAAACTCCTGTATTCAAATATATTTACGTTGAGTTAATTTAAAAAATAACTTTATACTATTTATTATCTCTTTATCTCTAGATCTTTCAGTGATTCACTTTAAATGCTACTTTGAACGTAGCTGTTTCCCAAGTAAGTTTATTTCAAGATTAATCGTTAAGCATTTGTAAACGTATTACATTTATATTAGTATAAATGAGTAAATATTGAATTTTATCATTTAGTATGCTATATATTATGTGGTAATATAAAAAGTTAAACAAGGTCATATAGTAGAAGAATACTAAATAAAAGACACACGGCGCTAGAAATCCATGCCCAGACTATTTCATGAAACTTTGAGCCCAAGTGAATTAACGTAAGATCAAACGAACAAATTAAATATTAAATTTCTGTTAAAAACATTATTAATATATGTCACTGGGGTATACTTAAACGACATATAATTAATCATCCTGAGAGGCGTGTGTGATTAGTTAATTACAATTAGTTATCTCCAACGTGAACGCGACGGTGTTGGGCGGACGTCGGCGTCGAGTTAATTAACTTAGTTATTACAAAACATTATAAAGCGATCGCATATGTAATTATAATGTAAGGAGGTGATTTGTACGTGAATTTAAGTTTAAGGAAACACAAAATAATATTAAACTGGAACACAAAAATAGTAATGATAATTATATTAAATATATTATTTATTTCATCCATCAACATTTGTTAACACAGTACATACATAGAAAAAAATAACAGGAAACGGAACTTCATCTAAGAGTAACAAAACCTTACAGCCGGATATAGCATGCAAGAAAAAAAAACCAAACCAAACAATTAAACCAAAATAAAATAATAGACAATTCCTTAAGATAATAAATACATTTTTAAGATAATCGAACTTTATTATTTAATTATTTATTTTCCATAAATAATAATATAATATAACCGTTCAATCGCTCTGACCGTAAGCCATGCGTTCTACTCGTCGCGTAGACTCGTCGCGCGTCGCGTACGCGTCGAAATTCTTATACGCTTATTACAACTTATATTTGTTGTTAGCATCTCTGTAGAGAGATTTTTACAAATTTTTGTTACCCAAAGATTATTTTACGAACAGTCGTTTTAGCAAGAGAGAATGCTATTCATTAAATATTTTTTAACGTTTTATATAAAAATAAAAACGGTTCTCAAGAGGCGCGGGTTCAAAACCCGCTGCGTTCAAATTTTTATACGTTTTCTAAATATGTCTTTTTCAATATATTTATTGTTTTATAATTTATGTAAACAAAAATCATTGTTATGTTGTTTACTTTCATACCTATTTGTCTATATTAACTCTTTCATCAGAATAACGTAAAAATAAAATTTCAAATACGTATTAAATACTTTTTAATCTTTATTTATGTAATATAGGGATTTTTTGTTTTTAATTATTTAGTTTTTAAATATAATACTAAATTTATTTTATTTATTTAAAAAAAATGTGAGTAGTTAAATTGTGTACTATAGCAAGATTGGAAAACAATTTCCTTGTGAGTATTAATGACGGTTAATGGCTAAACAGCTGACTAATGGAGTAACAAGTTGCCAACGACGTGTACCGTTCAAACTTTATAACCCGTTAATAAAACACAATTCCATGCAGGCGCTTTTGTAATAACTACATACAAATATGTGTATATGATTCTTATTGTTTTCACTATAAAGACTATATTGCTGCAAAAATTATCCATATATTTCGTGAACTGTATTTTGAAGCAGTATTTTATGTCTTCGCCCGAGATTTAGGATCGTGGGTCGTATGCCATAATAAAGTTATAAATTGTTTGCATTTAAATTTAATTTGACAGTGAACGCTAAACGCCGAATTGCCGGGGTAATGTTTTGATTAAAACACACCGGATTAGCGATGCTTAATTAAGAGCAACTTGGTTAATTCATGAAATTTGTTTCGAAATGCGCAAGCCAATTACGTTGCTTTATATTGCACTAACATTCATAGATAAATGCTAAACAGTATTCAATTGTACTTCCACGCGTGACATATCTTTAGATCATGTTTAACGTGTAATAAATATACTGCCAAAATTAACGTCCAATTTCTGACTTTTATTATTTTCATAATATATCAAGAATAGCTGAATGAAAAGTACCTATATTTATATGAACCTTTATTGGTATACGATATGTATATAAATACTCCTTGACTAACTTCGTCTTTGTGTACCCGATATGATCTAACCTTAAATTTGTTTGAAATTATATTCGAACTCAGAACCATCAAAGAAAGCCAAAAAGTGCCACGATAACACGATAAAATTTATATATTTTTTCTTACTGTATTATGACGTAATGAATATAATATAATGTTTGACCTACCTTCCGTATATTTTATGGTTGATTTTTTAATTTATATATATTTTTTTCATTTTTATTAATATTTTTTTGATTGATTAACGATTATGGCTTAATATGAGTCCGCTAAGATATTAAACCATATGGAAATGTTTTAATTGGGACCTCTAATTGTGTAGAGACATCGATTGTAGCTGCTTTGTAAGTACCAGGTACATATTATGAGTGCATGAAAGGATCTTTTAATTAAAAGGTGCGCTATTCCGGGATATGTTAGGTTTTAATCAGAAATACAATACATTTTTATTAAAAACTCATCGTGTAAATATTACTTTTACCGCGTATAGATATAAAAAATTATTCTAGAGAATATTATACGCAAAACATTTAAACGCCATTATAGCGGAGTTGGCATGTGACATACGCAATGGTTGTGGGTTCAATTCCAACCTGGATAAAATTTCACGTCAATATTTTTTTGTTTTATTGTGCTGATTAGAAAAACATTCCACCAAACGCCCTAATATTTTAAACTTTAAAACAAGTTTATGATTTTGAAAAATATTTTTCTAGCGGAAAGTGAAATATGAAGAACGGATTGACTTCACATTAAGTTTTCTTTGTCTACCCTGTTATGTATGATAAACGAATACTTAAAAAAAAAACAAGGATCGCTCTGATATATGCAAAATACAAGTCTTATGACTTAATTAAAACGCTTTGGCTTGATATAATAAAATTACCAATATACCAACATGGTATCCTGTGTGCAAAAGCTGACGTACATAATTGACTTATTCGTCGTAGCTCGTTTTCGATATAAACAGATCGCCCCTAGTTTTAGTTATAATAGACTTTGTAGAGCGAAGCCAACTTTATTTAATTGTTCACGTCACATACAGAAATATGTTAGAATAGCTTTATAATTATCATTTAGTCTTACTGGCTAGATTTTAATTAACCATAACCTAAAATATATTACCATTAAAGAATCTTTTACTGTAATTGTGTTAAAAGCTCAAGTTTACTAGTCCCTCGAATAAAAGCTTACAAATTACGCTATGTATCTTAGAACTGTAATCTTTTTTTAATTTCTCGTATTTGTATTTGCCTTTCATCCCTATAACCTAGAAGTACAGTAACCAAACCAAGGGGATAATTGTATTAAAATATAATCTAGAGAGATATTTCTATGAGGTACCGATCAATTTATAATAGTACGATAATTTCCATAATAAATAAAATTCAATATTGACAATAATACATTTGAATATAACATCAGAGAGATAAAGTGAGAGGTATGTATGTCATGTACAATAGTTACTAGCGACCCGCTCGCGGCTTCGCTCTTGTAAACTATAGCTGTTTCGAATTTTCGAACAGATTGCTGGAAAACTAAAAAAAAGCATAGGAGAAAAAGTCATCCCAAGACCCTTAAGTATCTCTATATAAAGTTTCACCACAATCGGTTCAGCGGTTTGGGCCATGATGACATTACAAACACGCAAACCGAGTTCTTTCGCTTTTATAATATTAGTATGGATCTAATTCACAGTGTAACATTATAATAATAACAAAAATTATAATTTTGCGAAATAAAAAAAATATGTAACTAAAATCTTTAATAACACGTCGAGTAAAAAAGACATATTTAGAAAACGTATAAAAATTTGAACGCAGCGGGATTTGAATCCGAGCCTCTTGAAAACCGTTCAAGCGCGGGTTCAAATTCCGCTGCGTTAAATTTTTTATACATTTTCTAAATATGTATTTTTCAATTTCCTTAATATTTGAATAACACTTTAAAAAAATATAAACACGTCGAGTAATTATTTTATTTTAATATCCAATTCAAATCGATGGTTTTTTTTTTTTTTTTTTTTTTTTTTTTTTTTTTTTTTTTTTTTTTTTTTTTTTTTTTTTTTTTTTTTTTTTTTTTTTTTTTTTTTTTTTTTTTTTTTTTTTTTTTTTTTTTTTTTTTTTTTTTTTTTTTTTTTTTTTTTTTTTTTTTTTTTTTTTTTTTTTTTTTTTTTTTTTTTTTTTTTTTTTTTTTTTTTTTTTTTTTTTTTTTTTTTTTTTTTTTTTTTTTTTTTTTTTTTTTTTTTTTTTTTTTTTTTTTTTTTTTTTTTTTTTTTTTTTTTTTTTTTTTTTTTTTTTTTTTTTTTTTTTTTTTTTTTTTTTTTTTTTTTTTTTTTTTTTTTTTTTTTTTTTTTTTTTTTTTTTTTTTTTTTTTTTTTTTTTTTTTTTTTTTTTTTTTTTTTTTTTGGCAACGCCTCACGTTTGTTGGCGCTTTGCGCTAACGTGGTTTTTTCCTTTATAGATTACGCTTACATAAATAATAGGCAATTTATTAAAAAAATATTTGCTTTATTTATTACGATAGTCGTTACATCATATCATATTCTTAATATATGTTTTTTTTTATTTCTAGAATTAAAATATGTGTTTTAAAATTGAATAAAATCGTTTGATAATGTGAAAATGTGTAACAATTTATCATAATATTTTGTTAACATTTTTTAAAGTGTTATTCCCACACTAAGGAAATTGAAAAACACATATTTAATAAACGTATAAAAATTTGAACGCAGCGGGATTTGAACCCGCTCCTCTTGAAAACCGTTCAACCGTTGAACGGTTTTTTCAGTATCACGTTTCTTTCCCGCATAGCAAGGCAGTCAGAGGGAACCTAGTGTAAAGACACTCCGTTCTCCACTTTCCACCCGAGTTCAAAACGTTTTTTAAAGTGTTAATAACATACTTAGGAAATTGAAAAACATGTTTTTAGAAAACGTATAAAAACTTTCCAAGCGCTCTTTCCGCTAAGCCATACGCACGAAACGCACGAACGAGCGAACCGATAAGCCATGGAGCTAAGTTTAATTTTTTGTACGTATTCTAAAACTACGTTTTTCAAATGAAAATAGTTTTTAATAATTCCTCCGAGACGTTGACCATATAAAATTTAATTGTTCGAAACATCATACTTTTTCACGCGTGATTTCACAGAAATAGGGGACAAATTTTTACCCTTCACGTATTAATATAATGTTAAATTGCGAAATGAAGTATTTAAAAAATCAGAAGGTATTTAAGAAAAGTATATTTTATACATTTTTATTT
This sequence comes from Podotricha telesiphe, assembly GCA_038994665.1. NCBI lineage: Eukaryota > Metazoa > Arthropoda > Insecta > Lepidoptera > Nymphalidae > Podotricha > Podotricha telesiphe. The sequence continues at coordinate 431,868 of JAOYRR010000094.1, forward strand.
AAGTACAATTTGTAAGCTTCATTTCATGTCACATGTATTATTTAATTATAACGTTTATATTTTAGTTCCAATTTTTTATGTAATATCCATTTTATTATATTTTTTTTTTTTTTTTTTTTTTTTTTTTTTTTTTTTTTTTTTTTTTTTTTTTTTTTTTTTTTTTTTTTTTTTTGTATTTTAATATTTGATTCCATCGTGGCGCAGTGGGACAGCTTCTGACTGAAACGCAACGTTGGTTGTGTGTTCGATTACCAGTCGGGGGAATGATTTCTCCGCCTTGGCACCTAATACAAAGAGCGTCGTCGATTTCCGCCACTCAACACGCAATGTCTCGATTTCGGATGAAAAGTAAAGAGTGGAGGGTCTTGACACTAGGTTCTCCTTGATTATTCTATATATTTGAGTTACAATAATATGAGAAGAATTACATAAACAAATAAATTTGGAATTCAAAGCTTAATATGAAATACGGAGCAGGGCTTACGTTCATACTAATTTCATTATAGCCAATTGGTCGGACTTTGTGTCGCACTGTACCGAATGTCAAAACACTACACGCAATTAACTCTAATTAATAAAGTTTACTAGTCTATATTATAGTGTTTCAGCTTTGTGGCTATTCATTAACACAGTTAAAGCTGTAGAATATAAATAGAGTTTACTTGTTTAAGATTTTCAAAATGTGCTGTGTAATTTTTAATGAAAACATTTTTACTTTATACCAAAATTTACATGTTTATTTTCATAATCTCAAATGAATGTAGAAAATGCAGGCTAAATATTTACATGTATATTTTCACTGCGAAATTTTATATACATTAGCATCAGTAGCAAAAAGTAACTTTGTGAATTGTAACACAACATATATCAATATACAGTCGTCCATTTACATTACCATAGCTTGCAATATATATCGTCAATACATCATATGCATATCGATATAGAATTAGTGACCAGTTACTTCTAGGAGAATACCAACCTTACCTTTTCCATTCAGTAAAAAAGTAATAAGTGGGTGCCTGACGATGGAATGATGGCGCAGTGGGGCTTCTATCTGACTATAATCGCGATTGGCTGTTGCTTCGATTTCCACTCGGAGGAATGTTCATAAGCTAATTATTTTCTTTTTCTCCGCTCTAGGGAATAAGACAAAAGGCATATCATTAAACTTTGTAGTAACTTTGTAGTACCAAACATGTTTTTAAAACTAACTTTTAAATGACAATTTATATATATAGATATTTCTACAATTTCTATATATATAGAAAATTAATGGCAAATATACCGTTGTTTTTAATATTATAACTTTATAAACTTATAATATCAAAAACAACAGTATATTTGCCATTAACTTTCTATATATATAGAAATTAATTTATTTCTAATATAACAGTACTTACGAATCATAAGCTTTATAAGTACGTATGATGGAAATATATGCTATTTTTAATCCCAACATATGGTCATAATATTTGCAATTAATTTTCCAGTGTGATTACAAGTAATAAATAACAGTCACAGGTGGTGGTGATAACGTTACTCACTTTCAGCACAAGAATTTATTCACCGTTTATTTACCTCATTTAGGATGCTAATTTACCTTTCTGATTTCCATGTGTAAGTCTTGTTATAAGTTATGAATTTATAATTTATGATTATTTGATTTACATTGTTTGCAAATTGTACAAATAATGTAAATCAAATAATCGCTTGTATTTTGAACGCAGCTGGATTTGAATCCGCGCCTCTTGAAAACCGTTCAAGCGCTCTGACTTCTAAGCAATGCGTTCTACATCCTATGCTAACAACAAATGTAATAGCGTATAAGAATTTAGACGTCGCTAAGCGTTCACTTTACTAAGTTCACTTTACTAAGTGTGCAAATAACACTAACAAAAAATTGGCTTCAATTGATATTTTTTGTTATGATAAATATTATTATACTATAGAATATAATATAATTACTACGCAGTAAATATTATTTTATATTAAAGTGATTTTTTTTAAGTAAATAATTTAATAAATTGTGGCGATATTAATAATATTACCTTATCATTGACACATTATTTTATCATCATATCACATCCTGGGTCATTCTAGCAAGGAGTATCATCATGCAAACAAGTGTTCAAACTTTGAAGCAAATCGCACGGCTATCAATAAGTTGTAATTTTCTATCACACATTTTCTATCTACAAATATAGATTGATATATAAAAGTAAAGCTATTAAAAAAATATAAATACTTACTTACTTAACAAGAATAACTAATTTGGTTATTAGTACATATAAATAGCTTATATCTTCTTGCATTATATTTAAATATATAGAAAATTATATATCTTTAAGTTTTAATGTTTGTTACTTCTATTTTTACCTTGATTTATATTTTTGGACTGTTTCATAGCATTAAAAAGAGAACAAGAGTAAAATATAATACACATTCGAACTGTATATTTGCAGCGACCAACTGTGATTGCATATAAAAAAGGTTTCAAAGGTTAAAGCATAACTGCAAACTTTTGCATGATTCTCTTTAATATCGCTATGAATCGACTGATAAATTCTTTTTCTATATAGAAATACGACTCATGTCTACACTTTCGATGAAATGAAAAATGTGTGATATAATTTAATATTAATTATTGCTTTATTTACTGTGATATAAAATATACTTGTAAAACTTTACTATGTGTTATTTTACATTATAATTTGCTCTGTTTCTCACAAGCAAAACGTTGTTTAAACGGTGTTTAAACTCATTTTCACTTTGGATTTACTCAGATATGTTTTAAATTAATAATTTTTTTATCATTTATTTCTTATTTTTCTGGCATACTTTAAAAACAAACATAACATGACAGAACACAGATTATATTCAGTACCCTTATCTATCTGTACATATAAAAAATGTAACTGATCGCTGTATGTTAATGGATGATACTCGTATATGAGAGAAATTAATTCAAATAAATATTCCCGTTAACACTTTTAGTTACATATTTTAGTGTCACTTACTGATTAATTTATACGTTAGCAAATGTACAATGCAAAAATGCATAAAAGTAACTCATACCTTTTGCTGAGTCTTCGTTTATTTAATTTGAAACCGCAACAAGTGTTTACATAGACCGGTGTTAAACCTAAATATGAGCTGTCTTTTTCAACTGTACGAAATGAGATGTAGTCTATAGATAAATAGCGTTGCCAATGGGTACACTAAACTACCAAAAAACACAAAAAGCTCCTGTGCCCGTCATGAGATAGAAGGGCGTCAGTCTTTGGCATAGATACCCTCACACCCAGCGCATTGATGCGGCGACAAGACCAACACCTGATAAGTCGACCCTTGGAGTACGATTGAGGCAATAATACCCGAGGTTCTACAGTACCAGGCCTAATTCCGACCCCTGTGGAACTCTGCAGCTGACTACTCTATCCTGAAGGTCCATGGTACTGAAGAGCCTATTTTAGCGTCTCAAACGGCAGGCTATCAAAGGCGTTGACCACGTCCAACGAGATGGCGAGAAGAACAAAGTGTGCTTTCCCAACCAATCACCACGAAAATTATGTGTTTATGTATTTTTTTGTAGAGAATATCCTTGCGTATTTTTTATTTTTGGTGTTTTGTTAATTTAAATTGAATTTTGACACATTATTTAATTTTAAGGCGGTACGAAGTACGGCGGTCAGCTAGTTTAAATAAGGAATTTAAGCAAAATTTGTGATTTAAAGTTTGTGATGTAAACGCGGGCGGCCGAAAATATTAAATAGTTATGGTCGGGTACTTTACTCAGGCGAAACCGCTAGCGGGTTTTAATATACAAATTAATCCTTCAGTGAGAATATGAACATTATAATCAAATAATTTATTTATAATTAGTAACGGACCACTACGTGGGTACAATATTGGCACTGAAAAGTCTGAAGAGAACCGATATGGGCACTTACCTTTGTATAGCTGCGAACGGGATCCCGCCGACGCAGAGCCGACGCTACGAAGTGTCCGTTTATTGTAAGTTTTAATTTTATTAAATATTTAGAATAATTAAGAACTATTAGGATTATATATATATATATATATATATATATAGGCTTTATAGGTATCGTACATATACAGTCATGTATACACGATTGATTGTGGACTCAATACCCACTCGGGGGAAAAAATATATGTACAATATTTTCATTTCTCTCTCGCTGCGTTTGTTACACCCCGCAACATCACGATTTTTATTCGGAGAGTGGAGAACATATTGTCTTGATAACTGACACAGCCGGGTTGTCAATAAGAGCTGCTTTTTTTAATATGAAATTCCTTTTTTAATATAGATTTTTCTGCGTCTTAAGCGAAAGATTACTAATTGAAAATTACTTTTTCTTTCGTACTTTCTGTCATGTTATTTTTTTACTTTCTCATTTAATATTACGTGCTTGTCCAGTAGTGGGATGTTTGATTACAAATGTATCCAAGTAAAAAATTTGCAAATCAGACATTGTTAGTAAGACAACCCAATTGTGAGATAAAATCAAATCTGTGTATAATAATATGATATATACAAATATAACAAATAAAAATAAAAAAAATTGACCGTACCTTTAATCTATAAAAATACTAGTCCGGTACGAACACCAGCTACAATTTATGAGGAATGCTAAAGACCGTTAAATTTCTTGGTTAGCCCTAACAATTAGTATTTGTGTCCGTTAATGACACATATATGTATACAAAATGGTTAATGTCTTATGATATACTATATTTTTTATATATTTTTGTTTACCCTAGTTGCGCCAATAGTGCAAGTTGTAAGTTTGATTGTGTGGCGTTCAGCGGACATGCAAGTCACTTTGCAATGCTACGTGGAAGCGTCACCGAAATCACTCACTATGTGGCAGCGAGGGAAATCGCAATCGGGTAAAAGCTTTCATTCTCTTTTTAATAATTTACATATGTACGAGATATGAGACTTTTGATATGTTATAAAAAATTTATTAACCCTGACTTAAATGAGGTCGAAATATACTGTGTTTGTAGGTCATATTTGTCCTATAATCCTTCTTGATTTATTACAATATACACAAATAACGATTTATCGAAATTAGCACATCTCTAATTTTAAAGTAAGAATATTTCTAAAATCTAGAATCAAATTTTTATTTGAAAAACAGCATTTGAATCAAAAACTGCCTGATTTGCTTGGTTTTAAGTATATTTTATTTTCCAAAATGGATGGACAAAATGGAGTTTGCTATACACATCCGTATTACATACATATGGCAGCATTCACCTTCTCTGACAGTTCCCTTCTCTTCGTGTTTCTGTCATACAAAATATTGTTATATCTAAAAATGTTGTGTTAACATTCCATTAGAACATTGTTATAGTTAGCGTTTTTATTATTACTATAAAACAAGCATATATATATATATATATATATATATATCTTTTAAAATGTATTTCATACTGTTCCATAGGTGCCAAGCTATTAAATAGCTCTAAGTACATTATATCCGAGGATTTCCTGAATGAATATGCGATGCGCATGAATTTGACGATTAATCGCCTTAAGAAAAATGACTTCGGAGAGTATACTTGTGCTGCAAGTAACGCGTACGGAAAGGCTAATGCTACCATAACGCTAAAAGGTTTGTTGAATATCTACATTTTCTTTAATGTTATTAAGGATATACTTCCATTATAAGTATCTTTATATTATAATCTTCTTATATTAGAGCTCGTTTTGATTTTACGGTACTATTTAGTTTATCTCATTGTCCTTCTTTGTTGATAAACCTTTCTGTTCACAAATCAAGCTGCAATTTTAACTATAAAAAAATATAAAAAGATTGATTAAATTAGTATGAGTTATAATATCCACAGAATTTTAAGCATTATAACCAAGTTCTAATTGAAATCTATAACGGGGGCAAGTACAGTCAATTCTTAACACTTAGTTAAGAAAATATGAAATATTGTATGTACTTGTATGATTATATAAAAAAACATGGCTAATCTCTTAAGTATTTATAATTGCAATAAAATAAAAAAAAAACACACGTGGAATATGTTTATTTTTATTATTTTGTTTCGCATTTAGATTTCCCAAAATAAATTTACTTAGCCAAATATAAAATAAATATATAAATACATTAAAATCAGTACTAAACATATTCCCTCTCTATATCAACAGAAACACCGCAAAAGACGACAACAACGACAACGACGACGTCATCAACAACTGAGCAGACGACAATCGCCACGACGCGTCCACCAAAACGCCACAAGACGGACAGAAACCAGAACAGCCTTGACTTATCATATATGAACTTCAATTTTTATAACACGAACGCCTACAGTCCATCAAATAACAGCCACAATGAATACGCTCAGAGAACCGAAAAGCAGAAAGTCCGGCCATCCGGACCGCCTCGTTTCTACGTGTATAATAACGCGGCAACTTTTTATACACATGTTATAAATTTTATTATCATATTGTCAGTCTTTCAAGTTTATTGAATCTATTTAGTTTTTCTGTATATACTATAGAGTTCGGGGCTCTTTACAATTATAGTTGGTGTGATAAGTTTGTAAATGTTCATTTTAAATTGATTTAAATTTAGTTTATATTTTAATTTAATTGTTGTATTTCTTGAGTTTCATTATTTATGCGCCAAAGTATTTTTGAATGAAAATGTATTTGAGTAAAATGAAACAAATGAATAAATTGGAGTCAAATACATGTAAAGTATACATTTTTATAATAATAATAAAGAAACTTAACAGTAAAATTGAATATGTTACATTCATATATATCGTAATAACAATTTTTGATATGTATAGTCAGCGAGCTGTAGTTAGTTTATTATTTTCATAATTAGGTGATAACAAATGGCTGTTGAATTTTATAATTGGATATTGTCGTAAGCTGTAGTCTGTATGATGTTGAGATTTTTAAGAAATAACAGTCGTTACGCAAAAGTAGCTCATTTTTAAATTAAAGATTATAACAGTGCTTGTAATTTTTTTATTATTTACTGTGACTTTAACTGCTAATACTATATTTATATGAGCTAAGATCTTAGTGGATATACATTTCTAGACCAGCTTCATTATGTCAAAAGAAAAAAAATAGTAAAATGGTTTAATTTGTTATATATAGCCACTATAATAAGCAACAAAAGTAAAAAGTAATTGCGTAAAATATGACAATAAATATAATTTTACACAATGTTTACAGGCATTATATACTATACAAAAATTTTCAAGCTAATATAATTATTTTTTATTATTACATTTTATTAATATCGAAATTGTCATATCATGTAACTCCAGATATCATGTTGTTATCTTATAAAAAATGCAATAAGGCAATTTTTATTTTATGATAATATATTTTTAGTATTATTTTTGTAAATCTTAATATAAATATAATAAGATATTTGTATAACAAATAATTTAGAGATCAAGGCGTTGCATTGTTTATTACGATTAAAAAATATATACTCGAACCAATAATAAATGTAAAAAAATTGAAAAATAGCGCTGTATTTTGTACATGACAATACGTTTGTAAAGACAATAATAGAGACCAACGCAATTTGCGAGTGCAAGTATATTTGACGTATTTTCTTTAAAAATATCGTTTAGTCAATATATTTATAGTATTATGTTTTTATTATACCTTTATTGTACATCGAAATGGTATACGCTGTAAATTTAAAAACTTTAATTTTAAATGAAATTATGTTCTTATTCATTATTATAATAATTCGATTTTTAAAATAACCCAAATAATGGTTAAAGCAATATTTTTTACAAAAATATTCACTTAAAATTAAGTGCATACATTCGTTTAATGTTTGAAGTATTTTAATCTTTTAGATTAGAAATTGGACATTTCGATATTGAATACCTAATAAATTTGTCTTCCGTATAGTTGTAAAATATATTTGTGCTCATTGAAATTAAATGAGCGAATATTAGATAACGAAGTTTCTTTTGAACTTCGTACAATGTAGATTAATTAAAGATATAAGTAACAGAAAGAATTTACCGTAGATGTAGAATTATCATTTTTTATTATTAAAAAAAAAACTGTTTTCTTGGCTAATATAATATTATTTTTTAATTAATGTTTAACACAGCAGCTTTATAATTTTACGGGATTAACGTGTACATAAATTATTGCAAGCTTTTTAAATAATGTTATTAAATAAAATTACTATAAAATAAGACAATAATTTTATAAACAAATAATTATATAATCGCATTTACAAAAGTTGCTTCTATCTTGTATTACTTTGTACAGTGTAATGACTTAATGTCAGTTATAATAAATAAGGTAATATTTATTATATTGAAATTTATTATTTATACACGATATATTTTATAATATTAAATATAAGAGTAACGAAGAAATGGTAGAATTTGCATATAATTAATTATATAACTCAACATGTTTAAACGTTTTAAATCATATAAAATCGTGACATTAATAGTAGCATTTATTTTATAAAAATATGATTATTGTTGAACAAAAAATGTCTTTACAATTTGAGTTAAAATCATAATGTACACAAAAATACTCTTTAACAGTAAAAGCTCATCAAAGTTGCAGTAACTTCATTAATGAGTGTTTCTAGTTACATGCAATGCTTTTGGCTTTTGTTTATTTCTTATTAAGAAATAAATAATAAATTGGAAAAATATAATGCCGGCAATAAATTGGAAAATATATCTTCTGTAGAAATAAAGAATATTGTGCGAGCTTACTTTATTTGACAACGTGAAAGTAAAAGTTTTAGTTTAAATATTTTACTTAATATTACATTTAATATTTTATATTTTGTAATGATAGTTAATAACTAAAAAAAATTACTTAACTTAAGAAGCATGGAGTTTCAATTAATCTAAACATGTGTAACCAAAATTGTAATACACAATGAAACAAAATTGTTTTGTGCGAAAGTTGAAATATTATAACTAAAATGAAATATAATTATTATAATGTGTATTGATAATAAATTGCTTATTGACGACAATAAAGACAGACAATCGTAAGTATACTGTAAATATTATTAAAAATCAAGTTAATCATTTTAGCATGGACGTAACTATTTATCAATGTTAATTATAAGATGTTAATATCATTTTATGATATTTTAAAATAAAAAATATATCACATATCGTGGTTTTTATTATAATCGTATATTTATTTATTTACTCCCTCCCTCATTTATATTTTATAGACACCTATACTCGTACAGTAGCATATATTTGGTCTTTAAGTTGGTAGTTAGACGCTAATGAACTTTGACATTTTAAACTAGATGTTGAAAAAGGATTAATGTCAAATTAAAATTGAATCTTGGACATTAAGTTTATATTCCATAGCTAAGTACAATCAATATTTACAAATGAAATAAAACTATTAGAAATATACATATAAAATATGACAAAACTACAAGGATTTACAATTTATAGAATTTAGTTATAATTATATAACAGCTAAAATTTGTTTCGTATTAGCACAATTTTAGTTTTATTATTATATTTTAATTGCTCTATATACACCACTTGTAACTTGAACAAGCGCCCGATATAAGTCTTTAAATTGTCCAAGTTACATTTTGTTCGTTAAGCGGTATAAATCTCACAACTTTTGAACTTTTGATTGGAAAACGCGCACCTCAGTTTCATAAATAAATGATTATGCCATTGTCACTGAGCACGTTTTAGTACGTGAGTATATAACTTATGTAAGTCGGATTTATTTGAAAGTAATTTTCAGAGAGCATCTGGCGTTGCGGTATGAGAGATTCCGCTGATCAATATTCGGGAAGTCGCCTCGAAGAACTGTGAAATATGTCAGTCTCTTACTCAATCCAGGGATATGTATGTGAAATGGATTGCATTTTTCAGAATAATTTATATTGTGAACGAAGTCACTTTTAAATTGGCAAGTGAATTTTCATATCTATTGACACACACTTTCATATGTATATCTATGTATATATTGTGTAATTATGAACGATTAATTTGGATATTATAATACATGAATACAGAATTTGATTAGTTTATTGCATCACTTTAGCTATTTTATTTGGTTTATTATGTTAGAAAACTGTTGCAAATACCGGTCTAACTTATAGTGATCTTAAATTAATAATAAATAAAAAGCATGTGCATTTCTCATACATACGCATTTAATATAAAAATAATGTAATCTTGTTAGGTAAAAAGCATATAAATAATACTTGTTATTGAAAAAACGTAAAGACCGTACAGTTAACAAAGTAATGTATCTAAAAACACATTTAATATTAACGTTAGACATTTAAGATAGATGGTAACGGTAAATAAGCCTAAATTTTCCGTATTCTGGGACCGAGAGTAACGTATCGCTTCTTATCTCATTAAAAATTAAAGCTCTATCTGTTATATCAAATAAAATATAAGCAAGTGAATGTTCATAGTAGCTTAATAGATTGTCAAAATTATGTTTAATATACTTGTAATTTTTGTATAAGTATGTGTAAAATAAATTAAAATAAAATACCGAAATAGGCTGTAAATGAAAAACAATGTTATACTAAAATCAGTTATTACAATTTTTTCCAAAATACATAACATATAAAATTTCTATGCATCTCTTTTAATAATATATAATATTTTGCTGGGCTCTCCCAGTTTATTCAAAAAGCAACATCAAGTGTAGAGTTTGAAAATTAGAACTACAAACTATTTTGTGAAAACAGAATCGGGACCAACACAGGAGTTTCGTAATATACGTGAAACGTCTTCGTATTTTCCAATCTATACAAATAAATAAAATTTGAGTGTCTATTTGTAATATTAAAATAACTGCTTTTTACTAAATGCTTGTATATTTTTTATAATTTTTGTCTGTCAGTCGGCTAATCTCTGGAACGCCTGGTCCGATTTTGACGGGGCTTTCACTGGGAGATAGCTGATGTAATAATAACTTAGGCTGCTTTTATTTGAGAATTACACGCAAACGAAGACGCGGGCTCATCTAGTATAAAATATATTGGAATAACGAAAATTGTAATGTAAAGTCATTAATTTAAGTTTAGCATGTGTGGCCGTTTTCATGTCCATTTAACTAATATAAACTAATGCTAGTATTGAAACTTACTTGCAGTAGCAGTTAGAATTAGCTCTATTACCAGGCTATCTCTCTTTTAATGATAAACGGTTTTATATGAAATTAGCGATCCACTCGCAGCTTCGCCTGATGAGTTGAACTACAGCTGTTTCGTATTTTTAGCGGCCTTTTCGTAAATCAATGAAATTCCTGGGAAACCTAAACAAAATGTGATGAAAAAGTTTCACCCCAAGATGAGGGGTGAAACTTATCAACATCCTAAGATGAAACTCAAGTAATTCTATATATTATATTTCATCTCAATCGGTTTAGTGGTTTACCCTTATGACGTCACAGACGACAGACAAAGCTATATTTCGATATCTTCTGAAATATTTTTTTTAACTATTTAGAGAAAGGGGCACAAATATCCTATAATTAAATTTAAGTTCTAACAAGTACATGTATTTAGATATACTTTAATAGCATATGGGTAAGTAAGCTCCGAAAAAAACATTATTTTCGCATGCGATCAAAGAACTTTTAGGACTATTTGGTTACATCTTAGGTTATGTTATTAAAGTTTTCGTAGTGATTCGTAACTATTTCTGGAAATAAAAAATACTATATTACTCAGTGAAAATTTAGCTTTTTAACGGTGAAAGAATTTTTTAAATTGTTAAAATCTACTGATTGGATTAAATCCAAGCAAACATACAAAGAAACAGATAACCAAACAACTAAACTTAGTATAGATTAACTGATATTATTTTAAATTATAAAAATAATTAACTTACGAGAACTTAATCGACCTTATTAAGCTAAGTTGTTTAAATTTTTATAGCCTATTTAAGAGGATTTAGTTATTTTCGGTAGGTAATTAGGAAATAAAGTCGATATAAAATAAATATATTTTTTTGAATTTAAGTAGAATATTTATATTTGGAATGCAGGATTTCTCAGCCAAGTGATGAAATCAATACCCTCTGTATTGAATGAGTAGAACATAGATAACATACGAAAAATATAAACATATGAAAAATAAATCATATGAATATTATTTAAATTGACGATTTCATATCAGATTATATCTAGAACATACCAGTTATCTAACAGACGTTTATACTTACCTCGGTCTTCGTGAGATATGAAATATAGCACTTTACCTTGTAATATAGCCTTGCCCTTGCAATATGAAAATTTATTGCTATGACGGCTTTGAGAATGTGTGGCTAATGTAGAAAAACGAGTAGACAATTTACTTATAATTTACAACTTTCCTTAACATACAGGTTTTATGTGATAAAAGTGTGCAAACGTAAATTAAATAAAGATTTAGATATTTATATTTCAAGATTAAAACTTGCAGACTGGTTTATGGGACGTTGGCGATAGATTTAAGATCGTTAACTTATATTGAGTTTATAATAATGTATTTAATAACTATAGTGATAATAAGATTTTTGATTTTCACAATTATTACACATTTGTCTGTCATTTAATACAATTGTTATATCAAACTACCGCCAACGATTTCTTAGTTGCCTCTTATCAGAGAGCAAGATACAGTCAGCTCATTTTGCAAGAATCCAGGGCAGTACGTCGGGTTCTAAAATATATTGCGAATACCAATTATTATACACGATTAATCTGGTTAAAAATAGTTTCGTATCAAAACTATAGTGATTATATAAAATATCATATTTTTGTTCTATATAAACAAATAACTAAATGCAACATCGACGTTTCTTAAATAAATATAATAAATTTTACACATTCTTCAATATTGTTTTTAATTGAGATATGTATTAATAGGTAATTTTACCTCAAAAGTATGTATATACAATCCACACTATATTAATATTATAAATGCGAAAGTAACTCTATCTGTGACGAAATTTTACAACCGATTGTGATGAAATTTTATATAGAGATACTTGAGGGTCTTAGGATTAGCATTGGCTTATTTTTAAAAAACGTATGAAAATTTGACGTAGGCTACATTTTTTCCAACTTTTCAGCTTTTCCAGGAATTCGGTTTTTTAAGAAAAGGCCGCTGAAAATACGAAACAGCTATAGTTCAATGCGGGCATAGTCGCGAACGGGTCGCAAGATGCTACGCTAATATAACTACCGTAGCGTCTTTGCCCGCCCGCTTTGAACTATAGCTGTTTCGTATTTCCATACTAGTTGTACTTTTACATATTTTTCCTCATCGCTGTAGTTTAGACTGGTACAGAGTTAAGTCAGGACTTATCTGGCAAATGAGACATTTATATAAAGAACGGGAATAGTGGTGATGGTAATGTATTTTTTGACTTAAGATCTTTTTGCGACTTAAAAAATACTACATTACAACAATAAATGTACATTTTGTGTGACAGTGATTATTTCAATATTTGATGACAGGATATGTTTCTGGATACAAATTTTGTTTGTTAATACGCTATAGCATTGAACGGCATTGAGGTTCGCTGCCCAATACGTAATGTGCCTAATGGGAAAAACATAAGAACCATAGGTTTTGTTCATTCAAAACGCGGTGATTAGACAATTTAAAATAATAAAAAATATACATTATATGAATAATAAAAAATTATAAAATATTTATTTAGATATCATGGCGAGGCTATAATGGCGCAGTGGGCTAGCGTCCGAGTGTAAATGAAGGAATGTAGGTTGTGGGTTTGATCCCGTTCAAAGGAATGATTAAATATAAACTATTTTTATTTCGGCGCTTTGGTGGGACAACGCGCGTAGATTTGTTCCGCCATTTAACACACAATGTCTCAAATTCAGATAGAAAGTGGAGAATGGAGTGTCTTGACACTAAGTTCTCTCTGCCTACCCTGCTTTACATTATAGTGTGAAGTTAAAAATAAGAAGAAGTAATTAATCAACAAATAAAACAAATACATATATTATTTGCAAATCAACTATATTATATAAGAATATTATAAAGCCATTAAAACGTTCTAAGCAATCCTCTCATACAAATACCCATTATACAAGATGTTCATCGAATATCCAGTATTCCGTCTAAGAACTTAATCTTCTAAGTAAAATACGACTGAGAGATATTCCAACTTTAAGCAATGTTAACGATAATAAACTATACGATATTTGAAAGCATTATAGGAACAATTTATTTTTGTAACAAAAAAAATATTTAAGTAATAAATATATAAAATATAAAAAAATACACCCATGTGGATCAGTAGTGCATTGAACTAACTTTGTGTAAGAAACTCAACTCATATAATATAATAACACAACATTGAGGTACGACGCTATTAATTTTGACTAAAGTTGTAAAGTAGAAAAGATAAATTAACACAAAAGAGCTTTTCTTTTTTAATTTACTCATATATTGGAAATATTTTACCAATATGTTTTGTCATAGGTATATACAATTGTAACAATCTATGGTCTATTTAAATTAATATGCTAATGTTTACTTAGGTACTCGTAGTGTGCTAAAGAAAAGCGAATGTGAAGTGCTACAAGCTAGATAACGAGTAATCCCGTCTTCAGATAAGGCTTCCCACTATCTCGGTCTGTCTCGCATGTTTCACTTAAGTAAGGATTTGATCAAATGTAACGACCATTGCTTTAACTATATTTTCTTATATTTAATATATATTTTTAACGAGTACAGATTATTCTATTTTATTTAAATTAAAATATTTTTTTTTTTACTAGAGCCTCCTTGTCACTTCGTTTTAGTTACTAATGTGGAGATTTAGTTAGTTTAGAGGAAAATTATAGTATTATCTATACCTTTCTTATAAAGAAAACAAGATGTTTCTAATAAACAATTGCATTATGGTAATAGAGAGAGTTACATAAATCACTGGGCTCTCCCCATGCGAGGCTTTGTATTCAGTTTGGCGGATGACGATAACCGTAATGTAAGCGTCGTCACGGCTGGTGGTCCCAAGAAGGATCGCCTTTGTCGTGGTCCCTTCCGTGCGCTCCATTCTTTTCTCTTTATACCGTTTCTCACTTGAGTAATTCTAGGACAATAAACATTTATTGTCCTCGTCTATTTGACAAACGATGAAGAAATATCGAATGATTGCGTACATATTTAGCGGAGGCTTTCTTATTAAGAAAGCAACGATTTATTCGATGCATATTTGAGGCTGTTTGTCAAATATGCAGACAAAGAGAGTTTTTGTCACTATGAAACTGAATGGTGAAATTGCAAAATATTTAAAGGGCTCTGTTATTCCTGAAAGGAAACGGCTCTAAGTGGTCTTTCGTATTCGTTTTCTTACGTTACATTTTCCTACAGAGAAACGGATCGCGACTTTCCTATCCCGTATCAATTAACTTTCAGCGTCGTATATCTTAGCTGAGATTTAGGCTCTCACACTAAGTTATAGGCTCTCACGAGTTAAAAGTTTATTTCCTATGACAATTTATTTTTGGACCACCGCACAGTATATTATTTAAGGCCGCAACGTGTGCACATTGCATTTAATGTTATATATTTAAAAATTCAGGATAATATAACAAGGAGAAAATACTGAAAGGACAAACCATTACTTGGTAATTATGTGTTCAATCATTACCGAAATTTTGAGATTAACTTTCTTAATATACATTTTCTATGCAAGTTTAAAGTGAAAACGTGATGTTAATAAAATATGTAAAACGTTAGAAGCTATTCGTATAGTGGAGAGGACTTGCATTTTGTATTCAGTTTGGCAGACAGCGATAACATTAATCGGAGTAAAGTGTCACCTTAAGTGGCTTTCATTGAAAGACCCTTTGTCTGAAATAGGGTACTCTGGCGTCTTATTTTTTACCCCAATTTTCTATTGTCATCGGGTGATGTGAAGTTTTACCACTCAACGAAGCTTTCGTGATACGTCTATGAACCTAGGCTAAGGCGAAAACCAAGTCAGTTGATGGATTGTGATCGAAGGCCTCGTAGATCATATTACACGTACTTGGACATTTAGTTTTACGATTGATCGTTTTACTCGATACGTAGATTGAAATATGTTATTTTTCTAGAATTCATATTAAAATTGTAATTATTTTATGTTCATAATTTTGAGATTAGCAATAATTGTAAATATAAAATTTAATTTATTGTTTTATTTAGTTTAATTAATAGATACATTTTGATATTTAAAATTAGCACAGCGTTTGGTGCTCCGTTCTCTCTGACTTCCCTGCTATTGATAAAGTATGAAGCAGAAGTACATTTAAAGTTAGTTTAAAGAATTAGCACCAGGTGTCATTGTTCCTTTGAATCCGATTGTTCTAGATGTTTAGATATAATCTCTGAACTGGTAACACCATAGTAAAGTCAGTAAAAATATAATAAGTTCTTCGATTTTCACGATTATTACATATTTTGCAATGAAACTTTTTTAACCGGTTTTTTTTTATCACGTATATTATTGGTATTCGAAAATTGGATTGTATCGAATGACAGACAAATGCCACCTCAGTCTACCTACCGTAGTCACCCACGGACTACTGTAAAGTGCTCCAAACGTCGGGTTCTAAACTGTATTTTCGAATACCAATATTATACGCAATTGATACGGTTAAAATAGTTTCATTTCAGAAAAGTGAAATATGTATAGCAAAACTAATATTGTGATCAATAAAAAATATAGAGATTGAATTAAAAGCTTAAGGTTTTTGATTTTGTCACAAATTGATTTTAAAGTAAACTAATGTAGTCGCTGTATGTCTATGTTAAAATATTCGTATTTTTATTTAAATTTATTTTATTTTAGGATCCGAGTGATACTTTATTTATTTTAAACGTTTTGCTCTTATAACACAATGTGGACACAGGTACCTTGTCTAACACACGTACCTTGTCTAACTAAACTAAAACCCATCTAAAAACACGTATAAATCTGATAGAGTGAGTTTCATCCCCATTTGGCGAAATATTTAAATTATTTTTAATTCCGAGTTGAGTTTCACCGCTAATGTCTCAAATTTAAGCGGAAAGCGAATAACGGCCTGCTAACCCTATTCGGTAAAAGCGTAAAGCTGAATAAGCAATGTAATGTGAAAATTGACAAATATCAGATATAATTTAGCATATTTTTTATAAGAATGAATATGCTCTTGTGTGGTCGTACTGTCAAAAGTGGTCGTGCTCAACAATAAGTTTCAATTCGGAGGGGTTATATTCGCAGGTATTGTTCATCGTAAGATGTACCGCCATCTCTCCTTGCTTAAAGTCACTCGGGTATAGGTCCGTAAACTAGCGACTTGCTGAGGACGGACTGGCGATCTGGGGACCTTCTGCGTGGTCCATTGCCTTCTATTTTGCTTCGGACAACAAGACAATTCAATTATATTACTGAAGCACCAGTATTATTAATTATTTTCATTTTATTAACTATTTTCATATAAATAAACTAGTGGTGAGATAATACGACGATATCTGTTATCCTATAGGTCAGCTAGACAGCTTCTATGACTCGAATAAAGTATCTCTTATAAAACCAATAATCTAATGATATCTCAACATAAGTGTTGAAATGATACCGTTCCGAAAGTTGGTGTACGTGACAAATATTCCCGTTTGGGAGTATTCTCGAATTGAAAACTACTATAGACTCACACGTGACGCGAATGGTACATTAGATCTTCGATGTACATGCTTTGGCTTACAGACGCCTGTATGGGAATAGAGATTGTGAAAGGCGTTTGTATCACTACAGTAGCTTTATGTGAATTTTATCTAATGAGACGATTATATAAATAAGGTTTTATTTTAAATTATTATAACAATTTAATTTGCTAATATTATACTTGCTATTAATTTACTTTCATAAATATATAAATATAAATTCCTTTTTATAGCTACTAATTAAAAGAAATTATGTTGATAGTGAAAACATTTCGAATTTAATAACGACTGATCAATTTAGAAGACGAGCTGATTATTAAATCATATGCATTCATCGAACAAGTATTCGATTAGACATGGCTGACTGGCTGGGCTAATCATGTTAATTCAGATAGTATTAGATAGGCGTGCTTTGTGCGATTCGTGAAGAATCAAATATTAATTATAACAATGAAATTATATGGCAAAGTGAAATAAGAATTTAGTGAATAATTCTGTTTCCGCTTCACTTCTCTTAACTTTGTGCGCACAAATATGAAAATTGGAACCCAACACCGTAAACGGTCAAGACAAATAAACATTAATATGATATTTTAAACATTAAACTCCCCAGAAAGCTTATAATTCTTATTATTGAATGCATTTTAAAGCTTTTATTATTTTAATTAATTTTAAACAAATATAGAAATTCTACGAAGGATGTTACCAATTATATATACCACGTTCTAAATTCATCAGGTGGCAGTGATAGGCATTATACAAAGAATGCTATTTATAATTAAAGTCAATTAGACGAAATTTACATACGAGTTGTTTTTGGTTTATTATAATTTAACACCAAACTTGACACACTAAATTAAGCACATTACTGTTGACTCTTTTATACACTGATCTCTATTTTAATAAACGTTTAAAAGACAATACATTAGAACATCTGTATGAAGAAATTTAGAAACTATAAATATAACACATTACATAATTGAATGAATGACGCAATGGGGACAATGTCTAACTGCAAACGAGATTGATTACGGGTTCTATACCCAATATATTTCTTCGCCCTAGTGCAAGACAAGCGCGATGTTGAGTTCCGGAGGCTATTAAACAGGCAATGTCTCGAATTCGTACAGAAAGTGAAGAACGAAGTATTTTAATACTTGGTTCTCTATAAATATCCAATAATAACACACATTTCGAAAAATTTACAACACACTATGCTAATGTTTCCGCTATTTGAATAAGGAGGCAATTGATAGTTTTTAACCTACGTTCATATATTTAATTATCTTATTAGGATAATTAAATATATTAAATTAATATATTAGTATATGATAATAAATTTTAATGTAAAGAAAAATGTGAATGGTACTTACCACACGAAATATTTAGAGTCGACAGAGTATTGGCAAATGAGTTCAGAGTGGTTTTTACCCCGTAAATGTTCCAGTGATGCGCGAGTCGCGGGCCGCCAAACACAGAAAACCTTTGAAAAAAATGTAAGCTGATTTACCGTGGCCAGGGGCCCGTGTTCAGTCGGCCGACAAATAAAGGCCACCAGACAAATGCTCGCAAATTGACTCGACGTTTTTCACAGTATTCCATATTTTTTATGTAAGAAGCGGCCTATTTGATGAGAAACTCTAGTACGTGCCCCGTATTATTAGCTTGAAATTTTCAAAGGCTCAGGATAGTTCTTTGCATGTAAAGCTCTCCACGCTCTTTGTACTCGTAGTATTCAGAATTCGTAAAGGCCAGCGTTTATTCATGAGCGAATATAATGAGGTGCAACTTTCATGAATCTTAATAATTAATTTGTACGGCTACGTTGGTGTAACGCGGATATTGTAAAGGTAACGTTGCTTAAATAAATTTTGAATTTACATTTCAAAATATTATCATTATTCTGCAGCTTTATGATAAAATATCAAATAAACATACACATTTATACAAATTTAAATAGTTTTTAAGCTAAATCAATAAAATTGAATAATAGTTTCTAACCGAAGATTAAATTTACTATAGCTCAGTTAAATCCTTGTATGTGGCATTATATACGTTACATATAATAATGATTGAATAATATATATGATACAAACAAAATAATAAATGAAAAAAACATTTTGAATCGTCAAACAAATTTCATTAAGTTACAAAACTGTAACATGTCCCATAATCACTAACTACAAAGAAGTATGCGATATCATTATTGAAATAAAGAGAAAGGATAATGAAAAAAAGGATCGACACAAAAACCACTTCATTACAGAGCTTGAAGGCATTAAGATGCTACAACGAGCAAATAAAGCTAAGATTACAAGTTAACCTCATGTTAGTCAGAAGCCCCAATGATAAAGCATCTCAGGAAAATCGTGCCCGAGGAGGGTAGACTAATCCCTCTTTAGCAAAAACGTTTCGTTCCAAAAAGTGATGGGTGGATCGTCATTACCCAACGGTGTTTGCAGTTAAGCTAAAAGACCAGATTATTTACTGCCTAATATAAGTTAAAAAACAGAACACATACTGGACGACCTTCGACATGAGAATCGCTTACTCATTTTATTTGAAAGAAAAAGGTTTATCAGGTCGACTTATTTGTGTGCTTAAACATGGGAGCTGCGAAAAGACAGACGTATTTAATTTACTGTTTAATTTATGGAAATTGGAAACAAATATTTATAGAAAACCTAACATGTTTCTTTTATTTGTGGAAAATTTTGTATTTTTGGTTGCTGAAAATATATCGCCTTTATGTGGTTGGTATGATATAATGATCCGTTGAATTTATTGGCAGGACGTGAGTGAAATCAGATGTAAATGACTAATGAATTCGACGGCCAGCCGCGGCTCAGGATGAATTGAATCTGATTTAATAATATTGCTCAATAAATACTTTGCACTTCTGTAAAATAAGTGAAAGTTACAAAAAGTAATTGAATTTACAATCTAAATGTTTCGCTAATAGTAACGCTAATTAAATATTTTGTTTTAACTCCTTACATTTCTTTGTTTAATAGGATAGTTAGTGAGTATTATTTTTTGTGTTCGCCTAATATTAGACGTATATTGCCATAAAATTCAATAGAGGTCGTAAAAACAAATGTATAAAATATGCTACGGCCACATTATATAGCCCAAAGAACGGCACGCAGAATCGTGCCATATTAATTATTAATAGTAATGAGAATTGTAAATTAAAAATTCATAAGGTATCGGCTATACGATCGTCATAAAAATATTCAGGATAATATATTTTACGTTTTTACCTCTGAAAATTTATATTTCCCGCGGGACGAAACGAGAGCGACCTCAATGATACACAATGGGCAATCGAATTATCATATCGTTATAGGCACGAGAAACAGCTCATATCGCCTGGCCTTTTATTTAAATAATCTATTTTTCTTTTTATATAGATACAGAAAATGTAGTTAACTTAAGAATTTCGAATGTGAAGTACTTCTACATATATTTTATACTATTTTATACCTATACTAAAATATTTCAAATATCAATTTAAAATTATTTTATTTGTAATAAATAATTCAATCACCTTTGGTCACTAGACTCATTTACTACATTAATTACTAGGAAGCATTAATTACTAGGCTTCTGCACATTCAATTTGCCAATTTTAATTTGAACCTATCGCATGAAACATGCAACACGACGTATGTTTTAAAATGTAAAAGGCATATATGTTTTGTTTGAAAGTACTTCGAATGTCGCTAGAAAACTAAGTTTGTTGGGGAATTCATTGAATGATAGTGTATTTGAATAAGAAAAGTTGAGCCAATGTGACAGCTTGTAAAGGAAGTTTTCCTCTACGTACGTTACTTATATATGTTTCATGTGTTGATGTATAATATACAACCCTGTGTACAAGTTCCCTTTTGAGGCTATTGAATATTTAATATATAAATGAAATAAATATTTAATGAAAATTTGGTTTGTTATTCATTTAAAAATCATATAAACAGGAAAACGTATATAGCATAATATATGGCCAAATGAAAATCCTTCTTGAAATCCTCTAATAACATCTCTAAATTTGAAGTATAAAAGTTTTAAACTTTTAGCCTTTTTTTGTTGTTTCAGTCGACATCAGAAAATTTATTAGAAAAAAATAATTAATATTTTTAAACTCAATATAAGGACAAAATGTTTTTATTTTCCGGTACATTAAGGTAAAAAGGAAGCGGCTATTAGTCGGTCTTCTAGAGAACTGAACGCCAACTCTTCAGCTTACAGCTTCAAATGAGAATAATAATTTTTCACTCGGCTCGGCTGCTTATTAAAGTACTGCCAGCAGAATTAAAATCAATATAATTCCGTTAGAATATTGCAAACTTCTAAAGAATTCATCCGATACTGATTTTGTTATGGGTTTCAGGGAATGGCGTTAATTAAGTTTTGATACATTTAGAAAACTGATAAATTTTTGTCCTCTTGAAAGTTTGATCTGAGACATAAATATATTGTTATAAAACAACGCGTTTGTATACATAAGACATACACACTTTAAGTTACATGTAAAAGCTCGGCGTTTGTTTAGTAATTGATTTAAAATATATTACATTCATGATTGTTTCTTATTGTATATTGTTTCTGAGTAATATTTACGTCATCTTCATGGAATATATAAAGAAACTTATGTGTACAAGTTTGTTTAATATGAAATTATAAAGTATGTTTATTTTTGTTATTAATTTTTGTTATTAATAATAGATCTAGATAACGGAAATCAATACTATGTAGTTTTCCTTTTAAGTAAATGAAAAAAATGCGAAGAAAATAAAGAGAGTCACGGCTTAGCACATTACGGTATTTTCTTAATTCTAAAAGGTTTGTTAGGTCTACTACTGGACAGATTGACCGACATGATCATTAGATTCTAGAGTTCTTTCTAGAGCAAAGACGATTGGGGTAAATTTTTTGCACCAACTCTAATGACGGCCGTTTTTATTTACTAAAGTAATACTTGAACGTGAACCTTTTGCTGGCGTATTCGATTTTTGTTTATTTTAAGGAAATACAAAAGAATAAATAAAAACACTTGCCAGTGAAACAATTTCTGTACTCTTTCTGCAAAATTGCTGATATACCAAAAGCAGCCAATAGCTTGTATCTCTTGTTAATAAATCAGTTAATTATACTTATATTTTAAAATCATACTCACACATTTTTTAATTCAAACTCCCAATTAGTTCAATAAAATTCTATATATAGTAGAACTTTATAAGATTTTCAGTCAATTGGAGATCGTATTAACACATAAAATGAGAGGCAAAGTTATATTGGTGAAGAAAGTCGCTAACTCCAATTTGGTTACATACATTTGGGAGTAGCGGAGCAAAATTTATATAATATTTACTCATAATATGTTTACATAGTCAAGTCAATAGTTTATACCAAATACTATTTTAAATTAAAGCGCAACGGGATTCGATCCCGCTCTTCTTCCATGCATTCTACATCCAGCTGCGTCTAAATTCTTATACGCTTATTACAACTTATTTTTGTTGATAGTATCTCTGTAGAGAGATTTTTGCAAATTTCAGCTAAAGAAAGATCATTTGGTAAAAGAGAATTATATTTATTAAATAGTTTTAACATTTTTAACAAAAATACGCTGTAACAAGCGTATAAGAATTTCGTTATCAATAGCTGTCAGAGCGGTAGTTTTCTAAAAATGTTATTTAATACTATTTTTCTACGAGTATATTCACTAATACCATACAGACTATACCGAAAATATTACAATTTTTAATACGCATTCGGCCCTTTTTGTTCTACTTTGATGTTTTTTAATTTTATAACAACTAAAATAAAACTTTATTCCACGAATTCATGAACGAAAATGTACATTTAATTATTTTATTAGTACCAAAACTAAATAAAATCCTACTAAGAAGCATTTTTAAAGCAAAAAAATACTTCGTGGCTTTGATTGTTTGTTTTATTTATCTATGTACTCGTATTGTAAATTTGGTTATAAAAACTGTTAATTATTTCTTCTTAAGGTTTTGTTATTTTGTGCATTATTCCAATTATATTAAGGCATAGTATATTGGATGAAGACGAATACATAGTTATATATATACGATGATTTAATTATACTAACATCAGGTGCAATAATCGACGCCGGTTAGGTGTACGCCCATTATTATATTAGAAACCCGTTTCAAGGGATCCAAAAAATATAAAACACAATTTCTGTATTGCATAAACTAATATCTTCTTATAGATGCGCCATTTAGATTGACCATCATGTGGAGTTGTAAAATATGTAATTAATTAGTGTTTAAAAAAAGTAGCTTCACGCATTTTCCCGCATAACAGGATAGTCTCTCAACTCCGCACTTTGTCTTAGGTACGAGAGCAGAGCACGATGGCCTCGATGGATACATATTTTATACGTTTTTAAATTACGAGGTATGTAGAGGAAATCGTATGATAAGCCGTTTATTTCCTTCTCGATAATTAGACCTTTAACAATCTGCGTGACAAGTAACAGAAGCTTCTTTAGAAAACAATATGCTAAGTTGAGAGCTTAAATTATCAGGAAGATCAATATTTAGCATATATTAATACCTTCGAATGGTGATTAAATTGGTAACGAGTGCAAATGAAGAAATTCATTATTAACTTAATAATAAAAAAATGTAGCTTCTATCAATTTTAAAAATAAAATAAATATAATAATTATATTGTTAGAGAAAATCTTTAGGAATATTGCTTAAACTTTCATATCATATCCATCAACTTTGAAAAATCTGTATACTTATTACGTTTTGGTTTAGATGAAGATAAATTACTGCTTTACGATTTTTCCTGCATTGCAGGGTAGGCAGAGAGAACTATGTATCAAGACTCCTCCTTTTCTTTCCTCCCCAATTCGTGATATCGCATGTTGAATGGCGGAACTCAACGCTGCGAACGTCTTACAACAGCGGAGAAATGAAGATAATTTAAGTATAATGGGAATCGAAACCACAATCATTCGCGATAACAGTCAGACGCTGGCCTTCTTCGCTACGATGTCCTAAATATCTGTTCCTTTTATTATAAAATGGATACTAACATGAATAAGTATTAAGAAATGCTCCATCATCAATAATCATTAAATAATAATAAATACTTAATACTACTGTAGTATCTTAAAACATTACAGATTTTGGATAAGTTCATTAATCATTTACATTTCATTTAATACTGGCTATGTTTTATTTACTGTGTAATATAAATATTCGAAATTCGAAAATTTCTTATTATGTTCAAAATATATTATAAGTACATTACAAAAACCATAATCTTTAATTTTCTCCTATTTTCTTAGATATTCACATCAAATGAAATTTATCAGCAGAATAGCTTTATTTATTGCAAAATAATAAATATATATTTTTATTATTTGTAACTAAATAAATAATTGTAACAATATTAATATAACTAAACATACCCCGTAAAGTATTTACTGGTCATCCTGGCAAAGATATCAGTTTCATACTCTTAGAATACTGTAATGTCACCGGGTCAGGTCGTGTGCTAATTTTCAAAGAAATCCGACAGTAATATGTAGATTAAAATAACGTTGTAATTTTATTACATTGATAGATACTGAACTCAATGCTGAAGTTAAATATAGACGAGCATATATTATAAAATATTACGTAATAAAATTTTTGTATGAAAATACTCTACACACAATAAAACCCTGTTAATTCGCTCTAACTTGAAATAAATAAATTTGAACACTAATCAAATTTGAATTTTCAATCGTAGCTGTTTTATGGGAGTCATTGCAAATTGAAGCATACAATTGGGTAATGCTTAATACGATTCCTCATCCCGTTTAATAAGCTATTTGCGCTGTAATGGCAGTGGCCGATGACTAGCTGACCTACAAACTCTGAGTGTATTTGCAGCCAGTTACAGAATAATATTTTCGAAACAAAATACAAATACTTTACAAATAATTTCGAAACAAAAATGTCAATCAATGGTATTAAAACCAAAAACAAAATCACATTAATGCAACTGTACAGTAGTGAAGATATATTGCAAAATTTATATTATATTGATATCATCTATATCATATGTATGATATTTTAATTAATCTAAAATTTCAAATTATAAATAGAGCTTAACAAAGACATGCGATAAAACGTAATAATATTAAAATATTTATACTTTGAACAATATATTAATTTTGTTACAATTTTTTTCGTGATTAATTTAATATCTATACAACTGTATAGATAGCATTTCATTCGTCTACCGCTGAGTAAGTTTTCAAGTTTAAGACTCGTTTTTAGTTGAACCATTACGAAATTGTATTAAAGGGTTTTACTGTATATGTAAATATAAATGCGTACGTAAATATAAACATTTGCTTAGCTTTTAGTATTCTAAACTTTTATTATAATCTGTGGACTTTTATTATTAGTACAATGAAATATAATGTACATACTGATAAATAAAAAATTGGCAATTACATATTATGATATGACATTATAAAATGACAGAAGCAGAAGCAATATTTATTTTATTATGTTGCGTAAATTTATATTATTTGTTAAAGAAAATGGCCTGATATCTTATGAGGTAAGGCAGGTTTATTTTAAAATCTATAGTTGTTTGTAAGGTAATAGCATTGTCTGGCACGATCTATTTTAAGACGTGAAATTTAGAATGGTGCATTTTTTTATATTGTTAAGTCATTTTAACTATTATAGACAAAAGTACATAAAAAGATTTTTTTTATTTTTTTTACTTCTAAATAAAACGTATCAATATTATGTGCATTGAATATAACGGATAATGTGTGAAAAATCTTATCTCAGAATATACGAAAAGTCACGCACACACGTCTGAAGCACTCACTTTAATAAAATAAATTTGAATTTTCAATGGCGTCTTCACTCACAACTCGTTGTCGGCAATTCCTATGCCTTTTAGGCGTGTAATTGAATAAGACGATTGCTATCACCAGAAAAGAATTTAATAACAACGAACACAAGTGCGATGTCGAGTACAATTCTACTCGTCTGTCTGTTAAACGCCATTTATAAAGACTCGCGTACATTAGACTCCGTATTCACTTTATTAAAAACAAATAATTTTATTTTCTTTAAACGATATTGAGGAAAACTTAACTGAAATAAAGTTGAAGCTAACTTCTGCAAAAGTAAAATTTTCAAACAGTGTTGACCCTATTCATTGCTCCCAATGATATAATATTACAGTAACGTCGTTCGTAAGTTTTAATTGCAGAAGTACTGGAATTTAACAATGCCAATTAAACTTATATTGTTAATAATTTCTATTCACACTATAAAATTATTAATAATCGTCACTGAAGTTTAGTTTACCTATTTTATTTAATAGAACCATGTTAAGGATATGTTTAACGGCGTAGTGCTATTGAGTGTATTTTATGTTACTCTCGTGCCTTTATTCATGACTTTCTACCAGCTAAAGTGCGCCGTAAATTGTATATTATTACATTTTCAGCAATATAGCAGTATTCACTTTTGTTGAAATACAAATATTTACAACTTGTATTTACATACGGATTCACGTTTTTATCCGTGTAGTAGTATAGTCAGAGAGAAACTAGTGTCAGGACAATCCGTTTTCTACTTCTCGCCCGATATTGAGACATTTCGTGTTGAGTGGTGGAACTCAACGCCACGCGCTATCTTAGGTACTAGAGTATTACCCTGGGTGGGAAGCATTCCCCTGGGTGGGAATCGAACCCATGACCTATCGCGTTTACAGTTTACAATCAGACGCTGTTCCACTGCACCACGATGGCTCTTAACTTGTATTTACGTTGCACTATAAATTTATATTATAATTAAATAATGGTTGGATTTGGTAAAATAAAAGAATATTTCATAAATATATTCTTTGCTAGTTTTAGATATTATAATGTTCCTTATTATACTTGTACTCACAACAGTGTTTTTTCTTCATATAAATATTACATGGTAAATCTTCGTATGGGTTTGACTAGTAGTTACAAAATCGATGGGCGGAAGCTTACATAGATTACGCTGGTGACATATTCAAATGTGCAAAATAGTTTGCTATTTGTTAGTTTTTAAAGAAATTAAGTATGACATTAAAATCCTCCATGACATAATAATAGTTATGTTTTCGATGTAGGCCTATTATTATTTAAAAAAAGGGTAAAGATTAAATTTAAAATTTATTATACCTATTGAAAATATGTGTTATACAAATTATATTCAATAATCATTATTATTTAAAAAATCATGATAATTTAGTTTGTATTAAAATTGTTCTTTTTGTTCTCAGCAAGTCGCCGTTCACTGTTCAACGTAAACCTCCATCATAGAGCGCCAATCATCCCGGTCCTGAGCGGCTCGCATCCATCCTTACTGAATTCTTACACGTGTCGGTTCTATCGGTTGCCCTTGCGTCTGGAACGCACTGTCATGCGTTATTTGTGTGGGTGCCGGCTTAGAATAGTTCCAATCCATCCAGTCCCGTGGGTGTCATAAAAGGCGACTAAGGGAATAAATCCAACAGGAGATGGGCAGCAGAGTCTTTTGAAATCTTGGCTTACTGCGATCGCCAACCCGCATGCCAAGCGTGTCGATTATTGGTAAATGCCAATAAGGAAAGCCACGCTAGGAAACGGCAACTAGTTCGTGGCAGCCCTGGTCAGCTATGGTCCGCTACGGTCGTAGCTACAGTTCTAGCTACGGTAGTGGCTACGGTAACGGTAGGGCAAGGATTGCTAAGAATCCCCGGGTAAGATCCGGTTACCATAAACGACGACTCGTTCTGGCAACTTACAACACGTGCTCTCTGAGGAAACAACGTTTACCGTCGATATTATTTCGATTTCAGTAGCGTACCTGATACTCGGAATATCGAAACAATATTTGTTGCATGTTATTATAGATGTAAGGTCCGATCTCGGCACACCCGTGAGAACAGCTTAGATGAGGACAATCAAAACAACGCACAATGAAGCTGCAGAACTCAGAGAATACTAGTCGTTATGGGCAGCTAAATAGGCAGATATGTAAGTCTTTGATGTGCGATTTTCGCCGACATAATATAATATACATTAAAAAAGCAATTGAGCGGAACCAAGGCTTCAAAGTGTTGCAAGAGATTTGTCTATTGAGCAAAGCCAACTGACAAAGCTGAAAACTAATGATGGTAGCATAATTTCGACTAAGTCTTAAATCCTGAGAGAGACAGTGAGTTTTGTACACTATATATACGCTTAGTATTGAGAACACTACTCTCGAAGTAGTTTACCATTTACCTGGGATACGTATACGTATACCTGGAACACAAAGTCCAGTTAGGCAAGTCTCATTTCCAGAAAGAGAAATTATTTTATAGATTTTAATGTTTTCACGGTTTTTTTTCAACTTTCAGATCTCCTTTTTACAATACATTATGCAAAGCGTATGTTGTTTTATACCAAAGTGAATTTCAAGCACTTATTAGTGTCTCTCTCAGCCTCTCTCCGTCCATTGCTGAACGTAGGCCTCCCTCATAGTGCGTCAACGTGTGCTTTTTAATGTGTGTAATGTTTATTTAATTAATATAATATATTTCTAACACATTATCAAAAATATTAAATTTCTGCTCTGCTTTTCCTTACAAACGTTATGTATGCTAAATTGCATACACTTCCGTTCACATAATTTTCGTAAAAAGAGGTAATAGATTTTTTAAATATCATATATCACATTTAATTATATATTTCTGTGTTCATATTGTAATAATTACACTTAAAACTTATCATTGACAGTAACGTGGATTTAACTTGTCCAATTAATTAATTTTGTCACTAATGTGAGCAAATTGAGCAAAGTGCGGAATACGATATAAATGTTGCATGTTCAAATGTGGTGGATGAAATTAACGAATGCTATTGTTTCCTCATTTAAATTTTATAAAGATGTATTTTATCTGTAAATCTTTTATTATATATATATATATATATATATATATAAATTGTTATATTTTTATGCTGCTTATAAATAATATTGTACTATTGTACTTGAATTTTCAAAAAATATGTTTTTTTCGTCACTAGCTACTATACTATGGCTCTTTTAAATATGTCCGTTTTTTTTCAGAATAATACTATTGTATTTATTACTTCTTAAAAACATTAACCTATAACAATAGTAAAACAAATCAACAAAACATCACAATGATATTCCCTATTAGAAGGTTGGGCTAACAGAGTTTGATGAACCCCTTCGCATTAGTTTTATTGTATGACGGTAGAATAGTACTCCTCACACGTTTGATCGCTATCTTCGTACAATATATGTTAAACATTAGGAAATGTGACGTGGATTGACCAGAAAATATTTATTGTTTCTTTATAAATATTTCAATTAATTTTAATTTTTTTTTAGAGTTGGACTTAGTCCAGTAAGATAGCTGGCGTTGATATTTCGAATGGCCAGAGCGTGGAGGGAGTGAGTGACTTGAAACCAACGTCTCTATGCCTGTTATGCAAAAATGCGAAAATTATGTGAAAATATAAAATATTCTTTTATAATACACTTTTGAAATCTGTATTGTATGGTACAGAATATAATATATCTTAAGAAAGGTATATTTGTTTTAGAAGACATATAAATCGTGTTGCATTTTTGTCGATTGTCGTATAGGGACAGGTGTCGCCTCCATTATCAAATACATCGAACGATCGCCACTTATCGTTCCACCGTCACTTTAACCGATTTATTGCCGTTCCATTTGACCCGACAGGCCATTCAACATTTTATATTGCCGTATGAAGTAGGCTTTCTGGTTTGAAAAAATTATATCTTCAATATTCATTCGTTACAGCTTCATGGAATTGAATAAAATTTATAATGAATTTTATTATGAGAGCGGAATTTTATAAAAACATAATATATACCTACTATAACGTAATGCACGTTCTTGTAGACAAATAAGGCCAATTTTACACTTCAAAAATCATGAAAGAATTGTAAATCGACATGAGTATATAGGCTATTTAATTCATAATACTAAATCGTAAATTATGAAACGTATGAAAATCTACAGTCATTTCAAAATGAATTCAGTGCAAATGTATAAATCACAATTTCAATTTGCTCACACATACTGTATAGAAATTTGTAGTTCCATTCCAATCTTCTAAAACTCTAGGTACAAAGACTTTAGTATCCTTACGTTTATTTCGTTACTTGTTGAATTTGAATAGAATAAATTGAGTCAACATAGTGGCTATGACTAAACAAAAATTGGCGGAAATATTCACATTCATATAAAGATAAAAAAGTTGCGTAAAATTATAACTTGCTTAATTAATACATAAGTTAGCTGTAATAAAAAACGTTTTTAACCTTATTCTGACGAAATACATAGATTAAAAAGAATATCTAATAAAATTTACTATATTGAGGACAATATATTATCAAGATAGCAAGAAAAGCGCTATGATAGTAACAGGAATAGTTTGGTTATATAATTAACCTTAAAAATTAAATATATTCTTGATCTTTGTAACTACATTCTAACTTCTGTGAAAATATAATATTTTTTTAC
Organism: Podotricha telesiphe; assembly: GCA_038994665.1. Classification (NCBI taxonomy): domain Eukaryota; kingdom Metazoa; phylum Arthropoda; class Insecta; order Lepidoptera; family Nymphalidae; genus Podotricha; species Podotricha telesiphe. The sequence continues at coordinate 463,178 of JAOYRR010000094.1, forward strand.
ATATAAAAGATATTTTATTTGATTAGGTAGCCATACATATTCTATTAGTGTAAGCTCTTTGTAATATAAGATCTAATAAAGTATTTCTTTGATTTATTAAATTTTAGGACAAAGCATTTCTTAAGTATAGTAACATAACGTAAAATATTAGATTATGTGAATTATTCAGGATTAGTTTATCACGGAGATAACATATTGTAAGACTTATAAGTTAGGAGAAAACTAAACGGGGAAATAAGTTTCAAAATCACCGTTGTAATTGTCTATCCCAAGCCCGGATATGAAAGGAGGGTTGGCTGAAAGATTACCATACCTGCCATAAAAGTTTAACTTTAAGCTAGAAACCCATTTAATTAACCCAAAGGGACGCCAACAAGCTCTCTAAAAATAACCAAACACGAAAAGGCCAGCCCAAACGTAACTAAAATAATATATTCGTAGTAAAGTGATTTAGAGACAATGATAACAACGCCAAACAATTAATGGTCTCACGTTCTCTCTGCCTAATACATATATACTATGTATGTTATATACGACTTACGTGATAAATTGTTATTCGACTAATTTCAATATATGAATGATTAAAAAATCACATACTTGTTTTAAAGTTCAAAGTCACATTTATATGTGTACTAGCTGTGCCCGCAACTTTGTCTGCGTGGAGATCTTACATCAGCTATTTGCCAGTGAAAGCCCCGTCAAAATCGGTGTAGCCGTTCTAGAGATTAGCCGGAACAAACAGACTGACAGACACAAAAATAAAAAATAATATTCTGGTATATGTGGCGTGTATTTGCATTTTATGTTATTTTATTTATTTTATTTTATTTACATATTATATGCATTTAGCATATATATACCATAATATTAATTTATTGACTACAATGGTTCACTATTTTGGCTTTAATGGCTTGAACATAAGATACTTACTTGATATTTTGGTCAATTCACACAATGTCTTTATAGCTTGTAGCCTATGTGTTGTTCCGATGTATAAGCTATATTATTGTAAAGTTTCATTTAAATCCATTCAGTACTTTTTACGTGAAAGAGTAACAAACATCCTCACAAACTTTCGCTTTTCTAATATTAGAAGGATAATAAAAACTATATTTATTATATTTCTAAACTTTTTTTGGTCGATTTTTTGTGCGTAAATTCATCTTTTTTAAATTAATACATATAATTTTTGATAATATGACAAAATTACATATTATTTTTTTAACATTTTTTTAAAGTGTTATACGCACACTTAGGAAATGGAAAAATACATATTTAGAAAACGTATAAAAAGTTAACGCTGCGTTCAAATTTTTATACGATTTCTAAATATGTCTTTTACATATTATTAGATTATAAATTTCTAAATTAACTGAATTTAGTATAATTTTTCATCCATCAAGTACCTAATTCACATATAACTATTTAATTATAGTGTTAACAAATAACGTTGAGCACCTAAGATAGTTAGTTTAGATTACGGATTGCTTCTTTGCGGAAGAATATGAAATTAAATTTTATTTTCTCGAGTCTGTTATTTTAAACGAAACTAGTTTAACCGGATTAATTGTATATATTCAGGTATTCGAAAATGCATTTACGTAAACCCGTAAAAAATATACAGTTTACAGTTTCATTTAAAATGTGTTAAAATCGCGAAAACCAAAGATCTTAGTTATTATGTAATTTTAAGCTGTCACTTTAAAGTATCCAAAAAATATATAATAGCGCCAGTAAACTTTACTGTTTTTTTAGAATGAACAAGATGTACATTTTCTTATAAGAACATTTACATTTTCTTAAAATGTACATTTTCTTATAAGAATTTTATTTTAAATAGAATTTTGCAAGTAAACTCTATTGCGACTACTGCTCATGTCATATTTTGTATGGAACGACATTGCAACACGTCGTTCCTAGACAGTGTAAAATGAAAACGTAGGGCAGTGTAATTACAGGTGGAACATGATGCTTTAATTCTCGTCATATTGTTTGTTTTGAAACTCTGTATATTTCTTTGTCAATATGGGTTTGTTAATTTTTCTATTTTTTCCTTAAAGTTTCATTAAACCTTGTTTTACGACACGTAATTATGAATATGTTCATAACTCTGTTTAGAGGTAATTTAAAATATATAACCAATATTTTTTTAAAATTCTAATATTTGGGTTTTTAACCCATTTAATACTTAATATTCGCATATATTTTTTTTTACAGTCACTAATATTGTCAATATATCGAGCCAATATAGAGGAAATTGCCAAGAAAAACTTACTTAGATATATGTGCACCTTGTTAACCATCAAATTTTTTGCTATCACTGTAATTTTTATAAACACATTAAAGAATATACCCTTCACCAACAACATGGTAACAAAATCGAACTAAATTACCCTAATATTAAGTACTTTTATTTTGAACCCACGATCGTCAAAATCTATGGCCCTAATAAAACGACCTTACAGTTTTATTATAGTAAAAACAAGAGCATAATATATAAAAAGCTGAAGTGTCGGCATATTTCCCTAAGTGTGTATTTGATAATGTAGGCGACACCTGCCCTTACGGCCATAAACCACAATAATGCATGTCGGTCTGGTTTTATGTTAGCTAGAAAGCAATATGACCCTCGATGATACGTCGCGTCAGACGCTCACCTTCATATTACTAGCGTATGCGTATTTTTCTCATAAGTTTTCTATTACCTGAAAGGATATATGAGCTTGGAACTTCATTAAATGTAATACCCATAGATATTTTGAACGTAAAATGTTATTTAAAATATAAAATGTGCATTGAAAATGTTAACAGTTGTACTGAATTAAGTTATAGATTGTAGTTTATGAAAACTGTAGGTTCCAAGGCTACACAATGCATGAATTGTCTATAATTGCCTATACTATAGAAGAAAAGGCATTATGTGTTTTAGTCACTTTTCTATTTTAATTATGTAATACTAAAACACCTTGCGTAATTCTTTCTATATATACAAATTATACCAAAAGAAGTCATCCGATGTTGTATGGCTCAAATTTTTTTTTTCAAAATGAAAACTTCGCTCTATTGATTCTGCCAAAATAAAATCAAAAATCAGAATCGAAGTTTCATTCATTCATTTAGAAAAAAAAATTTGGCCCACCTTGTATTAAATAAAGACGTATGATCGAGTAAAGTAAGCTTATTTAAATCTCTTTATATTGAGCTAGGGCGATTTTCGTGAGATGGGATCGTATAAAACGGTCACGTATTTTTAGTGTCAGTGGCTTCGATGTCTCTCGCTTTACCAATATCATAACCAACCTGCCAAGTTTTTAGCACCTTTAGTATGCATAGCGGTGGAAGTACATAATGTGCGATGTCGTATAATATTGCAAAATAAAACATTTGTAGCTCAATCAATTGCTGTGCTTTTTATTTAAGTAACGTTTGTGTGTTCAAATACACGCACTTTAAAACTCGTATCCAGGATATTTAATATGAAATATTTATTGATCTTAAATATATTTTCAACTGAAACAAGGCAAAATTATATTATTTTGTTCTGAATATATTTTATGTTATTTCAAAATGAAATATAAAATTTTAAACTACATTTACACGAGTTTTTATTAAACAAATTAGGTTACTCATTATAAAATTGTGGTAAGAACCATAGCCAGCGCTCTTAAAGTACTTTAAAAAACGATTTATGCGCACCGTATAAGGTAAAATGTATGTAAAAGTAAAGAGACTAGGTAAGTGGTAAACGGCAGAAATGATTTTTCTAGCAGAAAGTGGAGAACGGCGTTACTTGCCTGCCTAAAATGCAATGAAAATGCAATGAAAATGTTTTTTGACAGTTTGAGCATTTCTAAATATTTTTATTCTATGAACACATTGCCGATTTTGGTAACATAGCTTATTAAATATCTTTCTGAAAATGGTTCATACTGATAAACTTTTACTTTCCAAAAATATATACGTGTAAGACTCAACTATGAGTACTTATTTTTATTTAATATTTTTAAAAGTGTCTTAAGTCTTTAATGTCTACTTAATTGTTTCATAGAAAAACGAGGTAAGATTTGATTGTGAATTTTATTTTATATTACGATATACATTGCAAATAGATAAATAAATTAAAATATAATATATCCTTGATTGAAACTAAATGTATTAATAATAAGTAAATAAGTAATAATTAAAAAATAAAAGCAAGCAGCTTTACGCTTTTTCCCGTATAGCAGGGTAACCAGAGAGAGCCCAGTGTCAAGACACTCATTTTCCACACCCTGCCCGAAATCACGAAATCGCGTGTTGAGTAGTGTAACTGAAATTTTATCTTATGTACCAGAGCGGTAATCGAACTTACAACGCTGTACTACTGCGCCACGATGGTATTGGCCACAAAATATATACATAATTAATAAAAGGTAGATTAAAATATGTTATAAATAACTTTTAATTTTAAAAATTCTAATAAAAAGTAACCGTCACACATTTTTATTCAAGAATCATAAATAATAAAGCGACTGGTCTGGTCCACTTTTAAATGACTGGCATTTTTTCACTTAGAAAGCATTGCCTTGTAAGCCGATTAATTCTTTACCCTTAAATTATATTTTGCTATAGTCTGAGACCTTAAAAAACGATTTTGGTTAAAATGTTTTGTGAATATTTAAATTTAGAAACTGCGCGCTATAGTCACGAGTTGGAATCTAACTGGGCATAATTATTATAATACTAGCTGTGCCCGCGACTTTGTCCGCGTGGAGATCTTACATCAGCTATTTGCCAGTGAAAGCCCCGTCAAAGTCGGTGTAACGGTTCTAGAGATTAGCCGGAACAAACAGAGTGACAGGCACAAAAATAGCAAAAAATTATATTCTGGTATATGTAGTGTGTATACATATGCGATATATAAGATACTTACTTGATATTTTGGTCAATTCACGCAATGTCTTTATAACTTGTAGCCTATGTGTTATTCTGATGTATAAGCTATATTATTGTAAAGTTTCATTAAAATCCATACAGCAGTTTTTACGTGAAAGAGTAACAAACATCCTTACAAACTTTCGCGTTTTTAATATTAGTAGGATTCATAAGGAATATATTCGCTTTAAGCTCGATAAGATAAATAAAGTGTACGTTGCTTTATTACGTGGTATTTATCATTTTATTTTCTAAAACCTCTGTTTGAAATGTATTAAATCAAAGCTAGCAGCTTCACACCTCAGAGAACCTAGTTCTCCACTTTTCATCCAATACCGAGTTGCGCGCAACTTCAACTCCTTCTATTCAGAAGGAGCTACTGCAAAAGGGTTATGGTAATCCTACTGCAAGTCGTTGCGGCTGCGGGTGTTCTGGAAGAAATCTCGGAGCACGCTGAAGGCGATGTTAGCCCGCAATAGACGGGCTGTAATAAACGTATAAGAATTTCAACGTAGCTGGAGGTGGGACGCATGGCTTAGCGGTTAGAGCGCTTGAACGGTTTTCAAGAGGCGCAGGTTAAATCCCGCTGCGTTCAAATTTTTATACGTTTTCTAAATATGTCTTTTTCAATTTACTAAGTGTGGGAATAACACTTTAAAAAATGTTAACAAAATATATATTTAATAAATAGTCCCGGTAGCATGCGCTAGTGGCACTGCGACATCTCACGTTGGTGAAGATGGTTTCCGCTGGGTTCTAATAGGTAGTATTGGGTTCACTGATGAATCCCACAGTATCACCCGCTCGTCACTTCGAGTAGAGGCTTATGCTTGTGCTTTGTATTTGTGCGCGGGTACGATCCTAAAATCCGATCCTATAATCCTAAAATCCTGTCCTTTTACGAGTATATCAAGAAGCATGTAACTAGTAATTTTTTTTGTGTATAGTTTCGCTTGACGTTCTTGAATATAATAGAAGTATAATATTATAAACGAAAGTACCATTTTTAAAATAAATAAAGCTATTTTGAAGTGGTTTATATGAGATTTACCAATAAATAGTTGATGGACAACTCTATTAAGAGTGGTGGTATTATTAACCATATTTATTATTCATTTATTTTTTTTATTCTTTTTTCTCCATTGTCTTTTTTATTATTTAAACCACGTGTAATATTCTGACATCTAGAATAACTAATTACGCAGTACGTACATATATTAATTAAATGTAATTTGTACCAATACTGAAATTTCTGATAATGGTTGCACTAGAGATATACATTTGCCTTTAGGAGTATGGACGAGTATGAATGGTCCAATTTCAGTTGCAGTAAATACTAAGGTATATATCATATTAATATAATAACTAAACAAAGCTAACAGGTATCCTGAATTGCTGTGACTTGTGTTTTAAAACGTTATGATTGATTCAAATCCAGCAGTAATGTGTCTGTGTTGACGAAAGTTGAGGAATGTTGAAGAATGGAATGATATATGGTGATATAACCTGGTGAGGTTCACTTTATTCACTTCGCAAAGTAAAGGATGTAAAGAAGTGCTTAAAATGTTAGACATAACGTAACGTGTTAAATTTTTTCAGATAAAATTTTTAGAAAACATAAAAATTTAATGCAGCTTAATTCGAACCAGTACCTCTTGGAAACTGCCCAAGCGCTCTGACCGATAAGCCGTACCGTTTACATCCCGCTACGTTGAAATTCTTATACGCTTATTACAATTTTTTTTGTTGTAAACGTCGCTGTAGAGTGATTTTTATAAATTTGTGCTACACAAATATTATTTTGGACGAACAATCGTTGAGCAAGAGAGAATGCTGCTTATTAAATATTTTGAACATTTTTCAAAAGTGTTATTCACACACTTAGAAAACATATGAGAAAACATTTTTTTGAAAACGTATATATATCGAATCCCTCTGCGTTCAAATTTTAATAAGTATTTCAAAAATGTTTTTTTCATATCCCAAGTGTGTAAATAATACTTTGAAAAATGTAAAAAAAAGATTAATTATATTTAACGCATAGATTAGATACTTTACCAAATTAATCGTCACATGAATTTAGTGATTCTTTTTATTTTTAATACTCAGAACAAGCCATTTATTTCTCATCTCTCTCTCATCTCATTATTTTCATATATGCTTATTGGAGTAATAATATACTCCAGTTATACTTCTAGTGTATATCTAAGCGCGATTAACTAAGTAAATATATCTCGAAATTTATTCTACTACTCAAATAATTTCAAAAATTTTAACGGTTAACTTGTTAATCGAGAGAATAATATATTTTATTATTTTAGTGTATATTATTGTCTTAAATTATATCAGTACAATTATTAATAAAATGGGCAAGATGAAGTTTATTGAATTCTTTGTGAAAAGGGTTTGATATCTACAAGCTGGCTCTTTCAACTTGTTTCTTAATGCAATTTCAGTGTTTTACTGCTGACTTTAGTTTACTTAATATAATATATATTTATTAGCTGTGTTTTTTTTGTAAAAATGACATTTGCTTACTAGTATATAATTCAAAACATAATTAAAGAGTACAGCGTAAAATGGGGTTCTAATTACATAGTCCGTGCTTGTGATGCTATATTTTTATTTAATTATATTGGAAGCCGTCCCATCATTTCATTGTTTTCATATGAAATCTTTTTCGAATTATGATAAATTGAAGTATTTTTAAGTTCTTTGATTTTCACGATTATTACACATTTCGAAATGAAATTATTTTGAACCGGATTAGACTACGTCTACCTGTGACCACGGACTACTGTAAAGTGTTCGAAACGTCAGTTTCTAAAATGTATTTTCGAATCCCAATATTATACGCCTTCCGGTTAAAAATAGTTCCATTTCAAAATGAGTATTTTTCTTTACATATAGCTAAAAGACATAATTATGGTATTTTTCAGCTCAGCGCCATATTCCGCACAACAGGGTAGGCAGAGAGAACCTAGCATCATGAAACTCCTTTCCTTTCCGTCCGAATTTCTTGATTTTTTTACGTACTGAGTGGCGGCACTCAACGCCGCAATTTTTCTTAGCATCTCCTCTAAGGGTGAATCGAACTCACAACAATCAGGCTTACAGTCAGACGCTGTCCCAATGCGCCACTGTAGCCTGTCTAATTAGTAATGTATATTTCAAAAATTTATATATGTAAAAAAAATCATGGAACGAATTACCGTGGAACGGAATTTACAAGTACTTGTTCAACAATATTGAAACAAATTAATTCTTTCATTCATAACATTCATCAATTTCCCGTTCGAAGTTTCGAATAAGAAGAATTACACTGAAGTGTCAATAAGAATGATCATAGTCACCTTCCACCCTAGTTTATTGAGTGCGATCCAGCGAGCCAATATTTCCGTTGTCCGTCCACGTCAGTTGTGCCACGGCGGTAGATTGATCACCACTGATGTCCCTAGATCCTTGTATCCATGAAACCATCTTATAATAACCTTTTTATTTCCACGGTGCTTTTAAATTGACTGGTATAGTGTCTAGATTCATATGTTTACATAGAATGAGATGGCGATTTAAGCGTATATTTTACTAAGACAAGAAGCAGAAAATATAGATTTTTTACTAAAATATAGATTTTTACTATTAATTTCGTAAAGGAAGCTATCTTGACGCAGTGTGAAAGCAGAGGCTGTCTACATACGAGATGGTTATGGGATCGATTTCCACACGGGGTACGATTATCTTTAAATTTTTCCGCTTTGGTGACAAGACACAGTGCGGCAGTAATATCCGCCACTCAACAACGTAATGTCTCGGATTCGGACGGAAAGCAAAGAATGGAGTGTCCTGACCCTAGGTTCTCTCTGAGATAACGCATGAAACTGCAAAAAATCGTAAAATATAGTTGAAAATATGTAGATATTTGTTATAATTTTAAAATAATTCGCTTTAGTCTTGTAAGAAATAAATAGTAACAAGTATTCATAAATTATGTAGATTTTTTTTATTTTAATGTTACAAAAAATAAATTACTTACATGCCGATAATATTTTGTTTTAACCAATTCTATCAAACAACGTTGTACAACCATTACAATTTGTCAAGTTTTAAGATAACTCACTTGATAAGTTATATTTGTTGAGAAAGTTTGCGAAAACAATACGAAAACAATGCCTTTTTTTTTTCATAATTTTCTTCACTTTTTCAATATCCATTCGCAAAAAAAAGAAATATATGTAATACTTAGTTTTCAGTTTTTCTCATTGTAAAATGAATATCAATTGAAGTGTTGAATTCGTTGATTCAATAACTAGGAAACAAAATTGTCGTGTTCAGTTTTAGACAGATAGTAGAAGTCCGCTTCCTTTTGGAATATTACTGCCAGTGACACAGTAAATCTTTCCGAGCACTGACATACCTGATGGTGGAGCTGTCAGAAACGTTTTTAAAAAATTACTTCCGCTTGACAATACACCAGTGCAGAATGCACCTAGCAAAATACAGCACAAATGCAATCAATGGTTTTGATTTATGTTCTTTGTAAAAATGTCATTTACTTCATGAAATTGTTCATAAAGGAAACCTTTTCTATTATAATTGATTGTTATATTATATTACAATATGTTTTATTAAATAAATTTCAACTTTATATAACGCCTTATATTTGTTATAACATAGATACGTTTATACATTAAATATAACAGACAAATATGTTTAAAAACTATGTTTATGAAAAAAAGCTTATGCTTCTTTTCCTAAAAGGTTTTATTGTAATTTTGTTATACTAATATTTAATTCGTTATTTTCACCACATTTATTAAACAAAACAATGTACTTAATTTTTTGTTTCACAGCGTAAAATAAAATTATATTACTCCGCAACGAAGAACATTTAGATGTCTATGACATTATTAAAGGGCGTATCTCGGCGAGTGACGCTAAAATACTACGTGAGTATGTTCCACAATTGACGTTGCTCCTGAAAAATCATCCAGTCCAATACCCGGACCGTCAAGTGAATAAAGAAAAAATTACGATAGCGTCCGCCCGGGACATTCATGGAATAATATAACCTTGCTATAATAATAATTTATTGGAAGAAACTTTTATATTTTATATTATTCTAAATATGCCAAATATTCTCTATTTCAAAGTATTTATTACTGGTAATTAAAATATAATATGTGTTAAATAAATATTGTGTCATATTCTTGTATCCGGGTATCTGCTTTGTACGTCAGGCTGTGGGATTTGTATTCTTTCTATTAGTAAATAAATTCACATAAAGTAATATATTATAGCAGTGATCTATTAAAGCAAAGCAAGTTAAATTTGACAAAGTTTTTCAAATTCAAAAGCAATTTACTTTGAAAATTTAACCTTTCGACGCCATCGTAGCACAGGTGAGGGTTGGTATCTTTTTATTGATTTAACGCGAGTTTAGTTAGTTTTTTATTCACGTGTCTTATAACTTTGCAAGAAAGGCAACATGACTTTCATTAACTGTGAAATTAGTATCAACTATTCTGGGTCTTTTCATGTTATATGTAAAAATGTATATTTTTAATAAATAAGTCTCTCATTGTTATAAATGATTACTGTCGGAAAGTAATCATTTCGATTTAGGTCCTTAATTCTAGATTACAGGCGCACAATGGAATACAGACGTTCGAATATCGTATTTCCTTTTTCTCATCTGTTATTCTATTCAGATAAAAAATTTCTATTTGTGCTATATTTATCATTTAGAGGTGTTGTGTTGTATTTGTCTACATTATTTATTTATTATCAGTAAAACTTATTATTGATGAATGTTATAAATGAAAATACTTTACATAGCTTTTTTTTAACTGAATGATATCAGAAGAAACATATTTTAACTATATATATTATTTTATTTTAACATTTTTTAAAGTGTTATTCGCACACTAAGGAAAATGAAAAATACATATTTAGAAAACATATAAAAATTTGAACGCAGCGGGATTTGAACCCTTGAATTTGAATTTGGATGTAGAACGCATGGCCTAGTAGTGAAATTACATTTTAACTGTTTATTATACCAGATAGACCAGCTATATAATGCAAGTTTTACGAATGTCGGTAAGTGTAATAGTTTACGCTACTTTCTGTTATATCAATATATATTTTTTCATTTTAAATAAAGTTATATTTAGTAATAAGCCTCTGTTAATAGTTAGAAAATGGATAGGTCGACGCATTAATTCAAGTGCAACACGAAAAATGCATTAGTGGACGGCGGGCATTCGTCATTGTCCCAGCTTTCTTTGGGACGACGCTAACCTACGGAATATTGGTACATTAAAAATCCATTGTGGCTGTGGCATTTTTTCCGTGAATCTAACACGTCAGCTCTAAATCTCTAACCTTCATTTCTTCATAACTTTGTGAAGTTTGACAATCTCTCATTTTTATGACTTAAACTTCAGATTTTGACATTTTGCGTTGCAATCTCAAGTCGGATATAATTGATATTAGATACTTTTATATTTTGTGTTGAGTTTGCAACTATATCATACTGACCATAGTAATTCATATTCAGCCGACAGAAATATATCATATGGGTATCTGCTCTCAGGTAAAAAGTAAAGCACCTTATAGCTTGCTTGTTCCATTAGTCAATACAATTTGTTAAAAAAACAAAAATTTAATTTAAAATTTAAACAAATTCTTGCTGTATTACTATTCAAAAACGAAGATTTAAATGAATACACAATATATTTTCACATTTTATTTCAACTTTATACCAGTTTGTAAATTACACATTTATTGTCAAAGTCAACGTAAATATACATACTTATTAGCACAAGAGTTCAAGATCGAAACAACCAGAAATATGATTAATATTAAGGTGTACACACTCTACATGCAAAATGAGATTACTTCAATATCATTTTTAATTAAAATTGTAATTCAGTGTGAGTTCACCTTTAAAGATTGAAATTGGCAGTATCTTTTTAATGGATACAAAGACTTATTCTAATCGTAGTAAATATTTTATATAAGAAGTATATGATTTTCCTTTTACTAATAATATTTTTTTCAACATTTGGATGGAAAATCTAAATATATCTTAAGTTATATTAATATTTACAAAAATTAAAGGAAGCACATTAATTTTTGACTTTGAAATTGCTAATAATAACTATTAATGAATTTATATATAAAGATATATTCTGTACAAAGGACGTTCACTTATAAATTAATATTCAATATTTTTATTAAATAAGTAAAAGAATTTTCAAGTGTTATGAAATGAAATGGTTTCCCAGCTATTAATTAGCCTTCCGTCTATATTATGTGTATACTATATATTAAATGGCAACGGCGGGTCAATTAAATTTCTATTTACTTATTTAGTCAAAATATTTATACAAAACGAGTTGTCGCCCCTAGCTTCGTTTGCGTGGATCTTTTGACCCTAGCCATATTGTTTCCATTTCTTTCTATCGTGAAATAAGTTTCGGCTGTAAAACAAAAATTTCGGGGTATGATTTCTCACCAAGATGAGCGTTACAAACACAAAGAAATGATGAAAGAAAATTAAAGTTCTTGGAATTTACATGCCAAATTTTAGGTTTCCACAGTATCGGTAATGCTTTGTCTGTTAGTCTCACTGACCAACGAAAGAGTATATGGCTTTTATATAAACTTAGTCTGGCCATAAACACTGTTATAATTAAAAACGAACAAAAAATTACTTTTAAATTTGGATTTTGGAAAAAATTACTTTTGAATAAAAGTGACAGATTCCACTCATTCACGTGGGGTGATAAAGTAAAGTAAAAAAGTAAAGAATAATAGTCAAAATATATTTTAATTTGTATACAATAAAGTAAGCTGAATTCATTTAACTTTATTAATAAAGAAGTTTTAATATAAGAATCCCTAATCAACTTCAAAATTTACGTCTATGAAAAAAATATATATGAATTTCTTTGATTTTATCTGCTTGAAACTAATATACGTAGATTTAAAAGCATAATGAACTCGCAATCGAGGCTGAAAACAATCGCTTATCGTGTAGTATGCATAACGTAGGAATTGGATTCATTTATGTTCCTTTTCGATTTGGAATTCTCATAGGAGATGTGTATTTCATATATGACGAAGTACTCAAAACGGTTTACTTAAGGAAACAAAGTTTGTTGATGTTTACATGATTAGCTTATAAATTATACATAACAGAAACTGATTGAGCCGCAGCAACAAATTATACAAGTCAAATAGAACTCGCGAGAGTTCCATATTAAATGACTGAAGAACATATAAAATATAAACATTGGAAGTTTAAATGAAAAATTATAATACGAGTATCTGTTTTTCTTGTAGTTATATTACATACTTTATACATAAATGTAAATATAAATTAATCAATTCATTTATTTCACATTTTAATTTATAATATATCAATAATTCATTATATTATAACAACCGCTTTAGTTTAATTATACGACCTCACAGTCTACTAAAAACAGTGGACGATATAATATTGAATTAAAATTTTATTTTACGCCATCCTTAGCCCTTTGATTTATTGTTTAATCCAGTATTTAAAACGTATGTATATATCGAAGAGTGGTGAGTAATATGGCGTATAGCTGTGGCGGAAGGTGTTTTAGGTACTGATGCGCGTGTGAGGCTGCTGGGCGTGTGGCGGGCAAGTTCCTCGCGCGCTGCCACGCCGCACCCGACACCATCGGTTCGTCCGCATAGCCGTTCATGCTGAGTTCCAGTCCTAGGAGTATAAGAGAAATTATATTTGTGTCAAGCTGATTATTTCCATATCTTTATGACGCATTAAAACCTAGTTTTTTTTAACAACATTAATATAGACTATAGAGCAAGGGGGGCTCATTGGCAGAGAAATTGTCGTATTTTTTATTAGTAGTCTTTATATTATTACTATTACTATTCTTTGTAAGAAATATTATGTGAAATTGTATGTGAAGATGGTTTACCCATCTACTGCACTACAGTGATTTAAAAAGCCACGCCCATGTTTATAATAAAAAAGAACACGTTCGAAGCGCCATAATTAAAGAACTGAACTGAAACTAGTTGGAACTGTATTTAAAATAATTTTATTTTAGACTAGCGACCCGCTCGTCAAGCTACCCCGCGTGATCTAAAAAGATGTTTCAATATTTTCGGCGGCCTTTTTGTAAGACCTGAAACTAAAAAAGTTGAAGAAAAAGGTAGACTATGTTCATTTATCTCAAGACCCTCAAATATCTTGCGCATTTATAATATTAGTATGGATAATAGGCCGACGCGTGCAGAAGTAGATAATTTAAGGAAGATGCTTCGGTAACCACAAGACTGACAAGTGACAAGTAAGAACCACTAATCTTAACTGCTGAAGCGCGCGAGACATGAAAAGGAAAAGGGACTATAGGGTTCTTTCTGTAGGTATGAGCAATGCCAATGATGATATAAATTTACATAAATAAATATGCAATTCTCAAGATCCATTGTTGTTGTTATTAAAAAGCTAACCAATAGTTATAGCAAATATGACAAAAGGGGCGAAAATAATAAATAAATGGAATACTTTAATGAATGAACTGAGAAAAAAGAATATTTTATTGTGTGAGAATAAAATTCGCAATATTTATATATGCTTAGATAGCACCAACCTTCACCAATAAGACATTGAAAGAAATATTTTTTTTATAATTGATCTGGCTGTTGTAAATCACTGTATTAATACACGAAAAAAAAATCATACAGACGGAGGAGTGTGAAATTTGACACAGTTTTAAATGATATAGAGAAAAAGAGCAGTAAACAAATATATATTTTTATAATATCCGTTATGCTCTAATGCATTAATACGAATAATAAAACAGACGTTACAACTACTTGCATGTTTTCGTCATATTATAAAGTGACGTATTTTACACGGAAATCAGTAGAATAAATAAATCAATAATTTACGTATGAAATAAAAAGAGTAACTGTATCGTAAAACGTAGATTTATTGCTTATTAGCAATTCCTGAAAGACCAACTTCGGGTCAAGAAACTTTTACGACAACTACAAAATTGAATATGAGTATTATAATATGAAATGGACTTTTAGTATTTGTAATAGAAATTCTTTTGAGTGTTACCTACTTTAAGAATCCATTATTTATATTAGTATCTCCTTGTACATTTTGTGTCACTTCTACTAGATGTCAATTAAAAGACATATGAAATACATGGTTTTAGAAAATATATTAACTGTATACATATTGAGAATTGCAACTTTAATTTAAAATATAATTACCCTAGCCAGTATAAAAAGAGAACTTTTTCTGACATTTTCCTGAATAAAACACCTTTAGCAAACTTTTGTTTCTCTTATATGACTTTGCGCCTGCATTATTAATAAAAGATGCATAAAGTACGAGACTTAGTATAAAAACTTTCACGCTTATAACAATCACAAACAAGCTGTACAATTTATGCTATTCAATGAGCATGTTGCTTTATGAGATATTTTCTTTTTACAAACACTTAATATATATACACGTTTAGATTTAAAGATTCGATTGTCTGTCAGAATACTTTCAGCTTCACGCTGTGTTCCACATATTAAGGTAGTCTGAGAGAGCCTAGTTTCCATCCTCTAATTTCCATCCGTAAACAAGACATTGCGTGGTCAGTGGTGGAACTCAACGCTGCGCGTTGTCTTATGTACCGAGTAAGCATAGAACCTACAATCAATGATTTTTACAGTCAGAAGCCGTCCACAGCGCGACAAAAGCCTCGTTCTTTTCTAATTTTGTATAATAAAATACTTATATGATATAAAATATGCGACTCACTATGCAAGCTAACTTGGCTCTCCATCTTTCCTAGAGCGTTGACGGAAGCGCACACGTAAGTCCCAAAATCGCCCGGCGCCAGGGACTTTATCGTCACGTTCATCCATAAAGAATATTCATTCACCGCCGTTTCCGTGGTGCGAAATTTTGGATTTTCTAGCAGTTTATCGCTTACTAAAGCTGTGAAATAAAAGGATATTTTAACTATTTCTATTAAATACAAAAAAATAAGAGACAAAAAGACATAAGAACCATGGAAAATAAATTAATCATGTTTCGCAAAGACTTTCGGAAAGATACGATTTTTATTTAGAAATAAAAATCATAATAAGTCGTCTATTATTTTTAATTGAGACATGATGATGGACAAGTTTTCTATAGGGCAGACGTTAGTTAATCTTGTTCTAGTAATGTGTCTGCCCATTGTCTGGCGGTTCTCCAACTTGTATGGGCAAATGTTTAATAAAGCTATAACGTACTCCATGTGTTGCTTAAGAAGAGAATATCATTAATTACATAGATTTTGCCTTGTTTCGTGATTAATCGCTTTCCTCTCATGTAATCTTATGTGCCCCTCGCTTAAAGTAAAAGCCATCTATTCTCGTTTATCTGATTTCTTCGCAGTTCCCGTTAATAAATCTTTACTTAGATATATATTATCATTAGGGTTACAATACATTATTTATTCAACCAAAAGGTGACAAGAGAAGAAATAATAAGAAATATAGGAGTCGTGTCCAAAAATTCTTACCATCCTCTCGGTACCACGAATTCATGGCCTTAGGTGAAGCTTCTATGTAACATTGAAGTTCCACATCACTGCCAATGGGAGCTCCGACCAATTGATTTGTAACTTTCACCAGTGGTATAACTGTAAAGAAATTCATCTTAACTAATAGTAATAATTAACTTGAAGCATTTTCGAAACGACAAACCTTTTCCGAGCCGGATATGAAATCACACACGACCAGAGTATATTATAATGTATATTAATTATTTTATAATGAAACCTTGAACTATTTATAATTCATTGAACATTTTATTAATTATCTATTAAGCTAAATAGGTTTAAATCTATTGTTTTGCTATTTTCCACTTGATTAAATTTTCAGCAAAATAGCATCTATTTTAGGTTTATTGTCCCTAATTAGCCTCATTTATAGTCCACAAAGCTTGCATGAAATTCGTAAATAGATCGAAGCAAGTCATAATGGATGACTTACAGTGCACCTGCACGTGATATCGGCGACTGACGGTGGGCGGCACTCCGTTGCTCGCAATGCAGTAGTACGCGCCCATATCGGTCCTCTGTACGTGGGACAGCTCCAGGCTCTCTCCTTTGTGGCTATCCACAACTGTATACAAATAAATTAAATAAATATATTAATAAAGGAGAATTTGATTTCATTTATGTCACAAAGTATATATATATATATGTATAATTATATTCTACAGACTAAGACTTGCCACTTAGATAATTTAAAATTAAGATTAAAATATATTATGCCCAAACGAGCGTTCGGGCCATCTGATGGTAAGTGATCACCAACGCCCACACCCCGTATAACACCAGAGGAGGTACATGGATGTTGCAGGCCTTTAAGGTGGAAATAGACGCGCTTTTTGAAGGTTCGACATCCGAAGGTTTATGTGTTTTCTTTATACGGTTTCTTAGTAACGTTATACGATATTATTATAATTAATTTAACTCCTAGCGTATAATTAAGCTTTGAATTAATTATTACCTTTATGTATAAAATATTATAATAGATTGATGAGAAATCCTTTGTTTAAATATTAATTTTTTACGCCCTCAAACCAGGAGTGTTACCAAAATAAAGCACTTTAGAATATTTTATACCGTAAATGGAGCCTTCATTATTCAGAGTCATTTATGGATACACGGGAATACTTTCATACTATTTTTATTTTTATTGTGTAAGTTCGTATTGCTCTAGGCTGATCCAATTAAGAGGAAATATTACAGAATTCTAAGTGGGCACTTTCTTTTCAATGGAGTACGTTACGAAAACAAATTTGCGGTTTAATTTACTGTAGGTTTATTTCTTATTACTAATTATAGCGGGAATTTCAGAAGATAAATTTACTGGAAAATGAAAACGGCTCCACTAAATGACAAAAGTAACGTATAAAGTTAGGCGGAGATAGCTCCGCGCTCATTTGAGCCGCACAGTGCTTAACTTATCGCTGTTTTGTTTGTGTGTGCCGTTTATTCGACTTCCATTCCGAAATACTGAGTCACTGAGGCGCGAGAAAATATTTGGACTCGACAGACAGGAGATCAAGCTACGATGTCGAGTGCGGCTTTTCCATTCAACAGTTATAGTCCGTTTGGAAATCGTTTCTGAGCATAAATCTTTTATTATGCTAACACGGTTCATTTAACGGCGTTAAGTGAATTTGTTGAACAACGTCTTTAAAAGGAACGGGTAAAAACGTTTCAAATTGAGGAAAAAAAGGAATTTCATGTTCTATGGATGAGTGGTTGGGTTTTGTATTTTCTTTTCATATATTTTAATGGATTTAGTTGAAGAAAGAATAATGTTTTAAGTGTCGTATCAATCAGATTATATCTAAAGGAAGTAGAATAGCTACTAACGATGAACGATACAATGCGAGATTTGCTTAATTATTTTTAATTTAAAATGAAAAACAAGATTAATTACTTTTTAAGTGATTTTTAAATGAATTACTTTTTAAGTGGTAAAAAAGTTTGTATTTATAATCGATCATATATACTATTGACACTTTACACTTACAGGTTAAAACCGATAAAATAGATTAAATGAGTGAGCTTAACTAAACTAAAAATGTATAACTCTGTTCTAACGAGATGAGTGTTTGCTTAATAATCATACAAATTTTAATATAATTATCATAACAGTGCTAAATGTAACCCATCCCCAAAGCAAAATCTGGAGTCAGCATTTACTTACTTTTATATAGTAGGCTATACTGATTTTATAAAATAGGTTCTCTTGATATTATAAACTGAAGCTGTTTAATTTATGTGTTTTACTTCCTTAATTACTTCCAGTTGAGTAATATGTAGACACACTTGAAGTGTTGAGAAAATGTTTTTAATGTTTCCCGTTCTTTCGCATCGCCTTCGTGTGCGGAAAAATCATTAAATGCTCGTAAAGCCCGTTTTGTTCTTTTACATTGTTAGCTTTAAACTTTTTATTTCTTATTGAATACTTTTTAATGAAACTCTGTTTTGCCCGAATACATGAGTAATAACCTCTTTAAATAAGAATGTACAAGCATGAGCTAGCTTTATAATAGTTTCTTGTAGTGTAAAAAATAATAGAGAAAAGCAAGCATTAGCAGAAGAGAAAAAGGCAGCGTTAGTATTTGAAATACATTATAATATATTTTTTCTTACATTATAAGAAAATGGTACACAATTATTTAGATTTTAAGGATCCTATTAACTTTTTCTTATATAAGGAATTAGATTTAAGTCGGTGCCGTCGTGGAAAATATTTAAAACTCCTGGACCTCGCTGTATACAGTATGCCTTTAGATTTTGTTACCCAATAATATCTAACGTGGGCTGAAAATAGAGAACTTAACCTTTATGAAATGCATGGAGAAAAACATTACATTACGTACTGTTAATAAAGAATATATTATATTTTCAAATATAATTAAAAAATATAAAAAAATATTAAGTACAATAAACGATTATATATTTTTCTACCAAAATCTTCTGCTGTTAACTCTGGTCTAAAAATTTTAAATATTACCATGTTTATGTTTTGATATGAAAAGTTCGATGTATATATAATATTAATAATATTGTCCTTTTTCAAATGTTTTAAATGGCTTATATTACAGTGCATATAGTTAACTAAAATAATATTTAACGAAAAGCTTCAAATTACATACACTGGCTTAATATTTGAAAGTTTACATTAAAAGCTTTTAGAAATATGTTATACGACAGCTAAAGGATAGACTATAATTGCCATGTCGTGGTTAGTGTATTTGTAATTAAGAGATTTGAAAGGCAAAAGCGGACATTAACAAACTGCGCTATGTTTAACGAGACGGCAATCGTGCATTATAAATTAGTTGCTGTCGAAGCGTGATAGCATCAGCAGTGCAATCTCTAATGAACTCAGGCGACTATTTTATGCAAATGAAAACTAATATATAGTTGTAACCAGTAGAGAGTAGGACGTATAACTATTGTTTATGGTCGATTTAAAGTTAAATCTTTCATAATCATCAAGAATAATAGTTTCTGTTAATGTAAATTGTATACTTTTTGAGGCTGATATCACAATTATAATTTTATAGTACACTAGCGACCTGACGGCTTCGCCTGAGTATACCACACAACTAAACTATTACGCTTTTCGCCCGCACTTAAATCACAAAATTTGCTTAAATTTATAATTTAAATGATTTTAATTTTTTACTTATGAATCATATGAAACGAAACAAGGGAAAATTACCAAAACGCAATAGTCAAAACTGCATTTTCATAGCTTAGACGTTGAAGTGCAAACGCACAGAAAAACAGACAAACAGAAAAGAAAATAAAAAGTCATTGTGTTGGGTTCTATTAATTATAATAATATTTATAATATATATTTTTTTCATATATCTTCTACGTACAGACAGCGATCAGTTATAATTTTATAATATGTAATATGTATAGATTATTAAATTGTTTTCTTTATATTTACTGAGCAGCTGCATTGGATTTAGGTTCATACAAATGAAACTCAACGTGATTAATGAACCCACACAGTTATAAATCTCAATAATATTTTCTGACATATTCATAAAAGGATACACATAACGCATGTTAGTTATTTTCACTACACTCACTCTTATACATGTTATATTGATGATAAACGGACATTCGGTTTCCAACGTTGAATCTTTATTAAAAAGGAGTACTTTTTATTTGATAATATAAACGACCATCCTGTGCCACGCTCACCGCACTCATCCCGTGCATACTACTTAAGTACTTTTTACTTCATAACTCAGCTCTCTGATGTCGTAATGATATAAAGCATTTCCCTTCCTGTAAACATAACTGGGGAAATGCCATATTATGCAATGCAAGAGTACTGAAGAGGTCTCTAGTCTAAGGGGGAATGGTCAGAAATATAATTTGTGTTATTATTTATACCTCAAATAATTATATTATGGCAAAATTATTTTTCAATGATTTGTTGTTTCTTGTTTCTTTATTGTTTTTGAATATTTGGTAACTTTAGGGCTTGTGAAATCGTGATTCTTGAGGGAGGAGACGTATAAATTAAAGATCTAATTTATGAATAGTGGGAAAAGAATAATAGTTATAAAGCTAATTTTATTTAAAAAAAATTGTTCTCAGCTTCTTTTTCCCGCATAGCAGGGTAGTCAGAGAGAACCTTTTGTCAAAACACTCCGCTCTCTACTTTCCGCCCAAAATCTAAACATTGCGTGTTGAGTGACGGAATTCAACCTTGCGCTTTTCTTACCAGAGCGGAGAAACGAAAATAATACAAATATATTCATTTCTTCGAATAGAAATCGAACCTGCAATCAATCGCGTTTACAGTCAGGCGCCTTCCCACTGCGGAACGATCGTCTCATTTAGTTTAAGATTTAAGATAGAAAGTCTTAATTATAATAGCAAAACATTGATGTTTAGTTAAAGTCGTCTTTTTAATATTTTTATCCAGTACATAATAGAGATACAATGTTAAGCAGGCAGCTTAAGCCCGTTATGACACTGATATAAAAAATATATTTTTAAAACAAAATTTCGTCTGGATTTAATAAAAAGCAACAGATAAATTATTTTATAATAATATTATAAAAGGTTAAAGTCGCATAGATATTGAATTATCCTTGTATAATTAATTCAATTTACAAGGTAGATTATATTGTTTACCAGAGCCCTTACTGTTATTGCTACTTGAGATTAAATGTTAATTGGTGGCTTCAAACAGTAACATTTTTGTTGAATCTTGAATTTAATTTATATTTACAGCTTGTTCTCTCTTAAGATCCCATTTGTTTGTTAGAATTCATCTGCTACTGACATTTTAATCCAAAAAGAGGCTGTTTCAGCCGACTATAAAATCGTACGTGACCGAAATAAAACAATAACGTTAGTTAGTCTGATTTGTACTTTCGTGGATTTCGAGAAAAATATGAATGGGGATGAGTTGTTATAAAAAAACTCAGAATATGTATTGATCTATTGTACTGTTTATTATTCATGATTTTTTAATATTTTTGTTTTGAAATTGTAAGATATGTTCGTATTTATAAGAGGTTCGTTTTATTAATTATTACAAAAATAACATGAAGGCGCCATGGTATAGTGATTGCCTATAAACTTGGTAGTTGTGGGTTCGGTCCTTACTTGAGGAAAGTGGTTATATAAAAAAAAATTATATAACCACTTTCCTCATATTTTTTCCTCATGGCAAGGTAGTCAGAGAGAACCTAGTGTTATGACACATTGCGTGTTAAGGTGGCAGAACTCAACGCCGCTCTTTGTCTAAGGTACCAGAGTGGAGAAATGAAAATAATATATAATCGTTCCCGCGAGTGGGAATCGAACCCACAATCATCGCTATTACAACTAGATATAGTCTTACTGCGACACGATGGCCTCGATATTAAATTTTTTAGTAAATTGAAGCAAAAGTAAGCGGTAAGAGTTGTAAATCTTCGGATAACCTTCGACAATACAGTATCAATGGTACTAGAGGAAGGTTTCGTAAGAAGCATGACGAACTATGGTGGGCATCTCTGAAGAGGTTGATGACAGTAGACGGGGTGCAAAAGTTTGCAGGGATCGTAGCATTTGGCTATCCGTTCTCTCTGACTATCCCGCAATGGATTAAAGCGTGAAGCTTAAAAATAAATAAAAAAAATGTTTCTCCGCCAAAGGTAAGACAAAGCACAACGCTTAAATGCTCCACTAAACACGCAATGTTTCGAATTCGGACGGAAAACAGAAAACGTAGTGTCTTGACACTAGGCTATTTCTGGCAACCATACTAAGCGTGAGAAAGTGTAAACTTGAAAAAAAAATCATGTTCAATGAGTAGTAGAGACCAAAAAATATATTTTTTTAAATCCATCACGCATCTCCCATTAATTGCGGGTTTCAGTGATAACCTAGTACTAAGTTAATGCGTTCCGTCTGTTCAGAGATACTGTAACGATAATGATGAAAGCTTTGTTAATCTGTGGAAATCTAACCATTGTCAATGAACGTCATCGGTTGCTTCCTAACTCGCTACGATAGCATCTAAATTATATATTGGTTATAAATATTTATATATATATATATATATATATATATATATATATATATATATATATATTTCAATGAATCACTCCTTTGAAAGCTTCATATTTTTTCTCATTATATGCATTTGATTATTTAAGTTAAGTTGGTGGTATTTAAAGGCTTGCTATTTCTCTTGTTTAACTATTTCCATTTACAAAACAGACAGTTTCAATTTGTTCCTTTATGAGTCTTTTAAATTCAGTTAAAGTTCAAACGAAAAAAGTAATTAAGGTCGTTTCCTGTCGTGACATTAAATGAATCAAATTGTTGGAAGAATCCTTTATAAATTCCGATGTTTAAGTTTAAGGTGACTTTGAGAAAAATTGTGGAGAAGGCATTTAAAAAAATAATAAACGTAGAATAATAAGGGCACAATTGTTTTTTTCTTTATAGG